>CAUDMG010002576.1:147500-477500 GCA_958450375.1 Homarus gammarus | reverse complement strand
CAATTTGTGGTCTATCTTAGCTTGAGGATCAGAACGCTCACGTCTCAGGTTATCAAAACAGTAATCCAACATGAACTTTATCCAATAACTCGGTATGGTCATATTAAAAGCACGCTTTTTTTGTCTTACAATACGGAAGGCTTCATCCACTTCAATTTTCTTTATTTCAAAATGTTTCTTAAGGATGATTTCTTGGAACTCATCAAAGGGACGGGTCAGACATCTTCAGGACACGTTTTGGGAGGATTGATCTAGGCATAACTTTTTCACTGAGGCATGTCGGGAGAAATTTCAAACGTATTTTCAATTTGTGGGCCTTGATCATGGAAGAGGAGTATTCAGTAACGAAAGGAGACAGTCCAGGACAGCTTGTACAGAGGATGAAGAAGTGGCGCGTGGAATCCATTTATGCAAGTAAATCACTGTAGGTGCGCGTGATCTAGGTATATGCTGATAACCACAAGTATACTGCCTGATTCTGGGGTCACTAAGTCTAAGGGGATGACTTAACTCCAATCTTAATTTCTAAGGGTAGCTGCCACCAGACCCCCTCTGGACAGCATGTAGCTCGTTAGGTAGCGTGCAGAGTGGACTAGGCATTGGGTTAGGTTTTCCATTGACCAGATCGATAAGGGTAAAGAAGGGTGAAACCATAACATGTCTTAATTGATTTATTCCTTATAAAACATACTGGTAAAAAACATATACATGAATTGGCCTTCCTGAGAAGAACAACGGAAATGTGGTTACCCAGATGGGCCCCAGACTCTTACATTGATGGCGTGTCATCCACCTACTTATTGCATAACAATCTGTGACCACCTTACCTCGGTCGTTCCTTCTTACAATATCCCTTAACACATCAGACTGCTCCACCTGTGTGGAATCTAGCACCTTCGGTTATCATACATAGTAGCACCATCTCAACACACCTGTTACATTCCATACCTGCAAGTTTGGGACTCCTTGTGACTTTTAGGTATACACAACAGGCACCTCGTTCGCACACCGCCCTCGGTGGGTAAAGACGAGGGCTTCACCTTGAGACATACCAGCACTATTTCTACGCCTGGTATTATAGGTCGCTCCAAGTGACGGCCGCAGAGTTTCTCACGGTCTCCTTATTTGTGACTATTCATTTTGAGTGGTGCGCTGGAAATCCACAGGTTCACAGTGGATTGGCATAGCGGGGCGTAGTCCCCACCTGTTGTGACGCTCAAAGGGACAATGGCGGCCGGGCGGCAAGGTACTCCGACCGCATGGAACCTGAGGTGACGGTAGAACAAGGAAGACTGAGAAATAATGCCTGACGGGCGGTTATCCCACCCCTTAACACATACCTATTACACTTATATATCCGGCAAAGCTTTAAACTGTAATAACTTCTATTTATCAACCTTCATTATAGGGCGGGATATAGCCCGCTAAGACACTGACCTGAGGTGACGGTAGAACGAGGAAGACTGAGGGCATTGCCCTGCCGCTCCTCGTCACATAGGCCTACAGTTTCCAATCCTTAATTTTCACTTTAGTTTCTTACGGTTCTCACCTGAACACTTTTCGGTATATTGTCACTCATGCCTTATAAACACATATTTTAATCCTAAATTACACACTAAGGTAAGGTCTTGGTTTGCTAGTTCTTGGGTAAACTCATGGGGTTATAATATCAACGTGGCATCTGAGGCGGGTACATGACGCGCTTTGAAACAAAGGCTGAATGTTCATGGCGAGGGTGTATCAACTTCTCTTAAAACTGTAATGAGGGATCCTCCTCTCACACATTGCACTATTTGAACACAGACATAAGATTCTCTGATCACTGTACCTGCCGTGGGTATATGTCACGTGAGGATACGAGGTGTATTAAATTCATACCGACGCATACAAGATATTTCCTTTCAAGTATAGTTTCTGGATCACTTTCAACACCTCACATAGTTCTGATGCATTTATCCTTTTTCCAGATCATTGTTCTCATGTATTTTCATATGATATCTGTGGGAGTTATGTTCGCTACACGCTCACAGACGTAAATAGTATGACCTTCAAACCTTGATCCACACTTAGTCTTACAGTACACTAGTCCGGCTCAACTGGACTTTAACATTCATCTTATGCATACCCTGAGTTATCCTTAATGCTATGAATACATACACTTAATATGATATAACTGTACCTGGGTACAATACAACACATGGTCTAGGAACATTGAGTAGGTGAGTTGTCCTTTATCAATGCTTCCCTTCTTCTGAGGTTCTACAAGCGCGGTCCATTTGAATGTTATACAGCGTAATATGAATTAAATGGGATTTTTAGGAATGACGATGATGTGCGCAGTACACAAGGAAAGAAGAAAACACAAAGTTCCCAAGCGCTTTCGCGTAATTCACATCTTCAGGGGTGAGTACAGACTAAAGAGAAATACAAACCAAGGTGTATATATAGAGGAGGGTGAGACCAGGTCCACAATGGTCAGGTATTAGGTAATCACCCAACTAATCTTTAAATAGCACACAACAGTTGGTGGTCAGGTCAGATGGTAGGGTGACCCGACCTTCTCACCTGGTTACAAATATTCTTAATTACAAAATTGTCCAGTTTGTACATGCCATCACTCAAATTCATGTTGAATGCTTCGGTATGTTTAATAAGACTAGAGTCTATGATGTTCCTACTATTAATTGAATTACAAGGTAATATTGAGGAGGCATTATCCCAGTCAATGCAATGCTTGTTATCCCTCAAATGAACAAACAGAGCATTGGATTTCTGGCCTGTCCTAACACTGTATTTGTGTTGTTTAAATCTAGTTGCAAGATCTTTACCTGTCTGGCCTAAGTAAAACATATTACATTCCTTGCAAGGAACTTTATAAATGCAACCGATTGACAGCTTTTGTAAACAAAAAAACCTTTGTCAAAATAAACACATGTATGTTTAGTTCCTTCAAATAAAATTAGTTGAATATGTAAGAAATAGAATGAATAACTTTTACTTTAGATGCCAATTTCTGAAATATTACATCATTATTCATATGATTTAGCCATGGCATCATATGCAGCTCCTGCTTTCCTTAAAACGCTAACAAATCCAAAGAATTATTCAATTTTTCATGGTCTTTTCAAGCCATGCAATTGCAGTTTGTTGTAGTTTTTGTGTTAACATCATTTCTTTTTTCAGTTTCATTTCCTCCTCATGCTCCCTATTCAATCTGTACAACTTAGATATATGTAACTCTTCTTGTATTTTATTACACATTTCATAGATACTTGTCACCCTCCTAGTTCGCCTTGGTTTGCTCCTTGGCCGAGAACCAGATGCCCCGGACACTGAATAAAGGTGTTGGTTGGAAGCATGAGCAGGAGGGGGTGAGGCAATATCACTCGATAGTGAGTCGGGGGCATTGACTGCCGAGGCAGGAGCAATGTTTGGTGAGGCAGGAGCAATGACTGGTGAGGCAGGAACATTGACTTGTGAGACAGGAACAGAGGGTGAAAATAGAGGTCGATAAACAGTAGATGAAACTTCAGTAAATTGTGCAGAAGACACAGATGATGGCCCTGGGGTTGGACCAGGTAAAACAAGTGGATCATAGGACTGAGTAAGTGAAGCAGAAGGTACACTTGCAGAAGTATAAGGTAAAGGTAAAAGTGACATAAGAAAAATAACAGATAAAATATTTAGCTGTCAGCCACTGTTCCCGTTTGATTTTTCGATAGCAAAAGGAGATTGAGCATTGGGAGTTATGAATGCACGCAACTGTATAAATCGATCACTTTTCTGTAATATTCTCACCTAGCTGCACATTTTCTAAGGTATTATTTGCTTCATGTACTGGTTTACTGAAGGTCTCGTAAATGTTATCAGCCATTGACAATTCTGCCCCCATCATTGATGATGCCAAGACCATTTCTTCTGAAGCTTCCGATATTTTGAGTGGTGGACCACCACCTGTCTTTGCTGTATATCTCGGCTTTTAGTTCTGAAAGAAACATAACAAAATAAGTACTGTATACAGTACAAAAATAAATAATTATAGCAACAGCATAGGCTTTTATTGTGCTTTCCTGGCACCTAATGTAAAGCACACCAAATCTGCAGAATAATTCCTGTTTCATACAGAGTTATATGCTGTATAGCTTCGATCTATGACTATGGCCACCCATTGTCAGTGAATAAACGGCACAAAACATGGAAATAACCTAACATTAATTTAAAATAACCTAGCTAACTTATTTTTTTCTTAACCTAACTTTATTTTAACCTAACCTAACTTTAACTAAACTTAAGTTAATTTACCCTAATTGTAACGTAATCTAACTTAACCTCATCTAACCTAACTTTAATTTGACATAACCTTACGTTAATTTAACCTACCTAACCAAATATTAAATATGACTGCTCCACTTTTTTTTTTCACTTATCCATAACTTTTTATCAATGTTTTGCATTTACTGATTTGTAGTGTTAACAAAAATGCTGTAGTTGTCATCTTTTGTATAAAATTATTACTAAAAAGAAAACATGTTAATAAAGTATTAATTCTTAGTGTCCCATGTTGTCTTCAATTTATTCTCTGGCAATTTAAGATGACAAACAAGAGAACCTAACACAGTATGGCTGAAGCACCTTTTTACTGGTGTATCCTCCATACCAGTTCCTTCATTATGAATTTAATTTGTGTTTCAGATATCATACACAATTTTAACCTAGCACTCTTAGGAGTAAAAATAAATCAATGGCTAACACTTGCACATATAAAATATATGGTCAATACTACTCAGACACCGCATGGAATAGCATATAGGCATACATAACTTATAAAAGTAGACATAGAAACACTTATTTTGATATATAGCTGAACGTGATCATAAAATTATATGAAGGAAGGGAAAATGGGGAGGCGAGATGGGAGCTTTCCTTCTGTCTACTTCGGTAGGAGGTGGGACTCCTCACAAGACACGTCACTTAAATACTGTAATCCTAATCAATTTAGTAACTTACTGGCAGAAAAACATATTTTTTAAATATTAAACTTAGAAATAAACATATACTTACTTCCGTTTTATGTGCTCGTAACTTCTCTTGAGCTGCTTGGCTGAGCGAGGGATTTGGTCTGGGTAGCTGGCGTTGAATGAAGCAGTAATTTCATCCCAGGCCTTTCTCTTCCTATAATTTATGGTGTTGCTTGTAGACCTGTCCTCAATGATTGGCCTTTGCTCAATATGGCGCAAGAGTGCCATGCGTTGGGTTTCAGACAGAGCTGCATAACGTTCTCTTACTACCTCCATGTTTGATAACACGCGCGCAAACATTGTTGCCAAGTGCTCAGATGAAAAAATTATCTATTTTGTTTCGAACAAATAATAAAGTTCAATTTTATTAAAAAAATATATTTTACAATATATTATTGTGCCGGTATAAAATAACAACTAAATATCTCTCTAAATCGTCTTTCTAATTTTGTGAAATAATACATTTGGCGCACGCACATGGCCAAAAAAAATTTTGCCATCCGACACGAGCTGCCGTGTTTACACGCTCATGTAAGTGTCTTGGAATATGGCACTCAGCGTTGGGTGGTTGCATCCCGACACACGATCATCGAGATGATGATCGTGATCGTCATTATCGTCGTAATGACTATCAATACGGCCCTTAATCCGAGGCAGAAATTTTGTTAATTTCAATCTCAAGTCGCCTCGTTTAGTGATATCCAGTCGGTTTCTTTTCTTCAGTAATAAGTCATTCACAGCACTAAATCCACATTCCACTAAGTATGACGATGGGAATGGTAACAGTAGTTTTCTTGCCAAACTACTTGTATTTGGATATTTAGCTTGTGTTTCTTCACAGAGCCACATCATTTTTCCTTTTATTTAGAACAGGGCTTTAATCGAGTCATCATTTTGTAATTCTGAAAGTTCTCCTTGATACTCCATGGTTACATCTGACAGATCCACTAGCAATGGCTGAGTCATCCAAGATGGATAATTAATTTCTTTCAAATCAGAAAATCTGAAGTTGAAATCGCTTACCATTATTTTTAAGTGCTCCACAATAACAAGACAAGTAGCATCTGTTACCTCACATTTATTCAGCCAATAAAATTGTTCAAATTTTTTGACAGAAATATTTTCTTGGGATAATTCCAGAAATGACATAAAGCCAAATATCTTGGCCTTTGAATTAACAAGTCATCTTTGTTCCTTGGAGCTCCTTATTTAAGACATTGAGTTTTTCAAATATATCTGCTAAATAACTGACAAGTGCTTTACCATCAACTGTCAGTAACAGAGTCATATAAGTTTTGTCATCCAAGAACTCACTAAGAATATCAAATAATTCCATGTATCTTTTCAGGCAATTCCCATTTGATAACCACCTTACATCAGTATGAAGTAATAATCTTACATAGTCTGCATTTTGACCCTTGCAAAATTGTTTGAAAAGACGCTCACATTTGGCATTAGCTTTTATAGTGTTGATGCATTTTATAACTGCATTCAATGTCTCGTTTAGAACGGGAAACTTTTTTGGAAACTAATTTCTGTCTATGAATAACACAATGCACTAACAACATTTGGGGATTGTCGTCTTTCAATAATTTTATAACTCCATTTTTCTTGCCCATCATCACTGGAGCACCGTCTGCAACACAAGATATAATGTTCTCCATTGGTATCTGCTTATCATCTAAATATGTTTTTAATTTCTTATATATATCAATTGCAATAGTGGTGGTTTCTAATGCTTCGCAAAATAGCATATCCTCAATAAATTCTCCATTATCAACATATCTTACATAGGCCATTAACAGAGCTTCACTATCTCTTACAGTTGATTCGTCCAACTGTATTGAAAAATTTGTATATTTTAATTTTTCAACAAGTTGTACTTCTACATCACAACTCATTTCATCAATCCTGCTACTAACAGTATTATTACTGAGCTGCATGCTTTTGAGATCTTAGTCATCTTTTTCAAGAGCTACTTTCAGAAAAGTTGATATTGCGGGCTTAATTAAATTCTCCCCTATTGTATGATTTTTGCCACATTTTGCTATGAGAAGAGAAATTTCATAACTAGCCTCAAGACCACGATCCTTGCTTGCACTTCTTGCAGAGAACAATGACTTTATTGTTGATCTTTTTTCAAACTTCTCCTTAGGGATTTAAAATACTCCAGTTTTGAATTAACATGAATACTGTGTTTTGCCTTCAAATGATTTTCGAGACGACCTCTCTTCATGGATTCATTAGTCAAACATTGGTGGCACAACAGACAAAAAGGCAATCTTTCATCATGAGTCGCTGGTATGAACCCAAACAGCAAGTACTCATCTGAATACTGGCGAACTTTTTTTTTGGCGTGCACACTGTTCATTTTATGCATCATGGGGGGTAACTGAAAAGTTAAAATAAAATATTTATATACTTAGGAAAATAAATTTAATATCTAACTTCTGTAACATACAAGGCACAATGTCAATATGCAGTTGCCATTTCAAGTAAATATTGAGCTTTATATTCACAGTTTTAAATTAATGTTACTGTGACAAGATCAATGAATGATTATTTTTATACATTATTTTCAGAGAATAACAAGATCAATAATCATAATGAAAAGCACTTTAACCAGCCTTCTCAGTGAAGCTAAAAAACAGAGACAGATAACTATATCGACATGAAACGTGCATTTGTGTTTAATTCAATACTGCTTCCATGCTTTATTGTGCACATTTAATTTGGTTGTAGTTAGTTTCCTCTGTTTTTTTAGCTTCAGTGGGAGCGTTGAGCAGCTGACTAAAACTCACCTTCTTCCTTGACAGCAGATGAAGAACTGCAAAGTTAAACAAGTCAGAAGCCACGCATATAGCTGGTACCAGATGCACGATAACATTAGTGGGTGAACACTTGACTAGATTGCACAAGCTGTTGTGCTCAGCTAGGTTGTAATTACAATTTTACCCTATAAATTTATAATTTTTACCCATATAGGGTAAAATAAAAAAAAATGTTGATATTACTATATTTTTCATATTGCCCCCATATTATTATTGAATTGCCTCCCAGTGGGGCGTAGGCCCCACGTTGGGAATCACTGCTCTAGGAACTACCTGTATCGCTTAGGTGGTCAGAGTAACGCTTTACCAAATCCGGCTTCGAAACACGAGGATCCATATATATTTCATTAGCCCAATAAAGCACTGCTTTTAGTATCCTGGTGGTCTAGAGGTAGCATTCCCCCATCATGGCTGTGGGTTTGAATCCTGGCGGGGTGAGGTGTTGATTATATATATATATATATATATATATATATATATATATATATAATAATATATATATATATATATATATATATATATATTGCTGTTTTTATTACCTAATTTATTTCACACTTCAGATTATCCCCGACATAGATTGCTAATCTGCCTATCTGTATGGAATAAATTGTAACCTGCAATTTGGTATTTGACAGGTAACTCACATGAGTCTAGGTTTATCCATGTTTCAGTGAATGCTATTACAGTATATCGATTTTTTCGGTACATAACAATGCCCTGATTTCATCCATTTTGTTTCTTATACTTTTTTTGTTTGCGTAGTAGACATTAAAGTTAGTCGTGTTCTGAGTCCTCTCTTTGTCGCATTTAGGTTTTAACTCCCTGCCTAATTTAGTTTTGTCATCATTCCTCACACTATTTCCCTGTAACCTTTCACTTTGTTTACCCGCTCCCACTGCAGTCTCCTCCACCCCTGTGCTCATATGTTCTCCTAGCAGTTTAAAGGCTTCGACATCTTTTGAACTGCCCTCTCAAAAGAGCCAGCCAGGGTTGCCACCCCATCCCTAGCATAAAGGTCCCTTCTGCCGTAGAAGTTGTCCCAGTTCTCAATGAATGGGACTGATATTGAATTGCAATATCTGTCAAGACGGCCGTTGACACCAACTGCCCTTGACAACCATTCATTGCCAACTCTCCTTCGAGGTAGGACACCACATATGATAGGGATCCCTCCCTTCAACCTAATATGTTCTATAGCTGTTTTGAACTTATCAAGAAGCTCCTCACTCTTACACTGGCCAATATCATTGCCTCCTGCACTAAGGCAGATATTGTCCATTAGGGGGCAGTGAAATTTTGCTCAAAGCTGCACTCTTCAGGCATTGTTCCTTATACATATCTAAGACTCCATGCCAAATTTGAAGCTGATATGTCGAGGTTTAGTCTGCCGCATTTTCTACTGAAATTTTTGAATTTACCTACAGTACTAGCCAAACAGCCGCTGTGGCGGTGCAATGTTCTGTTCAGTGTTTATCAACTTTTTTTTCATATCTCTTATTTCATTTAAGTTGTCTTGTTGCAGATGAGTATGGTGCTATGTCTATATTGATTATTATCAGGATTTTCTCATTTCATTTCTCAATGTTGTGTTACTGTACTGTAATGTAGGGGAGACCTGGGTAAGTTGCCGCTTGTGACCAATACTTGATTAGTGATTATGCTGGAGCTGCCATTGCTGCTGCCACCGTAACTGACTATGGCATTATCACAAAGGATGACAAGAGTCAGGTTATTGGACCACATAAGCTGCGGGATGCGAGATAAAAATACCGATTTAAGAGGCAAGAAATTGAGATGGCTAGTTTAGATAATTTGACGTCACTCTATTTTGATGGTAAGAAGACCGCCACTCATGTGATGATAAAGAATGAGAAGACCGAGAAATGGAGTTCGAGGATGATGTGAAAGATCATTATGTCATCATGGTTGAGCCTGGCAATGAATATCTCACACTTGTGACTCCCAAGACTGGACACGGAAAGCAGATTGCCAAAACTATTCACGAGTTCCTGGTGGAGAAAAATCTAACCCAGCAGCCCATTGTGTGTGTTGGTTGTGATGGAACCAATGTAAATGTAGGATCAGAAAATGGAGTCATTCATCATCTTGAAATGTTACTTGGTCACCTGCTCCATTATTTCATATGTCAGCTTCACGGAAATGAGCTGCCTTTCCGCGCAGTTTTTTATCACTATGATGGTAAACCAAGTGGTCCTGAGCATTGGCGTGGTCTCATTGGAAAGCAGATCAAGGAGTCTTTGTCTGAGCTTCCAGTTGTCGCCTTCCAGCCAGTCAGTTTCCCTGATTTCCCTGTGTTTAATGATGAAGTGGAGAAAGATCTGTCCTGGGATCAGAAATACCTGTACTGTATAGGATTTGTAAAGGAGTTATCACAGGTGTTGTTGAAGATGACTTGGCTGCTATTGAGCCAGGTCCTCCCTGTGTGTCAAGTTGGAACACCTTATGGAGTAGAATCCTCAGGCTGTATGTAGCAACATCAAGACCCAGCCATGATTTGAAAAGAATTGTCATTACAATAATAAAGTTCAGTGCTCCAATGTGGTTTTACATCAAGATACACCCTTACGTAACGCACGGCTCAAGGAACGTATTCCAGTCCCTGCTATATATGAAACACCTGAATAGTGAGGAGGAGACGGTAGTGAAGAAGGCTGTCCAGAGAAATGCATACTTCGCCCACACAGATCAACTTCTTGGTATGTGTGCTGATGAGGACATGACTGTTAGAGAAAAAGCTGTCTCAATGATAAGAAAAATTAGAGAGGAGAATCAGCAAAAGGAAGAATGCACTGGCAGATCTGAAGAGGAGGAGGAAGATTCTGATGCTGCTGTTGACGAGAATTTGTTAAACTATACTGATGAGGAGGGTAAAGATGGAGATGGGAAAGAGGATGTGCCTCCTGTAGTCAACATGAGAAAGGTGGTGACTCCGAAACTAAAGTGGCAAGCAAAAAACTATCATTCCATGATTAACTGGAGGAATGAACTCAAGACTGAGCCTCCTTACATTGCTTCTCTGTCAAATCTACAGGTTAATGACATTCTTGAGACACCATTAGTGGTGCCCAAGTGGCCAAACAGCACTCAGGTGGTCGAGAGAGGCATAAAAGTGATGACTGAAGCTTGCACTGAAGTGACGGGATACGAATCGAGAGATGGATATATTAGGCAAAGATTATTGTCTAGGAAAATGATGCCAAGGCTCCGCACAAAAAAGAATTTCAATATGAACTTGTAATGATTTTCTGTACGGTGTACCTGTAAAATAACATGTGAATTAAATCGATGTCACCCATGTAAAATTTATCATTATCCTGGAAAACATTAAATGACACCTAATTTTTGTTATACAGTTGGTCCTCGTATTACGCGGTTAATGTAACCCGGAGGGTGCCGCGTAAAGTGAATAACATAACATATGGGATTAATTGAAATGGAGTCCGGGCCGATCCCCAAACTCCACTTTTTGACGACACACAACTATGTTGTAGTAAAAATATTATCTTAACTTTATGATGGCATGCACACACAATTAATAATTAATAGAAATATCAATAATATTAGGTTTTTTAACACTTACATTAGTAGAAAAGATGGCTGGGCACACGGGGATGGGCGGTTGGTTCTGAGGCAGAGGGCACCTGTATCAATTGTATCACTATCCACCACAGAGGCTTGCAGGGCCTCTTTGTCAAACCCCCCAAAGTTCATATAAGTCCATATCCTCACTATAATTATCACTATCACTGACTTGGGCCGGCTGTAGTGGGTGAAGAACTGGTAATGTTTTGATGACTGGGCGACCTTGTGCGCACCATTTTTGTGCCTCTTACGCAACATGGCGGATGGCGGGACGTTTGGATCCAAAAATGGCGCGGCTTGCCAGCCGCTCTCCGCGTAATGGCGTTCACGACCGCGGAATGTGAAAATGTTAGGTTCTGGCAAGGCACCGCGTTAACGGTGAAACGCGGATTGTGGGACCGCGTAATAGGAGGACCAACTGTACACTAAAAGTTGACAAAAAGTCGTTCGCGATGCGGCAGGGTAAGTATGCACGAAATGGCATGAAATTTTGCACAGGTGTTTGTTACAGCCATACAAACGATGCCTGAAAAGTGCAGCCTGCAACTCAAATAAAAGTGTTTTTTCCCTGCCCCCTATTGTCCATCCTGTCAACTATATTCCCTACCCCAGCTCCTGGTCAACACAACCTCATCCTATTTTTATTTCTACCACAGAATGATCTATCTAGGTACCGTACCTGGAAGTCGCCAACAATTAAGGTTTTCTTACCTTCCTTGTCAGCCCTGTCCCTGACTATGCTAATATTCAATTCGTCTATCAAAGGACTGAAAGAGTTGGTACACTTAGCTGTTGTCGTATCCTTGGTGTGTTTTTTCACCACCAGTTTGGTCTTCCCTCTCCCATCAACCTTCCATTCACCTGAGTTTTCGTCAGACACGGGCTTTCCTTGTCTCGTTTCTTCCTCCATCCTCACTTCCTTTAATTTCAAGATTCCTTTACCTTCTCTAACTCCAACTCGGCCCCCTGAAGGGCACAGCCCTGTTCACAAGTAGCACTAGCCATTACCGACAATTAATTCCCGGGAGCTATGCCTGCTGTGACCTTTCCTATTGCGAGGTCAGAACACCTCCACTATGGCATTGATGTGATGCTTCAGGGTATCTTTGAGGATGCTGCAGCAGTTCTCTATGGGGTTTAGAAGTGGTGAATGGTGGGAGGTACCTCACTTCATGATTGGTCATGGACTGTGCAGCATCACGATGGCAGGGAGCATTATCCATGATGACAACGACGTTTTCATCACCCAGAATAACATCTAGAGATGCTAGGAAGTGTGTAAAAACCTCATTGGTAACACTGGACGTGAATTAAAGGATAAATTAATCCACCAATGTCGGAGATAGCGGCTATCGGCGTTATATTTCCACCGCCCTGCCCCCTATGGTTCTTGTGACGCACTCGCCCCGTGCTGCACTACTATACGTATGTTTTGTGGACAAATTGTTTCCAGTTTCGTCAACATAGGTGCGGTGTTGTTGGAGCCCTTTCTCATACTATATATAGTGAGCATACTGCACTAGAGCATCTTTCACTGCACGCGAATTCCGATCTTGAGGGATATTTGTGCATTTCTTTACATTTATCATATGCCATCTAATGCGCTTGCCACTGTAGCATCACATACCTGCAGCCTTGAAAGGAAGGTGTCTCGCAGTGCCTGGTTTAGTTCCTTTACGATGATGTCGGGACTTCCTCGATCATCATCACCAGGAAGTTCAGGGATTCGCCATCAATTGTCTCCCTGCACGGTCACGGGGGTCGTCTACAGGTCCCTTTCTCTGATAATTTCTTACAATGCCATAAGCGGTTGTTCTCTTAATGCCAAGGTCAGCAGCGGTGATGAGAAAATCCTTGCTTGTCTCGTATTTTGCAATAATCCTTCTCTTATCCTCCTCCGATATACGGTTGTTGCGACTGACTCGCATGTTAAGTGTAATTGTCTCTGGCAGTATCATCTGTCTGACTATTGTCTCATCTATTCTTTTCATTGATGTTGTATTTTATCTATCTGTTTCAAACGATATTCAGTTGTTTCAAGACTGAACTTTGTCATAATTAACTTTAAAGCTGTCTATGTGTAATGCATAAAGGAGTAGTATATCATTAGCTAAGTCATCTGATTGGTCAAATGGATCTTATGATGGAATAAAATCAGTCAGGGCATTACTGTATTCCTCTCTTACTTGAAGTGATTCCTCATTTGTTGATGATTTCTCTC
Source organism: Homarus gammarus (assembly GCA_958450375.1). Lineage (NCBI taxonomy): Eukaryota > Metazoa > Arthropoda > Malacostraca > Decapoda > Nephropidae > Homarus > Homarus gammarus. The sequence continues at coordinate 463,827 of CAUDMG010002576.1, read as the reverse complement.
AGCTTTCTCAAATTTTCTCAGGCATCTCTTCCATTTCAAATTATATAGGATTAAAAGATGAAAAAAATATGATGTCCAATTTCCGCCACATCATTGTCTAACTCATCTTTTGCATGAGGTGGATTACTAACATTTGGGGTATTGATGTTTTGCTTACTTACTTTAATTGATGTCTCAGTTCTTTGTGGTTTCTCTGAATTTTGTACAAGTTCCTCAGCTATTTTGTCTTTCATTTCTGAAGTACAGTACCATACAACATTGTTTGTTTACTGATTTCTAGTGTCTCAGATTAAAATTGGTGTCATCATCATCTAGGCAGTTACCCCTAAGTGAAGTTGCATGATAGTGTTACTCATCAAACCATTTATTATTTTCACTAAACATTGAGCTGTAGGTGAATCACTGTTTCCTCCAGCATCTCTGATACTGCTAAATAGATTTTCTAAAGAATTCTGGTTTAACCAAATGGTAGGTAGGTATTTACGTATAGTTATAATTATTATGTAACATCAAGTCGTAGTGATCTCCAACTAGCTATGTTTAATTTCCATTCAGCAACACCTGGAATAAAACTATATGTCCCTATTTTCCAGGGATTGATCCAAGACTGAAATTCAATTTAATTTTCTCTGATTATTTTCTGCACTGATGACACACTTGCTACCTTTAAAGTGGTAGAGCTATTGAATGTATCAGAGTGTAGCCATATTATTAATCAAATGTACTGTTTGTGAAGCTTCATTTGGTAATGCCCCTAACTCTCTATAGGTATGTATCCCTGCAGCAACACTTCTGCTAAAAATCTGTGAAACTTAACAAAAGAATGGCAATATATATGTTTTGCGCTGAGCCTTGGAGCAAGGTCTTGGCACATGAAGCTACAGTATCTCTTGTTATAATAATCTTGTATGTACTTCCACTTTTCAATTTTATCAATGATTGCAAAATTATATTTCATTAAATTATTTTGTACAATTTTAAGGAGATGTGTAGCATGTTACAAATACAGTAGGTTCTCAAATTGTGTGAGTTTTTATTTTGACGTTTTTTTTATTTTGACCCAAAAAAAAAAAAAATACACATTTTCAAATTTCGACGGGTTTGAGCGGCCCGCCAACGTTCAGACATGCACATTTGTGTAAACCGTCATTTTTCTTAAGTACAAAAGATTCATTATTGTTTATTACTGAATGTCTTTTTGATTGAATTAATGTTTATGTGTGCAAAATGAGCAATACAATCAGTTAATAATACGTAGAATATTAAAACGCACGAGGAGACGAGACGGCATTGTTTTTGTTATTGTTTACAAAACCAGTGACTGACTGGTTCTACATATAAAACTGAAGAAAATAAGACCCTGGTTGTAGCTGTAGTAAAATTAATTGGTTGTTTTAAGTAATGTTATTTAATGTTAATCAATGGAACATTGGAAGTAGCTAACCATTAATGGTAAAGAAAAAAAGTGAGATCGCGTATGTAAGTGAGCACATGTAAGAACATAGCGTCATTACTCCACATAAGAATATGAAAGCAACACTTATTTACTCTTCATATATGTTTTAATTAGTGTTTCTGAATTTAATATAGAAATGCTACCCACCAGTGGTGGTTAAGTTGAAAACATAAGGACAGCCAATGTTGTTGTGTGTGTTTTTACTTGGATGACAAAGTTGCCAAGTCATCAGGTTCAACTCTAGCTGAAGCTGTAGAACATAAAAACTTTTTCTGTGATGTTTTTAGTTTTTATTTAACTTTATCTGTGTTATTTTTGTTGGTTTATTAGGATGTTGTTTTATTACAGGTGTAGTAATTCGCCCAAAAAGTAGGGTAAATAAAGCAAAATTTAGCCAAACATCGAAAGTACCAGACGCAAATTAATTTTTTCCATAGGAAGTTGTATTTAAATTTGGACCATTTGAATTTTGCGAGGTTTTTAGTGTAAATGGGTGTCCAAATATGAGAGCCTACTGTATACCTTTTCCTCATTATGTTCTGTGTGTGGGTGAAATATTTAGTTAAGAATATACACTTGTATTTGTAGCATCCTCATCAGAAATGACTGATTAATCCTGTGTCTTTCAACTTTGTCAAACAATCTAATATCATTGACTTAAGGATACCTGGCTTAATGCTCTTACTGAAGAAATAACACCCCAAAGTTTGTTTCTGTTTGGAAGCTAAAACCTTTTGCTATGAACACCATCACATACTGTGCTGTTTTACCTGATTCTCCATATTCCCCTAAATTCTTCTACCTCACCTTTACTGATGTTATTCCTTCCTTTAATGATACAAGACTCCACAAACTTTATCTTGTTTTGTTATATTTTGAGCCTTTGTCTTGAAAAGGCCAAAAAGAGACTGATTCCAACCAACATTAAAACTAATCCGTTGTAACCAATATCTTGAGTGTGTGTGTGTGTGGAGTGGGAAGGACAATAAATTATATGCCCTTGGACTTGTGAAGTACGGACTCCAAACAAAACAGCTCTGATGATCTGAGTAATGCTGTCCATTCTCTTTGCTAGTACAGTACGTAGTTAATATTATTTGGCTTTTGAAGAACTCTAACCCATGACCACTTAGGTAAATTGAGGCATTTCTAATTATCCCTGAGGGTAATGTGCATTTATTGAGTAAACTGACTTACATGTATTAACCTGCTAATCAGTGTTCTATATCTGTGAAGCAAATGTTATGTTTTTTATCTTGGAGAGGATGACTTCTTCCTTTCTGCAGCAATAATAAGACCATCAGGAAAACCTCATTCTGAACTAAATAAATCACACCATCCAGCATCGTACACAGGTCCAGAATTCGGGCTCGCTCGAATAAATTACTCTATAATGTATTCATAATTAAGATAAACGAATATATAATTATGCAGTAACGAAGGTGCTCTAGTATATTAAAAAGGTGCTATTTTATACATTGTCTTTTACTATGGAGTACAGTACAGTACTGTACATGCTTATACTCTGTACTGCCGAGTCTGGAATAAAGTTTTATTATTAATATCCTGTAACATATTAAATATTATAGCTGCTCTTACATTTTGTAGAACTCAAAGTAACCACATATATATCTCTTCAGTATATTAATCTGAACATGCATGTCATAAGGAATGTAATATACAAAGTCTGACAATAATTGACAAAGTGTCACAAAAATTTGTCGTACATCATATGTACAATGAAAGACAAAACTTTGTCGTGAAAATAAATACCAAAGACCAAACTTTTGGTGCGCTCTGCCTTGTGGTGGGGGGGGGGGCTCGTAATATTTCTCGAGTTATATTTAATCTTCAGACAAAACCATGACACGACTTTTGTCTTTGATTGTACCTTGTACCGGTATCCTGTGGAAAACATGTCATGCTTCTTCAAATGCAAGTTCACCTACTATAACTAGTCTAGAGAAATACAGTAGTCCATCAAAGGACGGGTATATAATTTCTGTCTCGGTATTAAAAAAAACTTGCAATCCATGTTTACTAAATGATAAGTTATCTGTATATTTATATATATAAAAGGTGTTGCATGTCCTGAGGTCTCTCCTTCTTCACTAAGAACAGTTGATGAAGCACGATACACAGTAGCCTCTGGTTTATGTGTATCAAAATGTTGTACAGCTCTCAGTGAAAACTCTTCTGCATTATATTATCTGGTTGCATTAGATTCATTGATGGCTGCAGATACTGTTTAGATATGGATATGTAGCATCTCTATGATTAAGCTAATGTTTGTATTAACTTGGTGTGTGAGTGTAGGTATTGATAAAATATTTTATAATAACTGATTTAGCTTCTTTACAGAATCATTTAAAAATAGCATAATTAATTTATTTGAAAAACATAAAAAAAAAATAGCACTAACTCTTTGTCTGTAACTACACAATGAATTAATAATAGCACTGTAACTACACAATGATTTAATAATAGCACTGTAACTACACAATGAATTAATAATAGCACTGTAACTACACATTGAATTAATAATAGCACTAACTACACAATGAATTAATAATAGCACTGTAACTACACAATGAATTAATAATAGCACTGTAACTACACAATGAATTAATAATAGCACTGTAACTACACAATGAATTAATAATAGCACTGTAACTACACAATGAATTAATAATAGCACTGTAACTACACAATGAATTAATAATAGCACTAACTACATAAGAAATTAATAAAACCTGTTTTAGCATTAAATCCAAATAATATTTATGCTTTTGTTGTCGTTGTTTCAGAATCGAGGTGATATCTCTCTGCCAATAAAATTAATAATGTTACATTAGCAAAAACGTACTGAAAGATTTAAGATTTTTCCATAGATTTTGTAATATATTAAATAACAGAGGCAATGTTGTGTGGAGAATGACTGCACATGAGGGACATTTTCACCAAGTGAGTTGTTTATGAAACCTGACCTAGTGAAAGTAAAGGAAAACAGTACAGTTAGGCCACAGCTGTGTGGTTAATGAAGTAAATAGTGAATGATATGAAACACTGTATAAAAGAGTCATGTTAATACACTGTAAACACTTGTGGTGTACTGAATAATATAACATATGTATAAAAGAGTCATATTAATACACTGTAAACACTTGTGGTGTACTGAATAATATAACATATGCATAAAAGAGTCATATTAATGCACTGTAAACGCTTGTGGTGTACTGAATAATATAACATGTATAAAAGAGTCATATTAATGCACTGTAAACACCTGTGGTGTACTGAATAATATAACATATGTATAAAAGAGTCATATTAATACACTGTAAACACTTAGTGACAAATACATAAGGTTTTTATTCATATTATCCTAAATATTACATCCCTAAACTCGTGTTCGGCAGCACCATAATACTGGAAGCTTTATCAACTGTAATTGGAGAACACAAAGTACAGTGGTCCCTCCGTTAACTAATTACCATCCATAAGAATATTCAATTCGGGCAGGCGTGGCTGTATTTATACAATTTACCAGGATCAGGATTTGGGGTGCGCGTAGCGAGAGGACCAATCACAGCGGCTCAAGCGAAAGGTGTGAAACGCTCTGATCCTGAACTGGAGGTTGTTGGTCGAGACTAGGTCAGCGATCGTACCCCTACGTCCTCTGCATAGACCTAGTCTCTTGGCGTAGCTGGCTGTATGCTGGTTGGCGTGCGGCCGGAGCTCGGTTGGAAGTTGTAGGGGAGAGGAGCCACTACAATACTCCCCCTCCCCTCCCGGCGCGGCGGGAGGCTGGGTTGTGTCCCACACATAACACATACCGGGCAGGTGTATGTACGACTCGGCCGCTACGTGTAACAACTCCCTCCAGTGACACAAAACCTGTGGGAGAATTAGGAGGAGAAAGAGGGTTTGGGATTAGAGGAGGTTGTACAAGCAATGGTTGTTGTGCTCCTGCTGCTGCAGGGGCTGCGTCAGGAGGAGGGTCCATGGCAGGAGCAGGTTCTATGACAGGAGGGAGGTGTATTACAGGTTCAGGTTCTATGACAGGAGGAGGTTCTATGATAGGTGCAGGTTCTATGATAGGTGCAGGTTTTATGTCGGGAGGAGGGTCCATGGCAGGAGCAGGTTCTATGACATGAGGGAGGTCTATTATAGGTTCAGGTTCTATTATGGGAAGAGGGTCTATGACAGGAGCAGGTTCTATGACAGGAGGAGGGTCTATGACAGGAGCAGGTTCTACAGCAGGAACAGGGTCTATGACAGGAGCAGGTTCTACAGCAGGAACAGGGTGTACATGAGGGTGAAAAGAGGGTGCCCAGAAATGTTGTGGGCGTGGTGTTGCTGCCGGTGGTAACTGCGGGTAGACTGGTGCAGGCGTAGTTTGTTGATGGTGCTGCTGGGCTGGGGGCCCGACGGGTAAGGTGGCGGGTTTGACTCGGTCTACCCTGACGGTGTCATGTCTGCCATTCCGGATAATCGTCAGGAACTTTGCTGAACGGGTAACCACCTGGAAGGGTCCATCGTAGGGACGTTGTAATGGGTTGCGATGAGCATCACGCCTGACGAAAACATACTCGGCTGTGAGTAGTGCAGGAGGGATGTGTTCAGGGCGCCGAGGAGGCTGGCGTGGAGCAGTAGCTCTGAATGCAGAAACTGCTTGTCGTAGTTTTTGGAGTAAGTCGTGACGAATGGCTGGAGTGGTTTGGTGAGGGTTTGGAGGGAGTGAGAAATCCCCGGGTAGCCGAAGGGGCTCGCCTAGTGTAAGATCTGCTGGGCTACAGTCCATATCCTCCATGTGTGACGCACGGATGCCGAGGAGCACTAAGGGAAGCGCATCAGTCCAGCTGTAAGGGTCGTACTGTGCCTTGAGTGCGTCCTTCAGCTGCCGGTGAAAACGCTCTACCATGCCGTTGGCTTGAGGGTGGTATGCTGTAGTGCGTTGTCTAGACGTGCCGAGGAACTGTAGGAGGTGCTGCCAGAGTTGTGACTCAAACTGCGACTCCTCCGTCAGTGATTACGGGTGGGGGGCAAAACGGGAAACCCAACCAGACATGAAGGCGTGGACAGTAGTCTCTGCTGTAGCATTGGGCATGGGAATTGCTTCTGTCCACCTGGTGAAACGGTCGATGCAGGTGAAGATGTAGGTGCTACCTTAGGATGATGGAAGAGGTGTACTACTTGAAAACGTCCTTTGGGATTAGGGAAAGTTTGTAAGGGGGCCCGTATGTGACGATGTATTTTGGAGGATTGGCAGGCCAGGCACTGGGCAGCCCATTTCTTAGTATCCCACTTGATGCCGGGCCAGACGACACGTTGCGTGAGGAGACGCTGGGAGGCCCGCACACCCGGGTGGCTGAGACCATGGATGCGGTCGAAAACAGCGCGGCGGTGGACGTGAGGCACCAACGGTCTAGGCTGCCCACAGGATAAGTCGCACCACAATTTTATCTTTGTGCCAGGAACAGGGAGTTCTTGGAGTGTGAGGCTTGAGGGGTATGTCTTGTATGCTGCCAGGTCTTCGTCCTTCTCTTGAGCCGCGGCTAGCTGCCCATAATCAATGGGTGGAGATGAGGGAAGAATGTTGGATATACAACGAGAGAGGGCGTCGGCGATCTCGTTGTGGCTGCCTTTAATGTGTTGGACGTCGCTGGAGAACTCTGAGATGTAAGCCAAGTGGCGCAGGACACGAGGTGTATGTGACTGGGAAGCTGAAGCGAAGGCGTGGACGAGGGGCTTGTGATCAGTGAAGATGGTGAACTGACGGGCCTCGAGGAAGTGCTGGAAATGTTTGACAGCCAGGTATATGGCCAGGAGTTCTCGATCAAAGGCGCTGTACTTGAGGTGTGGTGGTTGAAGCCGTTGTGAGAAGAAAGCAACGGGCATGAGAATTCCGTTGATCTCCTGCTGTAAGACGGCGCCCACTGCAGTAGAAGAAGCGTCTGTTGTGAGAGTGGTCCGGGCGTTAGGTGCGGGGTGGGCCAGGAGGGTGAGGCGTGTAATGTGCTGTTTGATAGTGGTGAATGCCGTGGCAGCCTCTTGAGTCCACACGAGAGACTTGTGAGACTTCTTTGGGCGTCCCTTGAGAAGGTCGTGTAGGGGGGCTAGGACGGTGGCAGCTTTGTCAATGAAGCGGTGGTAGTAGTTGACTAAACCCAGGAATTCTCGGAGTTTCTTCGCCGTTTCAGGTTTGGGGAACTCCCTAATCGCAGTTATCTTCTGTGGTAGGGGTTGTATGCCACTGGGCGAGACTCTGTGACCGAGGAAATCGATGGCCGAGGTTCCAAAGACGCACTTAGCAGGATGAACTTTCATGTTGTTGTTCTGCAGGCGTTGGAGAAGGAGTTGTAGGTGGTGGCGGTGCTCGGCAGGCGTCGAAGATGCGACGAGGATGTCGTCAATGTAGACAGTGACAAAGTCGAGGTCGCGAAGCATATGGTCCATGTACCTCTGGAAAGTCTGTGCTGCATTGCGTAAGCCAAAACTCATGAAAGTGTACTCGAAGAGTCCAAACGGAGTGGTGATGGCTGTCTTCTGGGTATCTGCAGGTGCTACTGGGATCTGGTGGAAGGCACGCTCCAAGTCGATCTTCGAGAAGATAGTCTTGCCATGAAGTTTGTGGTGAAAGTCCTGGACATGCGGAATAGGGTACCTGTCAGGTTTGGTGACGAGATTCAGGGCTCTGTAGTCGCCACACACCCTCCACTCGCCGGGTGTTTGCTTAGGAACCATGTGAAGAGGCGATGCCCAGGGACTCCTTGAAGGGCGAATGATGCCGTCTTGCAGTAGTTTGTTGAATTCTACTTTGGCTGTGTTCAGGAGCTCAGGGCGCAGGCGGCGAGGGCGTGAAAAGACTGGTGGTCCTTTGGTTTCGATGTGGTGGAAAATTCCCGATGTAGGTGGTGGGGGTAGGGAGACTCGGGGTGAGAAAAGCTCCTTGAATTCGTTGAGCAGGGAGGAGAACTCGTTGGAAGGCGCAAGACAGGTGATAGTGTCGGTGTGTCTGGCACGAGAACCCTGGATCTTGCGTGCTGTAGGCTCATGGATGAGGCATAGATGACTTGGTTTGACGCCGAGCTTGTGGAAGGTGAGGAAGTCGAAACCAAGGATGGGTTGAGACACGTCTGCTATCACGAATAACCAACGCAGAGTCTTGGGCAGACCGAGGTCTAAGGCGAGGGTGAGTACGCCGTAGGAGGCGATGGGAGTACCGTTGGCAGCGAACAGGTCATAAGAGGGTTGTTTTGACTTGTCTTGTAGTGAGGGAGGGATGAGGCTGACCGATGAACCTGTGTCGATGAGGAACTTCTTGCCAGAGGTGCGGTCGGTGACGTACAGTAATGAGACGCCTGAAGGGACAGAGGCTGAGGCGTCTACCAGCCTCCGGTGTTGCCGTTTTCCGAATAGGTGCAATAGGGCTCACAGTTTCGAGCATTGCGGCCGAAAGTCTGGTGATACCAGCAGAGGGTATATTTGTTGTGCTGGGGGCTGGCTGCTGTGCGTCGGAACTTGTAGGGCGTGGTGCGTGAGTCAGGAACTGGCACAGCAGCGGGTAAGGAGGAGCAGAACTGCTCAATGGTGTCCATCCTGCGGTTCAAGGTTTGTAACAGGTCCTTGATATCTTGTGAGGTATTGCTCGGCTGAGGGGTGTTGACCCGGCTTGCAAGTTCGGTGGGAGGTACTGGTGTGACCGTGGCAGCAAGGGGTGCAGCAGCGCACTCGTTGAAAATTCTGTCTGCCGCGGTTGCATATAGCTCTGGTGTCGTAGAGTAATCTACTGCGGACAGGATGTTGTGTACTTCTGTGGGTAGCTTTTGTGCGTGAAGCTGGTGCAGGATAGAGTCAGGAAGTCTGTCTGTGTACCGGGAGTTCACCCTGCACATCTCTTCCCAGAGAAATCCCGGAGTTGAGTTTCCAAGGGAGATGGAAGATAGGTTCTGCAGGATATTGGAGCGGGTCCGTTGGTAATGCGTTTTTAAGGCATCCCGCAGAGTGGCGAATTTGTTGTTCTCTGGAGGGTTGGAGATGGTCTGTGAGACTTGTGTGGCGACTTCAGTGGGCAAGGAGCAGAGCAGGGCGCCGTACTTCTGCCCGTCTGTAGCTGTAGAGCCGATGAGAGCTGCTTCGACATGAACTAACCAGTCCTCTACGTTGTGGTTGAAGGTTGGTAGAGAGATCCGTCCGTCCATTCTTGCGGGAGTATATCACACCTGTTAGGGAAGGATGAGGGATGGGTGCTTGTTCCGACCCCCTTCCGTGTTCACAATCTCCTGGGAGGGAGGTGAACACTTGCGGGGGGGGACTTCGGGACGAATACACTTTTTTAGGGTGCAGGTCCTTCGGCCAGAACTAAAAAAACAAAAGAAAAATAGGAGAATAGGCAAAAGAGCTCAAACCACGTTTGGAATATCGCACAATAGTTGCTCTCCAGCTGTGATGTGGGTCACTCACACCGCCAGTAGGGAGAACAGACTAATGCGTTATAAACCTTACGGTCGTGAGATGGTGTCGTTGTGGAGTAGTGGGTGGTGCAGGGAGGCAGTTGGCCAAGGCTGGCAGCAGGCAGGACGATCTTCTCAGCTCTAGTAGTAAGGCAGCAGAAAGGAGTGTGGTATTCACGGCTCCGGGGTCACCAATTGTAGCGTACTGTATGTGGCCAGTTGTCAATCCTCTTTAGTTGTATGGGCACACAAACGTACGTACATGTAGATGTATCCACTCAGGAATGAGGTAGGACAGAAACTCACAATGCGCTTTCTGTATATATATTGTTGTACAGCGCAGTGCTTAGGAGTGACCAGGTGAGGAGCTGAGAGAGATGTTGCTGGTCCAGTAGCTGAGTGTAGAATGTCCTCCCTGGGCAGGCGTGGCTGTATTTATACAATTTACCAGGATCAGGATTTGGGGTGCGCGTAGCGAGAGGACCAATCACAGCGGCTCAAGCGTAAGGTGTGAGACTCTCTGATCCTGAACTGAAGGTTGATGGTCGAGACTAGGTCGGCGATCGTACCCCTACGTCCTCTGCATAGACCTAGTCTCTCGGCGTAGCTGGCTGTACGCACATTGGAGCCAGGACCACCATAGAGAGCAGACACGCAGAGCGACGGGGACGCCGGAGAACAAACAGACACAGCTGATTGGCTAGTTCTGGGACCTCTCCCACCTTCCCACTTACCCTGGAAATCACAAGCACCTGACTCCATTCTACATAACTGACAAATCTGTTGATTCAATCGACACATTGAGCCTCTCCTACAGTACCGGACCTCCCTTAGGAACCCCGAATGCTGCTGAGGGGCTTGGTGTGAAGAAAGTCATCAGTAAGTTTTCAGACCTTTTTCTACCACTCTAACCTTTATCTTCCGTGCCGTGAAAGGACCTATTCCCCTGTCAGTTGACGTACAGGGGAGTATTCGTCTTGAAACGCCCTCTGTCCCCACACCTCGCTAGTGCACGTTTGTGTGGAGGGTCAGCACAGCCTGCCGATTCGCCCGGGGACCTCTGTGATAGTGCAGGGCCTCCCCTACGTGAGGGGCGCAGGAAATCAGGGACATTGTTAGGGGAGATCTCCATAAATCTCCAAATTTGAAATCAGTAAACATGCCATCTATTAAAATTAAAGTGGACCTTACCATCCAACCGTGCACAGACCTCGCCTCGCTTATTTTTCAGCTGACTTTGATCTTCCAAATCCGTTCCTTCACCAATGACGACATTATCAAAATATTTGTACAGACTGACGAAGACGCCGACCAATTCCACTCCCCAGCAATGAACAAAAAATTAAAAGACAACGGCTTAACGGTCTTCAGCTCACCCGAATACCGCGCAAAATGCACCCTCATATGCAGAAAAGTCATCCCTCATATCCTTGACAACCCAAACCTATTGACAGAACTCAACTCACACAACACCTCCCAAATGACATATGCAGCCCGGATGGGAACTCTCCCCATGTTAAAAATCACTACAGCTACACAAACTGACGCCATCAAATTAAAATCCAACGGAATAAAATTCGGCAACAACATCATCCCCTCACGAAACATTGAATTCCAACACTACATACCAGTTCACCAATGCTACAATTGCTACCAATTTGGACACAACACCTACCGTTGCAGTAACACACAAACTTGTTCAAAGTGTGCCAATCAAGGCCACTCATACCGTAACTGCACTGCCATTGTAACTAAATGCTGCAATTGTAAAGGCCCACACTCTGCCATCAGCAACAAGGTGCAAAATCAGACTCGATAACAGCACAACACCACTCCCTCCCCGCCGACTCTCACCTCCCACAGCACCACCTCCTCCTCCCCACCACTCACTCCCTACTCCCACGACCCTCCCCACCCGCACTTGCTGGACCAACAACCTGACCGCCCCCCTTCCCTCCCCCGACACTGACGCAAAAATCACCACCATCATACTTCTGGCACATACCCTAAGCAACGGAAACAGGGCACTTTTTCTTAAACTGGCAATTGATGGTTTGAAGGCGAACGGCCTCCCAACCATACACATTCCTGATTCCTTCAGAACCGGTCCCGACCTCATCTTCCCCACTGCCCCCATCTTCCCTACTGCCCCCATCTGCGACCGGACCAACATGCCCCCACCCCCCAGAGAATCCACTGTAATCTCCCTCCACCCCTCCACTTCTGCCATGCCCACACCTGACTTATCTCGCCAATCTACCATCACCTCACCCCCCAGAGTAATCAGTCCAGAACCTCCCGGCCCCTCCACCTCGACCTTGCCTACACCCGACTTCTCCCACATGACTATGTTGAACTCCCGGACCACAAACACCCAAACAAAACCCAATCCTCCCCTAACACCCCAGATTCCCAAGAATAAAATGGCAGCCCATCCCCCCACAGAACTAGTGGTCAAGACCCCTAGACCAAAGAGGAAGAACACCTCCCCCCTTTCTCCCTATACACCTGACAGCAAAAGAATTATACAATACACACATCCAACCAAATCAATAATCAAAGTAAATCTATACGGCACTACCCCAAAGGAAACAGAAATCAACCCCGACACGAACCTAGCACACTCTCCTCATCCTCCTGACTCCCCCACACACAGTCACGTAACCGCCCATCCCTCACCTGCATACGCCACACTCAGACCACGCTCACAGTCACTCGACAATTTAGACCTCATCCCTGCACCCCAGAATCTCAATCTCATATAAGTAACCAAGAACAAATTATACAACATGATCACCATTATGCAATACAACTGTAGAGCATATCACTCAAACAGACACGCCATCTCTCTCCTCCTACAAGAACACAACCCAGACATCCTCCTCCTCAACTCAACATGCACAAACACCAAAATCAGGCACTTCGGCTACACAAGCAGACAATCACCCCACGAACTATTCGAGGGCGTTGCTATCCTCATCAGATCCTCCATGAAACACGAATTCATCACCAACTTCGCCTTCAAACACTTCATGGCCGTCAAGATCGACACTCAACACGGACAGATAATCATCTGCGCAACATACTCAAGACCTAACTCGCTTCTCCCCTTCACAGACCTAAACTCCATCTTTAACAACTCACACCTACCTGTAATACTAATGGCCGACCTTAATGCACACCACACCGCATTCCAACACAACCGCATCGACCCCCATGGCCAACAACTACACGCTTTGGTCACTCACAAAAACCTTCACCACATTGGCCCTTTCTTCCCCACATTCTACGCTGCTCACAGCAAAGGCACTCCAGACATCGTCGTCACCAACACCCCTGCCCTCCAATTCCAACACTACATCACTCCCGGCCCCCTATCAGGCTCAGACCACATTCCCATCACTCTTCACCTCTCCAACAATCCCATCCTCCTCCCAACAACCACACCTCAATACCAGTATCAACACGCAGATTGGGATGCCTTCAAAACCACACTCTCTGAACAACAATACACACTCAACCTCGAACACCAACCCACTAGGATGATTGAGGAAACCTGGACACACCTTTTCAACACTATCACCGCCATAGCAGATACCCACATTCCTAAACACAGGTTCAAGAGAAAATACTCCTTCACACCCTCCATAAGAACTCAAAGCCTACTTCACTGCTACAGAACACGATTCGAACTAAACAAACTTAACCTAGCACCAGTTTACACAGACATCACACTAAGAACACACCTCATCCACAGCCTCCGTCAAGATCATGAGGTTCACTGGGCAAAACTCGTAGAGGCTGCCCAGGAACACAGAACACATAACCCCCGTGAATTTTGGCAAAGGATCGCCAAGCTGAAAGGAACTGCAAAACCCCCCTTTGATCACCTGCTAGTAAATGGTAGGAAAATCAATGAGCCAGCCGACGTAGCACAAACACTAAAACAACACTGGGAACACATTTTCCACCCACACCCCCCCACACAACAAAGGTACATCTTAAACCACATAAACAACATCACCACACACATGCAAACACTTCACGACAGAACAACTCCTGACAACACAATAGATACCTCCACTCTCACACAGGACCACACCCTCACTGCTCCTTTCACCCCAACAGAAGTCAAACAAGCACTGGACAAAACCAAAAAGAAAACACCGGGTGACAGCAATATTGGTCAAGCAATCCTGAAGCACCTGCCCCCAGAAACAGTCACAGCCATTACATACCTCTACAACACCCAACTGGCTACAGGATACTTCCCAAAACTCTTTAAGACAGCCACAGCCGTCATGATACCTAAACCAAACAAAAACCCAACAGATCCTCAAAACTACAGACCGATCAGCATACTAGAAGTCTTAGGCAAAACTTTTGAAAGACTATACAACACCCGCCTCAGATACCACCTTGAAGATGAACAACTACTGTCCTACAAGCAGTTCGGCTTCAGAGCACACCACTCAACCCAAGACGCACTCAATATAATGACAAACTACCTCCACATGAACAAAGATGCATACAAGATAGCACTCATTACAAAAGACGTACAAAAAGCCTTCGACACAGTTTGGCACGATGGATATGCACCAATTTTAACCTCCCTCAAAAATCACAATTACTATGTAACTTCCTAACAGACAGAAAAATGAGGATAAAAGTCACACCTGCCTACTCTGACCACTTCACACTGCATGCAGGAGTCCCACAAGGATCAGTCCTGTCCCCAACACTATACATTCTTTACACAAACGACTTACCCGACCCCTTACACATCGACTCTCTGACAATACAGTACGCCGACGATGTAACCCAACTAGTCAGACACAGAACTCTTGATCACCTAACAGACAAAGCACACAGGGAACTCGAACAAGTTACACAATGGGAACTCCGATGGCGAATACAAACCAACCCGAACAAAGCACAAATCACCTACTTCGGCACCAAAAGACGACAACCACGTCACATTTACTTAAACCCCTACATCGCCTACCCTTCACCTATAACTGTCAAACGAACAAACACAATCCTAGGAGTCACATTCAACGACACCCTCACCATGACACTACACACCAATATGAAGGCTTTGATCGCAAACAAAACACTCGGGAATATATACAGATTCAGAACCGCATCAATCAAAACCAAAACACACCTATTCAAAGCCCTCATACGCCCACTATTGACTTATGCACCTAACACACTCCAGCTAGCACCACCATCAAGCGCCAAGAAACTTCAAGTCATACAAAATAAAGCATTAAGATTCATCCATAACACACACTGGTCATCCTTCACCCGAAATAGTCATCTACATGAACTCAGCTCCCTCCCCCCACTTAACATCTACTGGAGACAACTAGGTGACAAACAAATAGAATCTCTCCTCACTACTTACCCTCAATGGCAGGAATATTTCGACAACATCATACTCCCACGCAGATTCAGAGACAGAAATCCCTCCATACTAAACAGACCAAACACCCCCCTCCCACCTCCCTTGCATTAATAACTTCCCTATAACCACACCCAACAATTTCCCCCCAAATTATACCTAACCTCTCCTTAACCCTCACCCAACGATTCCCACCCAACTAATCCAAATCAACCTAACCTAATAACCTAACTTCTCCTCAGCCCACACCCAACGATTCCCACCTAACCTAACCCAATCAACCTAACCTAACTTAAGCTTAACCTAACCTCTTCTCAACCCCACGCCCAATGATTCCCACCCAACCTAACCTAACCTTACCTGACTTGACCAATTCCCTCCTCCCCCCCCCCCCTCACTCCAAACCCCACGCCACCAACTCAAAATCAAGACCACTCCGACAAAAAAAACAAAAAAAAACAAAAAAACTAACCCACTCAACCTGCACTAACACCCCCCCCCCCCCCCCCCCCCACAAAAAAAAGAAAGAAAAGACCCTAACAATCCCCCCAAAATAAAAACCTAACATACCCAGCCGTTATTAGCAATCCCACACAAAATAAAAAATAACCATTCTACCATTAACTAACCACACCCTATCACTCCTCCCAAAACAAATACCTAACTTACCCATCCCATACTAACTCAGATGACAGGTACGTTTCCCTTAGCCAATAAGGTCGGGGAGAGTTGCACAGTACCTGTACGCAAGCCCTCTCCCTCAAGAATGTTACCAACACTGTTTTATGGGCACCTCCCTTAGCCAATAAGGTCGGAGAGGTGTACCTAATAAAAATGGTACCGTCATACAGATGATATGAACGCCTCCCTTAGCCAATAAGGTCGGGGAGGTGTGCATAGTACCTGTACACAAACCCTCTCCTTCAGGAATGGGGCCAGAACTCACAATACCTGCAAGAGCCTACCACGCAATTGCAGAAGTCCTTTACTAGCCAAAGGAAAGAAAGAATGCAATAATTAACCCAACTCTGCCAACCACTAACAAAACCTTCAATCCTCCCAAAAGAAAAACTTAACCCACCCAACCTTACTCACAATCCCTCCTAAAAAAAAAAAAAAAAAAAAATATGCTAACTCACTATCCAATCACTAATCAACACCTTCAATCCTCCCAAAAGAAAAACTTAATATACCCGACCTTTCTAACAAGCCCCTTCGACCCTCCTAATAAAAAAAAAAAAAAAAAAAAAAAAAAACATATGACTCAATACAACTATTCATTAGCAACACAAATCATATCATCCCTAAGAAATCCTACCATACTATAAATTAACCCAAGAACCTCCAAAGCCCCCCCTCTCCTCCTCTCGCCTCCCCTCTCCTCTCCTCTCCTCCCCCCTCCTCCCGACAACCGAACCATACCTGACCTTATAACAATTATCCTAACCCTCCCTCTCTCCCCTTACTACATTTCCACGCAAACACATACACACTCACACAACAACCCCCCTTAAGCAATTCTAATTCACCTTAAATTAACATACAACCGCCACCCCCGCCAATCCCCAAACACAAACTCCCCCCCTCCCACAACCAATCTCCAAACACAACACGCCCCCCCCCCCCCCCCGCCAGACAAAGCCCCTCATAACACTACAACTCTCGAAAACCAAATCAAACATACCCAACTTCTATAATCAGCCACGTCAACAAAATCGACCTAACTCAAGACTGAAACCTAACAACCTATATCTCACTCTCGTCTCCGTTCACAATTTGACATAGCTCAAATCTGTCTCTTGCTATTACTAAATAACTCTCCTACGATACACTCATCCTTCCTTACTACGAATACTTTGACACTTCAAGCTCAAAGATTCAAAACTCTTCCTCCAACTCTCTCCATTTCTCTCTGACATAGCTAAAAGACCCACAACTCTCAGAACCTAATCAAACATACCCAACGTCTGTGACATCCAATTCTCAATAAAATTGACCTAACTCAAGACTGAAACCACTCAACCTATATCTCATTCTCGTCTCCGTTCATAATTAGACAAAAAAGCTCAAATCTGTCTGCTGCTATTGTGAGGGGGCGCGGTTTCTCGAGCTGCCACCAATGTGAGGGGGCGGATTCTTGGTCTGTCACCAATGTGAGGGGGCCCGACTCCCTCTCTGTTTCTACACCACCCTCATCTTATTTACTTCTCTTAGTTCTTACTCTACTCAGTTCCGTCACCTATTCTTGGGTAGCATGGACGAGGGTCTAGGCACGTGAGTATGGTAATTTTGGTATCAGGTCACTTGGATGGAAATAAAGGTAAAATACTGTGGGAGAAATGAATACTCCTAAAATTCTCAAAGAACAAGTTTATTAATATAAAATCAAAGGGGAAAATAGATGTTATCAACATTTAACTACCAGGCTCAGCTCCTGGGCCTATTGCAAACTCTCTATGTCTTATGTACTGGTTTCCTTGTTTTCCTATTTACTCAACAGCAATTATTCGGACATTACACTCTTACCGTGCACCCAATACCTGATGTCACCTTACATTATATCGCAGGACCAGTTCCTTGTCTTTCCTCCCAAGACACTAATACTGATACAAACCCCGACATGGGTCCCCCCACAACATGGGTAAGTATTAACAACACCTACAACCACACTGTGGACCATAATTCCAAGGCCTGTCACAGGGTATAGCACTGGCGCCTCTAACAACTGCTGTTGTGGTCGGTTACACTCCGAACCGAGATGGGTTTGGGGTCCTCGGCCCACGAGGTAGAGTAGAGCCGCATTAATCATGCCGAATCAGCGCCATGACTCCTATTTGACCACTGCTGGGTATCCACCGGCTCCGAGCGACCGGTGGGTTTCAATTAAGCCCACCCTCGACCTGGAGACAAACGGTGCAGCGTCACGGGACCTGTATGGATGAAGGGACGGGCACTTACTAACGGTGACAACCACATCACGTTTCAGGGGACGTTAAAGACGTAAATATGACTTCACTCAGAGCATATCAACTACGTTACGGTAACACTTGCACAAGCAACTATTAATTGGGTCAAATCACTTAAAGAAGGGCAAATCACAACACAGCGTGGATTGGCCTACCTGTATGGATGAAGGGACGGGCACTTACTAACGGTTGAAATGCCCGCGGCGCCCTCACTCAAAACAGACCAGGGAGTCCACCTACTTCTATTCCGATGAATTAATTTACTGTACACTCTGACGTAGAAATTGAGACTATGAACTCATTTTCATTCTCTACTATTATCTTCACTAACAATGCTCTGACTCAGCTATTAAAAGCAAAATTAAATTGATTACAAAGGGTTGGATGGCAACAGGTCCCAACATACAGCGTCTACTCCCATAGACCAAGACGGGTGAAACAGAGAAAACGGGGGACGTTTCCACTGGGGGACTCGGAAGGTTTTGTGGACGTTTGAGCGTAATATGAATCCTTAAGGTTTTCAGGTTAGCCGTCATCACGATCATCATGACCATTACAAAGCTTCCCCCTTCCCCAAGATTCATATTACGCGGTAACATTCGCAAAGCATGTACGGTAATTACACAGATTCTTTAAACAACTGTTACCTTTCGTCACGGTTTCACACTACATACACTCGTAAAACACATCAGGACTCTTACAGGTATCTGGTACAAAAGCATACAAAATACAAACAAACAATGGTTGCATACATGGGATAAACAGTAGCCAAAAAAAATTAATCCATTATCATTGACAACATGGCATAGGGAAACAAAATACAAGTAATTAAACATACATAGGAAAATAATGCAACAATAAAGAAAAAACAAAAAATGGGGTTACATACATAACATAAAAAATTTGTTACACCATACAAACTCTGAAGACACCGTTTCTCATATCATAGTTCAAAGAGGAGATTTATCAAATGCTTACTCGACACCACTGAGATTTAACTTAGACTTCTCAAGCTAGGACGTAGATGAACAGACCCCATCAAGTCGAAGGAATGACATGTTGCTCTTAATCTTAAGAGTTGTGTCGCACTCGCGAGAGGCAGCACCATTCAAGGGACTCCGAACGAGCGGGTATTCCCAAGAATTCAAAAATGCTAACGAAACGGTCCTCATGAGAACACTGTAATGGTCATGACGGCTAACCTGAAAACCTTAAGGATTCATATTACGCTCAAACGTCCACAAAACCTTCTGAGTCCCCCCAGTGGAAACGTCCCCCGTTTTCTATGTTTCCCCCGTCTTGGTCTTTGGGAGTAGCCGCTGTATGTTGGGACCTGTTGCCATCCAAACCTTTGTAATCAATTTAATTTGGCTTTCGATAGCTGAGTCAGAGCATTGTTAGTTGAGATAATAATAGAGAATGAAAATGAGTTCATAGTCTCAATTTCAAGGTCAGAGTGTACCGTGAATTAATCCATCGGAATAGGAGTAGGTGGACTCCCTGGTCTGTTTTGAGTGAGGGCCGCGGGCATTTCAACCGTTAGTAAGTGCCCGTCCCTTCACCCATACAGGTAGGCCACCCACTCTGTGTTGTAATTTGCCCTTCTTTAAGTGATTTGACCCAATTAATAGTTGATTGTGCAAGTGTTACAGTAACGTAGTTGATATGCTCTGAGTGAAGTCATATTTACGTCTTTAACGTCCCCTGAAACGTGATGTTGTTGTCACCGTTAGTAAGTGCCCGTCCCTTCACCCAGACAGGTCCCCTGACGCTGATTCCCGTTTGTCTCCCGATCCCATTGTGATTCTTGAATCGCTCTACCATCCAACAACGGCCTCGGATGTATTAGATGTCCAGCGGGGATCATATATGAGAAGATGGCACCGATGCGGCCGGATTAATGTGCCCCAAGGCTTCGTTGGGCCAGACCCCAGACCCGCCATGTGTCTGGCTACCCCATCTCGGGTCGGAGTGTAACCGACCACAACAGCAGTTGTAGAGGCGCCAGTGCTATACCCTGTGACAGGCCTTGGAATTATGGTCCACAGTGTGGTTGTAGGTGTTGTTAATACTTACCCATGTTGTGGGGGACCCATGTCGGGGTTTGTATTAGTATTAGTGTCTTGGGAGGAAAGACAAGGAGCTGGTCCTACGATATAATGTAAGGTGACATCAGGTATTGGGTGCACGGTAAGAGTGTAATGTCCGAATAATTGCTGTTGAGTAAATAGGAAAACAAGGAAACCAGTACATAAGACATAGAGAGTTTGCAATAGGCCCAGGAGCTGAGCCTGGTAGTTATATGTTAATAACATCTATTTTCCCCTTGGATTTTATATTAATAAACTTGTTCTTTGAGTAATTAAGGTGTATTCATTTCTCCCACAGTATTTTACCTTTAT
Organism: Homarus gammarus; assembly: GCA_958450375.1. Classification (NCBI taxonomy): domain Eukaryota; kingdom Metazoa; phylum Arthropoda; class Malacostraca; order Decapoda; family Nephropidae; genus Homarus; species Homarus gammarus. Next base: position 443,140 of record CAUDMG010002576.1, on the reverse strand, counting down.
TTCCATCCAAGTGACCTGATACCAAAATTACCATACCCTCGCCCATGCTACCCAAGAATAGGTGACGGAACTGAGTAGAGTAAGAACTAAGATAAGTAAATAAGATGAGGGTGGTGTAGAAACAGAGAGGGAGTCGCGCCCCCTCACAACACCGCCAAACCAAAAACTGTCTGTACTTATGGCATTAGCCATGTAGTAAAATCAGCGCCATTGTCGAGGCCTGACTCCACCTGAAAGTCACGAACATTACTCCTATATACATCCACAATAAGCCTAGCTAGGGCTTTACCGGCAAAACTTGAGAACTCTCAACTGGTATCTTTACTCAACCAGTAACAGATACCCATCAGATGATTGCATAACAGCCAATCCATCTTCCAATCTCTGTGTCTCCTGCACTTGACAATCCCCATCAAAAAAAAATCAAAGAAAAAAAAGAATCACAAACACCTACACACTCCCAAACATTCCCAACTCACATGGCAAACAACGTACTCACTTACCAGTTGTACTTCTCAATTGCAGCACATGTATGCAAAACATCACTCTTCACCATGCATGTCAACAATCAATTCCTTCCAGTCAAAGTCTACAGCCCTTTAAAGAAATCTCGGTAACACTGATGCTCGTCTCTCACATGACTAGCAAGAGAGGCATTCCACACTCTTCTTTTCTACACTTCCTTGTCCATCAGGCCATGCACCTGATGGAACAACTGGTGGTGAAACCTGGGTGTCATTCCTGAGAATGAACATGTCTCCACCCTCATACTTCTCAAGTCTACACATCAACTTACTGGACACAGGTTCTGAGCTGACTGCCCTGAATTGTTCTCTTGTGACGGCCATCATGCCTGGAGGTCACAACTACTCACTGTACTACACAACACGGGCACAGTGCACACTTTCAAAAACAAATGGATTACTGCCTAACTGTCCTTCTAATACATGAGAACACTTGAAATCCTGGCTCAAAATTATTGCACAAATTTCTATTCAACTTATTACTCATGACCCGTAGTAATAATACTGAAATGTGAACTTGTACTTTGATGTCACTTTTCAAGACAAACTTACTGTGCACACTCAAAGGCAATGGTACTTGTTATTGTCAATCTCTGTAGGGTGCAACACTGTATTAACTCTTCCGGAATTACACCGTACTATAACAAATCAACTTAAAAAAGAATCAGACATTTCCATTACTGAGTGTCACTTTCACAAAATAAAGTGGTAATACTGTAATATTTTACGAGACTGTCCCCTCAGTACTCAACAAATATTCACTGTCTTTTCAATTGCAATGATTTCAACACTGTTATCACTTCACAATTTACTCTGTGGTACTCACAAATGGGGGGTCCTTACATGTACTTTCACCAATCAATTTTCAAAGATTGCGTTCTTTTACAGATGTCCATATCACCATAGAGTCCTCAACTCATCAAAGCAATTGCTGAAATTATGCATGTATTAGATCTCAAATAAACATAAAACACACTTAATGACATTGCCTGTAAGTCTACACTGCTAGAAACTAATGCTCTATGCACTAAAAATCATACTAATAGAAACAATACAAAAAATACAAAATACTCGGGTATCTAACACAACACAGGTTATACCAATAAATTCACTTGTCAAAACTGACCTCAGCTTATAACTAAACACTTCCAATTAAAATTAAAACAACTACACCCGTATTATGTCAATTACACATAACACTAATACATAACCTTAATATAATTATGGCCTTCCGGTACACTCAGAAATCGACACTGTCCACAACACTCATAACACGGCACATGATCAATGTCCCTCATTGTCTGTAAATAACAAAGCATTAACTCGAGTGATCACACAATTGCTATGGTACCAGTGCAGAAAGGCACCCAAAAAAAAATTTACCTTGGCATACAACCAACACTTTCTGAGATTTCACAAAAAACTCAAAAAAATTTAGGTAGCTAACCTCTGTTTTCAGACATTTTCAGACACTTTTCAATACATTTTGCTGTACACTTTAATTTAAAACAGATTTCTAATTTTCTCGAGGCCCATGTTCTAACCTAACTCCAAGTAAAGTATTTGCCGTGAACTGTTTTCAACATCTCCGTAACCTCAAAAAAATTTTGCACAGAATTGCACTATACTGTACACTGGGAACAATTTCCATTACAAGATTATTAGCACTCTGAAATATTCATTAGTTACAGTGACATGGTTAGGTAGATGCACGGAGAAATGGTTATTACAGCTCACATTTAAACACAGAAATTACCCACAGTATCACATTTATTCCTCCTGACCTTGATACCATATAAATTACATCCCAGCTGCACACCAATGTTAGGGGGCGCATTCTCGAGCTGCCACCAATGTGAGGGGGCGGATTCTTGGTCTGTCACCAATGTGAGGGGGCCCGACTCCCTCTCTGTTTCTACACCACCCTCATCTTATTTACTTCTCTTAGTTCTTGCTCTACTCAGTTCCGTCACCTATTCTTGGGTAGCATGGACGAGGGTCTAGGCACGTGAGTATGGTAATTTTGGTATCAGGTCACTTGGATGGAAATAAAGGTAAAATACTGTGGGAGAAATGAATACTCCTAAAATTCTCAAAGAACAAGTTTATTAATATAAAATCAAAGGGGAAAATAGATGTTATCAACATATAACTACCAGGCTCAGCTCCTGGGCCTATTGCAAACTCTCTATGTCTTATGTACTGGTTTCCTTGTTTTCCTATTTACTCAACAGCAATTATTCGGATATTACACTCTTACCGTGCACCCAATACCTGATGTCACCTTACATTATATCGCAGGACCAGTTCCTTGTCTTTCCTCCCAAGACACTAATACTGATACAAACCCCGACATGGGTCCCCCACAACATGGGTAAGTATTAACAACACCTACAACCACACTGTGGACCATAATTCCAAGGCCTGTCACAGGGTATAGCACTGGCGCCTCTAACAACTGCTGTTGTGGTCGGTTACACTCCGACCCGAGATGGGTTTGGGGTCCTCGGCCCACGAGGTAGAGTAGAGCCGATTAATCATGCCGAATCAGCGCCATGACTCCTATTTGACCACTGCTGGGTATCCACCGGCTCCGAGCGACCGGTGGGTTTCAATTAAGCTCACCCTCGACCTGGAGACAAACGGTGCAGCGTCTTGGGACCTGTATGGATGAAGGGACGGGCACTTACTAACGGTGACAACCACATCACGTTTCAGGGGACGTTAAAGACGTAAATATGACTTCACTCAGAGCATATCAACTACGTTACGGTAACACTTGCACAAGCAACTATTAATTGGGTCAAATCACTTAAAGAAGGGCAAATCACAACACAGCGTGGATTGGCCTACCTGTATGGATGAAGGGACGGGCACTTACTAACGGTTGAAATGCCCGCGGCGCCCTCACTCAAAACAGACCAGGGAGTCCACCTACTTCTATTCCGATGAATTAATTTACTGTACACTCTGACGTAGAAATTGAGACTATGAACTCATTTTCATTCTCTACTATTATCTTCACTAACAATGCTCTGACTCAGCTATTAAAAGCAAAATTAAATTGATTACAAAGGGTTGGATGGCAACAGGTCCCAACATACAGCATCTACTCCCATAGACCAAGACGGGTGAAACAGAGAAAACGGGGGACGTTTCCACTGGGGGACTCGGAAGGTTTTGTGGACGTTTGAGCGTAATATGAATCCTTAAGGTTTTCAGGTTAGCCGTCATCACGATCATCATGACCATTACACTATTACTAAAAACTCTCCTACGATACGCTCATCCTTCCTTACTATGCATACTTTGACATTTCAAGCTCAAAGATTCAAAAAACCCTTCCTCCAACTCTCTCCGTTCCTCTTTGACATAGCTCAAAGACTTTACCTTCATCTCTCTCCAAACAACCCTACGACTAGCAAAATTTCCATATTTTCACCTTCTCTGTTTGATTTGATCGTGTGCTGCCTGTGCGTCCGTCCACCTGCGTTTCTCGGCTTGCGCCGCCGCCGTGGCGGGGCGGTTCTTCCTACGCTTTGCCAACACTGCCTAAGCTAAGACGACAATCAGAGCACCCGCGTTGGCCCTTTGCTTGCCCGGACCTGCTCCCGCCCTCCCTCTGCCTCGTCCTGATTGTGATTGTTGCACCCTCAGGGCATTTTGCCTACCCCCTCACGCAAGCGGTGTCTAGCCACTGCACCTGTTCTCTCCTTCTAAAATTCACTTCTATCCTCCCTTTATCCTTCCTCTGAACCTCCTTCCCCCCTGTCACTAGCATTTTTCTGTTCTGTTCTGGCTGTACGCTGATTGGCTGGTTGGCGTGCGGCCGGAGCTCAGTTGGAAGTTGTAGGGGAGAGGAGCCATTACAAAGGATTGTCAACCTGTATGTATATATATATATATATATATATATATATATATATATATATATATATATATATATATATATATATATATATATATCGAATGACAATCTAAAATAACTGTTGGTGGTATGTCATTCTCCAATTGTTACATTCTCAAATTATAATAATAATAATTAACGGTTTATTGAAAAAGTTCTGCAGCCCGAAGGCTGAAAATATACATTGGACATAAATGACTTATAACATACATTGGTGGTTTAACAAAAGCCTTCACTAGAGAAAGGTAAAGGAACATACAGATTAATGTTTACAGTGGAGGTCACGTAGATCTTGTGCGCTGAGGTGTTGAACAACAGACACGTAGTGTAGTAACTCCCTCCTAGATGGTGTTAGGAGGGACCTCACATGGTGTAGTAGTTCCCTCACAGACGGTGTTATGAGTGACCTGACGTGGTGTAGTAATTCCCTGACAGGTGGTGTAAGAAGGGACCTCACATGGTGTAGTAACTCCCTCCCAGATGGTGTTAGGAGGAACCTAACGTGGTGTAGTAATTCTCTCACAGGTGGTGTTGTGAGGGGCTTGACGTGGTGTAGTAATTTCCTCACAGATGGTGTTTATGAGGGGCCTTATGTGGTTTAGTAATTCCCTCACACATGGTTTTATGAGGGGTCTGATGTGGTGTAGTAATGAGGAACCTCGCATGATGCTGTAGCAACTCATTCACTACGTGGTGTCGTAGCATGATGGGGGTATGTGGTCTGGTGTCACAGGACCTCAATGAGGTGTGGTCCCAGGCCTCCCTATCGTGGACGGATTTGGGTCCCTAACCCCACCGTAAGTCAGGGAGCACCTGTATTATCAAAGATGCCGCGATGGAACATCTACTATCAAACAACCTTGTAAAGGATTGCCAACACGGTTTTATGTCGGGGCGTTCCTGTTTAACACAATTGCTCAAAGTATTGGATATTTGGACCCATATTCTCGAATGGGGTGGTAATATCGACAATATTTACCTAGATTTTGCCAAGGCTTTCGATGGTGTACCCCAGGAAAGGCTGAAAATCAAACTGGAAGGGTACGGAATTCGGGGAAATGTCCTAGCATGGATAGAAGACTTTCTACATGACCGTAAGCAGTGTGTGGTGATTAATGGCACGAAATCATCATCTGTACCTGTCACAAGTGGGGTACCACAGGGCAGTGTATTGGGTCCGCTGTTGTTTGTTTGTTTCATAAATGACATGCCTGAAGTTGCACACTCCTCCATACAAATGTTTGCCGATGACGCCAATTTATTTCGGGAAATTAAAAACCAAGCGGACTGTGAAGAGCTGCAGAAGGATTCAATTTCACGAAGTGTAAGAGGATGCACCTGGGGCGTACCAACTGTAAGGAGGCGTATCATATGTCCCAACGGGATGAAGAAACTGCACTAGTTGAGACTGTATGTGAGAAGGACCTAGGTGTGTATGTTGACAATGAGCTGAAGTTCTCGGACCATTGCGAGAAGAAGGTAAATCAGGCAAATAAATTTTTGGGTTTTATAAGAAGGTCGTTCAGATATCTAGACGGTCCGTCCCTCGTAACGATCTTCAGGGGTGAAATGCTTCCCCATCTGGAGTACTGTCACCCCATCTGGTTTCCGAGATATGCTAGGGACTGAGAGATTGGAGCGCCTGAACTTGCCTAGCTTATACTACAGACGGGCAAGGGGGGACCTAGTTGAGGTGTATAAGCATCTTAGGGAGCACAACTCAGTTGAGTGCCCTTACTTGGAGCTGGCGGACGCTCGCCCCACAAGGGGTCACAGCTCAAGGTTAAAGAAGCCACAAGTCCAGAAAACTGTGTGGGCAAACTCTTTCGGAGTGAGGGTTGTAAACTCTTGGAACAATCTACCAGAAAGTGTTGTGACGGCACCCAGTGTGAGCTCTTTCAAGACAAGACTTGACCAACACTGGAGCGGGTTCAGGTACATTCAGGAGCCGGTGCATGTCCAGTATTTGCCAACAGTGCATGACAGAGACGTGACCGATCGCCCGGGCGGCTAGCGAGCCGATCTTTTGGTGAAGAATATAAATGAAAAGAGACATGACCGATCGCCCAAGTGGCTAACAAGCCGATCAGTGGCGAAGAGGATAAAAGTAAAAGTATTGCACCTAAATGGTTAATGCAAGTCACGCTTACCAGTTCTCCTTGCCGCGACAACTGTCTACAGTGACTGTCAGTGATGCGAGGCTATGTGTGGTAACCCACTTTTTGTTGTTATGGCCGTGGAAAGAAGTTCTTGTGCGGAAGCCTGGTTGCAACGAGCAATCCAGGCTGGCAGTAAATGTATCACTTGAAGAATTAAGGCTCTGTTAAGTCATACCCACAGTAGAGTAATCACATGTGTCCCCAAGTTGAAAATTCCCTGTTTTAGAAGATTAATTTTATTACAGCGTGAACGTGAGTGAATCATATATCCGTGCAAATTGTAAATCATTGTATGGAAGCTTGACAAATAAATGTAAGTGCAATTATCTGCCCGTATCTGTGATCCTATCTTATTATTACTAAAGGTAATGACTGATTGGTTATGACAAAGTATAACCAATAACTTAAATGGTGTTGGAAATTAATGGAATTCATTAAATCATCATTTATCAAGTATAAATCATGGAATGTCAAGTGGTGGAGTGAACTTCTACGTAGATAGGCCATAATCTCCTGTAAGTAACCAGTGTGAAGGTATCGAACTCTACGGTAAGAAATAAGAAACACAACATATTATTATCTTTATATAATATGATCCACCTCAAACCATGACAATAGGGTACATTTGGTTAGCATAGGATAGGATAGATTGTTAGGATATGATAGATTAGGTTAGGTTAGGATACAGTAAGATACCAGTAGACCTCATTCAACTTTACTTTTACTTTTTTATCCTCTTCACCACTGATCGGCTCGTTAGCTGCTTGGGCGATCGGTGACGTCTCTCATTACTTTTCCTTTACTTTTATCCTCTTCACCAAATGATCGGCTCGTTAGCCGCTTGAGCGATCGGTCACGTCTCTGTTATGCGCCGTTGGCAAGTACTTGGCATGCACCGGCTCCTGAATGTACCTGAACCTGCTCCAGTGTTGGTCAAGTCTGGTCTTGAAAGAACTCACACTCAGTGCCGTCACAACACTCTCTGATAGATTGTTCCAAAAGTTCACAACTCTCACTCCAAAAAAGTTTGCCCTCACAGTTTTCGGACTTGCGGCTTCTTCAATCTTGAGCTGTGACCCCTTGTGGGGCGAGCATCCGCCAACTCCAAGTAAGGACACTCGACTGAGTAGTGCCCCTTGAGATTCTTATACACCTCTATTAGGTCACCCCTTGCCCGTCTGTAGTATAAGCTTGGCAAGTTCAGGCGCTCCAATCTCTCAGGGTAGCTGGGGTGCTGCAGTGCAGGCACCTGTCTGGTGGCCCTCCTTTGAACATTTTCAACCAACTGACAGTACTCCAGATGGGGAAGCACTTCACTCTTGAAGATCGTTACAAGGGAATGGCCGTCTAGATATCTGAACGACCTTTTTATAAGACCTAATAATTTATTTTCCTGATTTACCTTCTTCTCGCAGTGGCCCAAGAACTTCAGTTCATTGTCAACATACACACCTAGGTCCTTCTCACATTCAGTCTCAAATAGTGCAGTTTCTTCATCCCTTTGGGACATATGATATACTGCCAGATCTGGGGTCACTAAATTTAAGGGGATAACTTAACTCTAATCTTAATTTCTAAGGGTCGCTGCCACCAGACCCCCTCTGGACAGCATGTAGCTCGTTAGGTAGCGGGCAGAGTGGACTAGGTATTGGGTTAGGTTTTCCATTGACCAGATCGATGAGGGTAAAGAAGGGGAAAACCAGAACATGTCTTAATTGATTTATTCCTTATAAAACATACTGGTAAAAAAACATATACATGAATTGGTCTTCCTCAGAAGAACAACAGAATTTTGGGTTACCTAGCTGGGCCCCAGACTCTTACATTACTGGCGGGTCATCCACCTACTTATTGCACAACAATCGGGGAACGCCGTATCTCGGTCGTTCCTTCTTACACTATCCCTTAACACACAGACTGCTCCACTTGGGTGGATTGTAGCACCGTCGGTTATCATACATACTGCAGTAGCACCATCTCAACACACCTGTTACACTCTATACCTGCAAGTATGTGACTCCTTGTGACTTTTAGGTATACACAACGGACACCTCGTTCGCACACCGCCCTCGGTGGGTAGAGACGAGGGCTTCACCTAGAGACATACCAGCACTATTTCTACGCCTGGTATTATAGGTCGCTCCAAGTGACGACCGCAGTTTCTCACGGTCTCCTTAGTTGTGACTATTCATGTGGAGTGGTGGGCTGGGAATAATTCCCAGCCGGTGTGACGCTCAAGTTGACAATGGCGGCCGGGCGGCAAGATACTCCGGCCACATGGCACCTGTGGTGACGGCAGAACGGGAAAGACTAAGCAATAATGCCTGACGGGCGGTTATTCCACCCCTTAACACATCCCTATCACACTTATATATCCGGCAAAGCTTTAAAGTGTAGTAACTGCTATTTATCAACCTTAATTGTAGGGCGGGATATAGCCCGCTAGGACACTGACCTGTGGTGACGGCAGAACGGGAAAGACTAAGGCCGGCTTCCCGCCGCTTCTCGTCACATAGGCCTACAGTTTCCAATCCTCAATTTACACTTTTGTTTCTTATGGTTCTCACCTGAACACTTTACGGTATATTGTCACTCATTTCTTATAAACACATATATTAATCCTAAATTACACACTAAGGTAAGGTCTTGGTTTGCTAGTGCTTGGGTAAATGCCTGAGATTATAATATTAATGGGGCATCTGAGGCGGGTACATGACGCCCCTTGAAACAAAAGCCGAATGATCATGGCAGGGGTGTATCAACGTCACTTAAAAACTGTAATGAGGGATCCTCCTCTCACACATTGCACTATTTGAACACAGACATAAGGTTCTCTGATCACTGTACCTGTCGTGGGTATATGTCACGTGAGGCTACGAGGTGTATTAAATTCATACCGATGCATACACGATATTTCCTTTCCAGTATAGTTTTTAGATCACTGTCAACACCTCACATAGTTCTGATACATTTATCCTTTTTCCAGATCATTGTTCTCATGTATTTTCATATGATATCTGTTGGAGTCATGTTCGCTACACGCCCACGGACGTAAATAGTAGGACCTTCAAACCCTGATCCACACTTAGTCTTACAGTACACTAGTCCGGCTCAACTGGACTTTAACATTCATCTTATGCCTACCCTGAGGGATCCTTAATGCTATGAATACATACACTTGATATGATATAACTATACCTGGGTACAATACAACACATGGTCTAGGAACCTTGAGTAGGTGAGTTGTCCTTTCTCAATGTTTCCCGTTTTCTGAGGTTCTACAAGCGCGGTGCATTTGAATGTTATGTAGCGTAATATGAATTAGATGGGGTTTTTAGGGATGACAATGATGTGCGCAGTACATAGCCTTCCCCTCCCAAGGATTCACATTATGCGAAATAACATGCAAAGCACTAACGCTGTAGTGTACATACATTTTACAATCCTAACAGTTCATGATTAGAGTACCTTAATCCATCACACAAAACATAAGGAGACTTAAACGTTTCCTACGAGCGTCTCCGCTACCATACACATCAGACAACCGTGTACAATCCTGCTAGTTCAGTATACAATATATCAGTAAAAAGAAAATTATAAGGAGACAACTTTTCATACTCGAGTCTCCGTTACCTATACATACCACAACTTATCAATTCTTATTTCAGTACAATATAGTATAGGAAACATTCCCTTCACAGTTCATCAGCGTAATACCTCAACCTACCTTTGGCCCCAGCACATAAACAGTGACTCTTTGACATTACATCTACAACAAAAGTTCTCTGCATGAAATTACATATCCTAAGGAATTTAAATTCTTGTCTATGAATGGGGAATTAGTTACATCAGACACTTCCTCAGATTACTACTTCCTTTCAATAATAATTCACCTTTTCAACACAAAACCATGGTTCTAGACATACACATTGGGGTTCATAACACAAAACCCGTATTTTCTATCTCACAGTTCAAAAGAACTGGTATTTGAAAGTCGGGGTGACTCCCTCACCCGGAGCGAGTCAACAACCCAAACAAAACTTCCGACACACAAAAACTGAGATTTTTTCTTTTCGACAACATAGGTAGCAACTGGACCTCCGGACTTCAGTTCATAGGAACTGGGATTTATAATGTTAGGGTGACTTCAGTACGACTGACGAAGTCAACAACCCAAAAAAAAATTCTGAGACACATAACTGAGATTTTTCCTTTCGACAACATAGGCAGTAACTGGATTTCTGGACTTCAGTTCATAAGGACTGGGATTTATAATATTAGGGTGACTTCAGTACGACTGACGAAGTCAACAACCCACAAACTGAGATTTTTTCTTTCAACAATCATAGGCAGCAACTGGATTTCCGGACTTCAGTTCATAAGAACTGGGATTTCTAATGTTGGGGTGACTTCAGTACAACTGACGAAGTCAACAACCCAAAAAAAAAATCTGACAATATAGAGACCACTACTAATAGTTGATCTTCAAAAAGCATCCCGACAAACCATCTGAGCAACTGTCTCCCCCCACCCAAAACTTTATAATTCAACAAATCAACCTAACAACTGGAAAGCCAATAATGTTCAATCGAAGCAACATTCTGGAACTAGCTTTCCTACAAATCCATTCTAACTACTGGTCTCCTCTGCCTCACAGGGAATCTACCTGCAGGTTGACCTACCACATTTCCGTCATCACTTTCCTCATCTGTTTCGTCTGAGCCCGAGTCCGAGGAAGAATCACAGGGTGGAAGTAGGGGCTCATTCAGCTGAACAAACATGTCTCTACTTACATACCTCTTTACTTTCTCAGCCGCTCTCTTTATCACCTCACTTTCATCCAAGGGGTTAGTCAATTCATACGCGGCACCATTTCGTATAATTTCTGTTATAGTGTACGGACCCTTCCACTTGGTATTCAACTTCCTGCTGGTCCCAGGGTTGGGCCATTCATTCCTCACCCATACTGTTTCTCCTAACTGCATAGTTTGGTTCGTTCTTGATCTATTTGCTCTCTCTCTGGTCTCTCGCGACATCCTGGCAGACATCTCTTTTATCAACCTATGGGCTTCTTTCAACTCTTGACTGCTCTCACTCTCTATTATAGGTAAGTCAATTCCTACTTGTCTTTGTATATGCCTTGAAAAGAAAGCAAAATGAGGCTGTACTCCAGTGGTGGCATGGACAGACGTGTTCAGAGCCGACTGCACGGGACTGAGAAATTTTGGCCACTGAAGTGGATTATCTTCACACATGATTGCAAGTGTTGTTTTAAAGGTCCTGTGCATTCTCTCTGTGACACTATTACCTCTAGGGTGGTACGGCAATGTAAAATAGTTCTTAATGCCAGTTACGTTACATAGTTCTCTAAATTGTGTTGCTGTAAATTCCCCTCCATTATCTGCAATGACTACTCCAGGGCTACCAAAGACATGAATGAATTTACTAAATTCCCTGGTCACTTCCTGAGTGGATTTGGTTCTCAACGGGTAGAAATTGACAAACCTCGAATAGTGATCTATGACGGTCAACACATAGCGATACCCCCTCGCACTATTATGTAAGTCTGTCAAGTCCACAGATACTCTCTCCAAAGGTTTAGTTACTTCTGACATCCCCTGCCATTGCTGTTCTAACCCTTTCGTCCCTTTGAACCTTTGACACACTTCACATGATTCTACAAATTTCACACAGTCTCTGCGATAATTTGGCCAATAGAAAAGGCCTTCTACTCTGGCTATAGTCTTCCACTGTCCTAAGTGACCTGAGGCCTCTCTGTTATGCGCCCACTCTAGTGCTGCTTTACGCAAATGATCAGATACTACCAGGCAGTATAGCAATGCTTTGTCAATTTGCTCCTTTACTAAATACAATACCCCTTCCGCTACTTCAAATTTGTCAATAGTCGTCTTTGGATATTTATGTTTGGGTACCTGTCCTCCTTCTAAATAACTAGCCAATGTTTCCCACCTCTCGTCTTTTCTTTGTTCTATTCCTAACTGCCGAGGTGTTAAACCATCTAGCTGAGGGAGCTGACCTACCGTCCTACTCCTGGCTACTTTCCTTAGGGCCCCTACCGGCCTACTCAATGCGTCCGCGACTAGATTTGCCTTTCCAGGTTTGTACTCTATCTTATATATGTAATCCCTCATTTCCAACATCCATCTATTCATTCTTTGACTTTTAGTTTTCTTGTTAAAAACAGACGTTAACGGCTGGTGGTCAGTCTTGATTGTGAATTGGGAACCCCACAGAAAATGATGGAAAAATCTACAGGCTAACACTATCCCCAATGCTTCTTGGTCGGTGGTGGAATACCGTGTTTCCGCGGGCTTTAGCTTCCGAGAGAAATACCCAACAGGACGCAAAGAACCGTCATCCTGTAATTGATTCAGTGAGGCTCCTACACAGAAATTACTAGCGTCACTGTGTAGCTCAAATGGTTTATCCATGTCCACTTTTACTAGTACTGGAAAGGAAGCTAATGTCCGCTTTAACGTTTCAAAAGCTGTCTGGCATTCATCTGTCCAGGCAAAGGCAGCTTGTTTCCTAGTGAGTTCTGTGATAGGATATGCAATCTTAGCAAAATTTGAAACATGCTTACGATAAAACCCGCACATCCCTAAAAATTGTCGGACTTGTTTGACATTAGTGGGTGGCTTACAGTCTGTTACTGCTTTTACATTCTCTGGGTCCGGCTCAATGCCTTTCTCTGAAACAATATGTCCCAAGAATTTTACTTGTCTCTGACCAAACTGACATTTAGATAGGTTTAATTTGATTCCCATATTTACAAACCTGTCAAATACTTTAGCCAATCTGCCCATGAAGGTATTGAAATCAGGAGCCCACACTATGACATCATCTAGATAGTTCCTGACCCAATCTTCTTCTGCTAAAGGAGCTAAGACCCTGTTTACTTCCCTCGTAAAAACGGCTGGGCTGGCTGACAAACCAAAAGGGAGGCGTTTGAACCGCCATAAATTATACCCATCACTGAAGGTGGTTATATCTCTACTGTGGGGGTCAAGAATTACCTGATAGTAAGCATCTTTCAAATCTAAGGTGGCATAATATTTATTTCCGGCAGCCTTCTCAACTAATTCATCCAATCTTGGCAAAGGTTGTATATCTATTTTCAAGTGTTTGTTGACTGCTCGGAAATCAAGGCACATGCGTTTCGACCCATTAGGTTTAGTTACTAACACGATAGGTGATAGCCAGACAGCGGTTGATGGTTCAATGATGTCCCTATCTCTCATGTCTCTCATCATTTCTTTAATAGTACCCTTGGCTTTCTCGGGATACCTATACTGAGGTCCTCTTACAGGTTGTTCATTAACCAATGGGATGTTAGCTGGCAAACCCTTAATGGTGCCTATTTCATTTGGACCTAAGACAAACAACGCATCATGATTCATTACCACCTGTTGCAAGTGTGTCCGCATGTCCCTCTCTAAGTGTGGCCATTGCTGGGTCCTAATTAACTCTTTCAATTTGTCCTGTCTAGTTTCCCCACGTTTCACCTCATCACAGTCTGGTACCATAGAATTTAGTACTTCTTGAGCTCGTCTAATTTTGTGGACTGGGGAATTTTCCATACCCCTACAAAGTAAGCATTTAGTTGGGAATTTCACATCATGAGTCAGTCTTAAGGGGATTTTGTAAGACCTCTTATCATCTTCTCTCTGTATGGCCAGGTGATGTGGTGAGCACAGGGATATGTCTACAGAATGGCCTACCTCACCTAACTCTTCATAAATGTGTGAGATAGTTCCGAGATTATTCCCTTCATCATCAAAGTAACAGAATTCCTCATCAATAACTACTTCATATTCACCAAAAACTGCACCCGGACTCAAACAAACTGGCTGCTCTGAAACATTACTCATAGGAACATAAACACAGGAATCATCTTGGACTATCACACACATATCCGGTTGTTGTTTCAGCCCCTTATGCGTAAATCTAATACTTATGGTTTGACCTACCCCTACCTTCACTTTAACTGGCCTAATCTGAGAACTGTGCCCACTTATTGTAGTCTTCCTATCAATGTGTAAGTTAGTTAGCTCCTTGGGGGAAGATAAGATCGAAGCCTTCGTGAACTGTTTGACTTTGACAACCGTTCGCAACTTTCCTCCATGACTTGGTGTCCAATAAACTTGTTTATGACCCCCCCAACTGAACTGATTTTTTTCGTGGTGCCACCAAACTCCAAATCTGCCTAAAATGTCTGCTCCCAATAATACATCAGTATCCAACATGTTATCTTCCACTACTACGGCTTGGTGACGGATTCTTTTCCTACGGGACAACTGTACACTGATGACAACAGTGCCTATGGTCTTAAACTCTTCCCCGTTAATAGCTACATATCCTTGGGTACAAGGCCTAATGGGCCCCACCTCCAAGGCACTAACCAAGCTATCTTTAATGATAGTAGCTTCACTACCCGTATCAACCAATGCTATACAAGTATGTCCACATATAGGTAACTTAATACAGGGAGAACTGTTTGGGAACGGATGTCGTGGTCATTGGCCCGAAGGGGGATTCCAAGCTTGGCGTCCTGGACAGGTGGCGAAATAACTCTTACAGTTCATCCTCAGGCACGCGTAACATGAACCTGGTCTGGGTCTGGAGGGGCAATTATGCGGACTATGGGTATCCTTCCTACAATATCCGCACCATTCATTTCCTGTCCAACCTTGAGTGTTATTTTCCTTCCCCCTCGTGTTCCGAGCCGGTCTTCCGTCAGTCTCGTTCCTACGATAGTCCCCTTGGACCCTATAATCCTCTGGTACTGGTCCCTGGCGGGTCTGTCTAACATGTTGCTGTCCCCTGCCCTGTGATCTCAAATACCATTCCCTACACTTTGCCCAACTCATTCAAAAAGGGCTCTAAGGATATGCCTAACTGGTGGTATCTTCTTAACTCTCTCTGCATTTGCCCTGGCAATCCCACATACAATACATCTTTCATCAGCTGATCCTTCCCTTGTATCACTTCAAACTTACTCTCTATGGCTGCCAGCTTATACTTCATTCGTTCCACACATATTCCCGGTTCGTCCTCTACATGATATTCTTCTCTCATAAAATCTGCCCATGCCCTACTCAATAGGGTGTGTCAATTTAGGGGGTGAACTGGCTAAATTGAAAATCGAGTAATTTGGTAGCAATTTATTGTAGTCTTTAAGCATGCAAAACAGTATTCTGGCATAAATTTTTTTTTATAATAAGTCCTACCTACATCAAATGGATTTTTAAATGTACATATTTGTGAATTCATAACATAACCAGCGTTTGCACACATGTTACTGTTTCAAGTTTCAAATTATTATATTTTATTATCCGTAGTCTATTTGAAAGTAACCAATGCCTTCATACTCTCTTTGCTTTGGTTTCTTGTCATCAGTAGTCTGCTTGCTATTTGTGCTTTGATGTAACCTTCTCGCCTCTCGTGGCTGTAAACATGGCCCGCTGCTTCTGTGACCATTTTCACACATCTCTCCACACTTTGAGTGTGGGAAGGCCACTTCGGCACCTGCATTGGAGTCTCTTTAAGGTTTCTCAATTCTTGGCTAGTTAGACTTGTTGTCAATGGTGGCTCTAAGACTTCCAAACTCAAGTCAACCAATTCTGACAATTTGGTGGCATTGACGTTTATTGGGGGAACTTTTCTTGAATGAAACGAACAGTCTCCCAACTGGTCGTCATCTATTAGCGTTCCTCTAATCTTTAGAATGACTTCTACAGCCTCGGTTCGGAGATTGGTACATTGACTGCAAAGCATTGCTTGCAAAACTGCTTCTGATCGAGCATACCAAGCGGACCTTCTTGCCACAGGTAACACGATGTCCCTCACTACCTTCCTCTGTGTTCTTACTAGCTGCAATTGAAACAAAAGGTGATTGGGCCCATCCACCCACATAGGATTAAGTTTCACACTAAACCACTGGGGAAGATAAACTCCAATAATAAATTCAACAATTAACCTCAAATTCTTCAGCACTTTGCCCTTCAATTCGTGTTTGGAAATCCAAATCCTGCAGAAACGAAGAGCTGTAGTTAACCAACGGCTGTGACTGACAGGTCCAATCTCCAAGAGAGCCAAAGACTGAGGCACTTCTCCTGATCTTATTGCTTGGGCAATACGATAAGCATAGGATTGATCTGTGCTGAGATCTTTGATGACTACTTCAGACAACGCCGGAAGGGGAGGGCCAACTTCGACCTTTGGAAAGGTTGTATTTATTTCTAGTTGTGTTGCTTCATCCAGCATGATGCCAAGGGGACCTGACCACTTGTTGTTGCTCTTTGTAGGACCATCAAGTTCCTGGATGAGATGACGAAGAGGTAGCTCGCCTGTATGTAAATCACATACAATCCAAACAAGTCTTCTTCCTAGTTTTTTCTCTAAATGCGTCATTACACCCCCCTGCCATCCGGTGTTCACTGCAGTTGAATCTCCACCAACAGCCTGCAGTGAACTGCCAAGTCCTCTCTCCTGAACCCAACATAAAATATGATCAGCAATGACCTCTGCATGTTTCTTCCCTTCTACTTCAGTTTCGGGAGCAAAGTGAAACAAAAACCGACCACCAGGCTCAGAACAGACAGAGTAGTGTTCTTCTTTGATGAGACCTGGAAACTTTCTGTTCACTCCCTCTACTTCTAGCAAAACTTTTGTGTCATCTATTCTTCCATCAAACAAAAGACAGGAGAGCCCTCCCTCGCTTAAATCTTTTTCATGCTGATCAGATATTTCCTTCATTATTTTTTCTTGTGCTCTTCTAATTTTATTATGATCTATCACCAAAGATACATCCTCTCGGCTGATGAGGCCTGCATCTATCCAAGCGGCAGTTGCAATTTCTGCAGCCTCACGAAGTCCAGCATGGTGGCGAATACTAGCTAAAGCAATGTTTGAAATATTTCTTGTGTTGTATTTCATTTTCTTTGGTAAAGGTTCAGATGGCTCTTTGGAACTATCATCTGATGTTGCTTCCTGTTCATCAGAAGAACTATCAAAGAAGTGATAAACATCTTGACACAGCTCTTCCTCTCTTTGGATGGCTTCTTCACTCTTCATTTTCTTCTTTTGTTCCCTCTCTCGGATTTGTTCTCTCTTCTTGGCATTAGCAATCTGCTTCTTTGTTTCTGAATAATCTATTGAACCCATTTGCATACTTCCTTGGCCTTCTGCCTTTGTCCTCTGTGCCTTTATAAATTCAAGCTCTAAAACAGGGATCTTCTTTTCACGAGGACAACCACAATCAATGTGGGAATTATTTTCTCTCTTACCTGAGTGAGAACAGTTGGATTCAGAACAAAATTGTATGGAGCACTTGCAGGTCAAAATGTCAAACAGAGTATCAAGTGTGTGCAGAAATTCATTTTTCCTGGCCAAGTTTCCTTTACCAAGTGATGTTTCAACTGCTTTGTGCCATAATTTCGTTAGTTTTAGCTCAATAGTTCGACACTGATTAATCACAGGTGGTTTGAATAGTGCATTAGCTTTTGTCCATTGATGCAGAAGAGGGACTATCATGTCATTTATGAGTTCTTTATCTGTATAGTTCCTTCTGTCCTTTGCATTTTTTCTCGAAGGAGTAACCCTAATCTTAGCATGTCTCTCACTGTTGGAAGTTCTGATACAGGAAGCTCCTTCCCTTTACCAACTAGCAGGCTCAAGTGGGTTGACAACTGACTTCTTGTCTTCAATTTTGACATCTTCACACTATCTGACAAATAGAAAAATATTTCAATGTTTCATAATTCAATTGTTGTTTCAAAAAATATCAATTTGTTTATCAAAAATGCTGTAACAGAAATAACATAATAATTTTTTAGAACATAATGTTTTATACAATGATATAAGTAACTGCGACAATCAATATGCCCTACTTACAATAATTAAAATGTAGAATTCGTCTGGTAGAGTAGGTGCAAGTGCAATGAGAGCAAACCACCGTCTATGATATCTAGAAGGAGAGTGAGCCGGGCGCCTTATCCTCGCGCTTGGTACAAGTCAAAACAAGAATTAAACTGTCCCACACGGAGAGCCTGTTCATGTTCATGTTCTGACATGCATATTGTACACAAGCTATAGAACCATAAAATACTCCATAATCCATATGCTTACATGAGATTAGTTAATATCAAGTGAATAATTCTAATCAAGTCTCATTAATTTGTTGAAATACTGATATTTGAAACTTTAAGGTATAATTGATGTAGGTGAGGGTTATTTCAATTCATTTTTGTTTGCTAATCTCAAGTTTAGACATAAAGAGGCACAATATTTTGACTACCAAATTTGATTTTTAACATGTTGACAAAATTGACACACCCTACTACTCAGAGTATTCTGGCCTGTGTCGAACTTTGTCAAAGCTTGCTTAAGGGTGTTCCAATCCCACATCTTCTTGCTATCCAATTCCTGTAGAACCCTCTGTTCTATGGAATTCTCCATTCTGCTTAGAGCCGCTTCTACCCTATGGCCATCCTGCTTCAGTAGCCACTCTACCTGTCTACAAAAAGTTCTAATATGGCTCTCAGAATCCGGCCCTGTTAGTGTTTCCAATGATAACGTTTTAACATAACTAAGGTTGAACACGGCTGTTTCCCTATCATCCCTCTTGGCCATGTCCGTTAGTTTGGGAAGACCCCCTGGATCAACTCTAAGGCTACCTGGGTGTGTGGTATCGTTCCCTGATTGTGGTACAGGGTGGGCACTTTCTGCCGGTGGGTCAGTTGGGGTTGTGTCCCTACCTACACCATACTCTAGCTCAGTGTCTTGGTTCTTTGCATGCTGGAGTTCTTGTTTTAGTTCCTGGAGTTCTTGTTTTAGTTCCCTAATCTGTGTCTGTGATTCTTCTAACGCCTGGAATTGTTGCGCATTGATCCGCAACGCCCGTTCCAATCTGTTTGCCAATGTGTCCCCACCTATGGTACTTCCCTCTTCTACTGACTCAGCCATTTTGACCTAAAAGTGCTACCTCTCGACCCAAGACAAATATGAACCGCTTAACACAACTACTCTCCTGTACTATTACAACCTTAATTGATCAATGGTATAATACAACACTATGCAACCTCTTAACATGGCACCAAAAATTATAACTCACATTAACTGGAGACCGAAAGTCCTATGGTATTCCATAGGTGAACCACTTAACAACATGAGAGGTGAACCACTTGAGACACTTCTCAGACACCGTGTGGCCTCCCTTACTTCAACGTCAACAGGGTTAATCCACAACTTCTGCAAGTATTAATACATATTAATGCTGGATAAAACACAAACACAAAACACATCAATGACACACATGACTTCAGTACTGTATAAATTTTCAAAACTTCTTCTTACATTTCTGTACTCAATCAATGTTATTCACATGCAAGTATCCCTCAAAAATCAGATAATCCATCATTAAAATACTTGTCTATTTCTGCAACTTAAATTCCAGCTTCAATTCCCTCGGATTTGGTCAATGATTAAAAACCATCCCACCGCTATAGCCACCAATTTATACTGCCAGATCTGGGGTCACTAAATTTAAGGGGATAACTTAACTCTAATCTTAATTTCTAAGGGTCGCTGCCACCAGACCCCCTCTGGACAGCATGTAGCTCGTTAGGTAGCGGGCAGAGTGGACTAGGCATTGGGTTAGGTTTTCCATTGACCAGATCGATGAGGGTAAAGAAGGGGAAAACCAGAACATGTCTTAATTGATTTATTCCTTATAAAACATACTGGTAAAAAAACATATACATGAATTGGTCTTCCTCAGAAGAACAACAGAATTTTGGGTTACCTAGCTGGGCCCCAGACTCTTACATTACTGGCGACCCTTATCTTGATATGGAAGGTTTCTAAGTCCCGGAATCAATTTTCGTCATTCTTCGCTGCACAACAATCGGGGAACGCCGTATCTCGGTCGTTCCTTCTTACACTATCCCTTAACACACAGACTGCTCCACTTGGGTGGATTGTAGCACCGTCGGTTATCATACATACTGCAGTAGCACCATCTCAACACACCTGTTACACTCTATACCTGCAAGTATGTGACTCCTTGTGACTTTTAGGTATACACAACGGACACCTCGTTCGCACACCGCCCTCGGTGGGTAGAGACGAGGGCTTCACCTAGAGACATACCAGCACTATTTCTACGCCTGGTATTATAGGTCGCTCCAAGTGACGACCGCAGTTTCTCACGGTCTCCTTAGTTGTGACTATTCATGTGGAGTGGTGGGCTGGGAATAATTCCCAGCCGGTGTGACGCTCAAGTTGACAATGGCGGCCGGGCGGCAAGATACTCCGGCCACATGGCACCTGTGGTGACGGCAGAACGGGAAAGACTAAGCAATAATGCCTGACGGGCGGTTATTCCACCCCTTAACACATCCCTATCACACTTATATATCCGGCAAAGCTTTAAAGTGTAGTAACTGCTATTTATCAACCTTAATTGTAGGGCGGGATATAGCCCGCTAGGACACTGACCTGTGGTGACGGCAGAACGGGAAAGACTAAGGCCGGCTTCCCGCCGCTTCTCGTCACATAGGCCTACAGTTTCCAATCCTCAATTTACACTTTTGTTTCTTATGGTTCTCACCTGAACACTTTACGGTATATTGTCACTCATTTCTTATAAACACATATATTAATCCTAAATTACACACTAAGGTAAGGTCTTGGTTTGCTAGTGCTTGGGTAAATGCCTGAGATTATAATATTAATGGGGCATCTGAGGCTGGTACATGACGCGCCTTGAAACAAAAGCCGAATGATCATGGCCGGGGTGTATCAACGTCACTTAAAAACTGTAATGAGGGATCCTCCTCTCACACATTGCACTATTTGAACACAGACATAAGGTTCTCTGATCACTGTACCTGTCGTGGGTATTTGTCACGTGAGGCTACGAGGTGTATTAAATTCATACCGACGCATACACGATATTTCCTTTCCAGTATAGTTTCTAGATCACTGTCAACACCTCACATAGTTCTGATACATTTATCCTTTTTCCAGATCATTGTTCTCATGTATTTTCATATGATATCTGTTGGAGTCATGTTCGCTACACGCCCACAGACGTAAATAGTAGGACCTTCAAACCCTGATCCACACTTAGTCTTACAGTACACTAGTCCGGCTCAACTGGACTTTAACATTCATCTTATGCCTACCCTGAGGGATCCTTAATGCTATGAATACATACACTTGATATGATATAACTATACCTGGGTACAATACAACACATGGTCCAGGAACCTTGAGTAGGTGAGTTGTCCTTTCTCAATGTTTCCCGTTTTCTGAGGTTCTACAAGCGCGGTGCATTTGAATGTTATGTAGCGTAATATGAATTAGATGGGGTTTTTAGGGATGACAATGATGTGCGCAGTACAATGATACTCCTCCTTACCGTTGGTATGCCCCAGGTGCATCCTCTTACGCTTCGTGACATTGAATGTCAGCAGCCATTTCTTCGACCATTCTTGGAGCCCACATAGGTCCTTCTGCAGCTCTTCACAGTCTGCTTGGTTCTTTATTTCCCGAAATAACTTGGCGTCATCGTCAAACATTTGTATGGAGGAGTGTACAACATCAGGCCCAATACTGCCCTGTGGTACCCCGCTTGTGATGTAATGACCACGGTCATACACGTCAGTTAACGTAAAATCAGATGATTCATATTGCGCTCAATAGCCAACAAAACCTGTAGCTATGCCTTCTTTATTGAGTCTCCCATCTAAGGCATCTGTTTTCTCATCACTTCAAGAAGCCTGAGTCCTCCATTATCCCATTTTCTCTGACTTCTTGAAATCAACCTCTATAGAGTGAATTTGAATATGATAGCGAACACCATTGTTTTGAATCAACTTGGATATGTCTGATTACAGTTAGAGCATTCAAGATCCTTTGTGGGTGATGTTGAAAGCTTTAACTGTCTTTATTGTTAGTAACACTTGTCTAGTAAATGAGCGTCGAGTCTGCTTGTACGAAGGCCAGCTCATGTTTTCGTCCCAGGGGATAGCCATGAGTGCCCAAGTGCTACTGAAGTTAGATTGTTTTGTTGCCCAAACATCAGAGAATCTGATGTGTGTAGTTTAGTTAGTGTCAGTTGTCAATTTAAGAAAGTCATTAATCTCCTGAGAAGAACATGTCAAACTCCTTATCTCCAACATCTCAACCTATATGCATAAAGGCTCCTTGTCTAGAAGTCCCGCCCAGTTGTGGAACTAACAGTTGTCAACATGTGTATTCCACTTTTTCCTGGCAAGCTCAATCTCTGATTAGTTTATGTAAATCAACTTAAGAAATTCGCCTGACCCGTGGCAAGTAAGTGTCATATTTTAAATGTGTAGTAGTTGATTTCAATGTAATTTCTGTCATTGCCGGAGTAGCCATTTATGGCATATGTTGAGTTGCCATTTAGCCGTATATAAGCTTGTGCACAGGAGAGACGTCACTTCTTTGACGATCTCCAAATTATCCCAGGTATGCGAACGAGTGTTTCTTGCCGCCATGTTAATTCAGTTTAACTTAGTCAATTTTGTAGATATCAGTGTTCATGTTGTAACAGTGAAATTGTCATTTACCTTGTGTAAAAATTAATATAAAGTAAGTGTCGTCTGTATCGTTGCCAGATGTATGTTTTGTATAGTTGAAGTTAGGCATTTACACATTTGTGACTTCTTTGACGATTTCCAAATTATCCCAAGTCCAGAGTGTGTGTAGCTGAACACCCAGCAACTGCCGGGGTCGGTAGTTGCAACAACAGTTAGCTGTATGGGACTGTAATGGTCATGATAAGAGCTAACCTGAAAACCTTAAGGATTCATATTACGCTCAAACGTCCACAAAACCTTCCGAGTCCCCCAGTGGAAACGTCCCCCGTTTTCTATGTTTCCCCCGTCTTGGTCTATGGGTGTAGACGCTGTATGTTGGGACCTGTTGCCATCCAAACCTTTGTAATCAATTTAATTGTGCTTTCGATAGCTGAGTCAGAGCATTGTTAGTGAAGATGATAATAGAGAATGAAAATGAGTTCATAGTCTCAATTTCAAGGTCAGAGTGTACAGTAAATTAATTCATCGGAATAGGAGTATCTGGACTCCCTGGCCTGTTTTGAGTGAGGGCGCCACGGGCATTTCAACCGTTAGTAAGTGCCCGTCCCTTCATCCATACAGGTATGCCCATCCACGCTGTGTTGTAATTTGCCCTTCTTTAAGTGATTTGACCCAATTAATAGTTGATTGTGCAAGTGTTTCAGTAACACAGTTGATATGCTCTGAGTAAAGTCATATTTGCGTCTTTAACGTCCCCTGAAACGTGATGTTGATTTCAACCGTGAGTAAGTGCCCGTCCCTTCATCCATACAGGTCCCCTGAGGCTGATTCCCGTTTGTCTCCCGATCCCATTGTGATTCTTGAATCGCTCTACCATCCAACAACGGCCTCGGATGTATTAGATGTCCAGCCGGGATCATATATGAGAAGATGGCACCGATGCGGCCGGATTAATGGGCCCCAAGGCTTCGTTGGGCCAGACCCCAGACCCGCCATGTGTCTGGCTACTCCACAATAACAAAGGCCGCGAGCCCTAGTGTTCTCCCCTGGGTTACTCCTTGGAAGTATATGTCCACAGAGAGTGTTATAACATCTATTTTCCCCTTTGATTTTATATTAATAAACTTGTTTTAGAGTAATTAAGGGGTATTCATTTCTCCCACAGTATTGTACCTTTATTTCCATCCAAGTGACCTGATACCAAAATTACCATACTCACGTGCCTAGACCCTCGCCCATGCTACCCAAGAATAGGTGACGGAACTGAGTAGAGTAAGACCTAAGAGAAGTAGATAAGATGAGGGTGGTGTAGAAACAGAGGGGGAGTCAGGCCCCCTCACATTGGTGACAGACCAAGAATCCACCCCCTCACATTGGTGGCAGCGGCAAGGAACCCGCCCCCTCACAGGACGATGTCGTTAATTCGGCAGGATTAAACTGTGCGAATCCGCAGACTCCGCCCTGGGAACGAGGGGGGGGAAGACTCCCTCGCCAAGTCGCCATGTGTCAGTGTACAACCGACCCCTAACAGCTTGGTTTCTGGCTCTTTCATACATCCCCCTGTCCTGCACATCATTTGACCCAACCCACGTCTTGAATTTCTGGGTTTTCTTCTTAACTTTGTCGATCGCCACATGGTTCATGTGTAGGGATCCCCTTGTATTCCTAGAGGCACTGGGTTTGGTCTTGGGTATATATTTATCGATCAAGTGGGTCACTTTACTAGTTATGATATTCAGCGTAGTGTCTGCGTTCTTGTTGTTAATGAGTCAGGCCAGTGGATACCCCTTATCTCTTCCCTCATCCCGTTGTAATTTCCCTTGTAATATTTGCACCTTGGCCTGGCCTTATCTTGAACTAGGTAACAGTTAAATTTGATTGACAACACTCTATGGTGACTGGTGCCAACTGGGGCAAGGTGTTTCAGTTTGGCCACCATACCCTCCTCGTTTGTTATGATGTGGTCTAGTGGCTTGGGTGTTTGCTCCCCTCTCTAATGTGTAGGGTCTCTAACATGTTGGAACAGAAAATTATCTCTCAGAGTTTCTACAAAAAGAGTAGCAGGGTTATTCAAGTCATTTGGGGTGAACTCGTTTCCCCAGCAGATGTCGCCATAGTTAAAAGTCCCCCATGATAAGGAGGTGGCTAGGGTTGAGCAATTTGGCAACATGAAAACTTCCTCCACCACTCACTGTCTTGTCAGCTTTCTCGATTACATATACCGCCATCTCGAGAAACGAAAAACGTCTGTAGCTGTCGCCTTCATTGATTTCACTAAAGCGTTCGACCTAGTCGACCACAATATAATCATCAACAAAGCTATTGACCTCGGGCTTCGGAGAAGTCTTATACCATGGCTTACAAACTTCCTCAGTGACCGACGCCAAGCTGTACGCTTCCGAGGGGCTGTCTCCACCTTTCAGTCACTCACCTGTGGCGTCCCCCAAGGCACCAAGATGGGACCACTCTGCTTCCTTATGCTCATCAATGATGCCCTAAGAGAAACCCCTGCTCGCTGGAAATATGTCGACGACTCCACCATTGGGATCAGCGTCAACAATTCTGCTCCCAACTATACCGCCCTTCAGGATTTATTGAACAGTCTCCAAAACTGGGCCACCAACAACCATGTCACCATCAACCATACCAAGACCATGGTTATGCACATCAACCTCTCCTCCGACATTGTCCCACCTCCTTCCATTACTCTAGGTCCGAACACACTCCAGGTTGTAGATTCCACGAAGCTCCTCGGCGTCACCATAGGTAACAAACTAAATTGGAAACCACACGTCAGTGAAGTTGTCAAATCCTCCAGTTTCCGTCTCCACCTCCTCCGCCGACTCAAGTCCCTCGGAGTTCCTGCACACGAGCTCCTCAGTGTTTACACAACATTCATACTTCCCAAGCTCACCTATGCCTCCCCCACCTGGTCTTCCTCCCTAAATGCCACACAACGTAAACACCTAGAAAAAGTGCAAAAGAGGGCATGCAAGATTATTCTCTCCCCTTCCTACACCACATATCAAGAAGCGCTCAACACACTGACCCTTTCGACTCTCACTGACCATCACCACGACCTCATCTGCAAATTTGGTAAGAAGCTTCTACACCATCCTCGACACCGGCTCCTACTACCACCTGAGATCCCTAGTCCGAGAATTGCTGTTCGACACCACAACCGCATCCAGCCCATATGTGCACGAACTGATCGCTATAAGAACAGCCCAGTCCCAACCATTGTAAAAATTATCAATAACTTGTAATAAACCAGTGTATTCACTCCCAGTAAACACTACTCCTTGCACTGTCACTATGTTGAAATGAACTGTAGTTTGAGCTTTTCCCCATCTAGTTATTATATGTCTTATTTGTGTCACTTATGTTACTTGTATATTATTTGTAATTCGAAACCCATTCCCCAAATATGTAACTGTATATTTTCAGCCTTCTGGCTGCCAAGCTCTTTCAATAAACCGTTAATTATTATTATTATTATTATTATTATTATTATTAAGGCTCTGAAGTTCCTTTGATTTAGTGGGCCACAGGTTGGGGATCTGTAGATACACCCGACAATAAGTAAGTCCCTGCAGCAACCTTAAATAGTTAGAAAAAAAAAGGATATACTGTATTAAGAAAAATAAAACGAGAATAACAAAAACTAATTTCGCTTAACGTCAACAAGGCCAACAGGTTTGCGTTCCTGGGCTGATGTGATTGAAAGCTGAATGTGTTAACTGTGTTTGGCTGGAACGTGAGTTACAAGGCCGAAGCAACAATCTTTTGCCTCCCGCCGTGGTTGATTCCAGGCAGGACGGAAGGCGGAAATGTTGGTGATAAATTACGTAATTATTCCTTGAAAGATATTCACATTTATTATCGCTGTCTAAACTAAAGAGTTAACATTACTTGTAAATATACGGAGGCATACAGGTAGGTAAGCCCATCAAATTTTTGTATAAACAATAAAGAAGAAGTCAAAATGAGTGAGACCAAGTACTCTGGGGACAGGAGGAGGAAGGCAAGTGTCAACAAACATGGCAGAAAGAAGAACACCGAGAAGTGTGGAGAATGTGGATTAACAATCAAGGATAGTGACAAAGCAGTTAGCTGTGATGTTTGTGAAGTGTGGTTCCACATCGAATGTGAAAAATTACCTGAAGAGGTATATAACTTCATGCAAGATGAGGAGGCAGAAGGAGTGTTGATGTGGTACTGCAGTCACTGCAAGAAGGGTTGTGCTAAACTGCACAAGTACATAAAAAGAATTGAACAACAACAGGTGGAACAAATGACCAAACAAAATGAATTGGAAGGCAAAGTAAA
The DNA here is from genome assembly GCA_958450375.1 of Homarus gammarus. NCBI lineage: Eukaryota > Metazoa > Arthropoda > Malacostraca > Decapoda > Nephropidae > Homarus > Homarus gammarus. The sequence continues at coordinate 415,629 of CAUDMG010002576.1, read as the reverse complement.
TCAACTGAGAGAATTTACAGCACAAAAACACGATAAGAATAAGGAGATAGAAGTCAGGATGGGTATATTGGAGGCAAAGTCTGTTGAAATAAATGATGTGTAGGAAACAAATGCTAAGAATGACAGGGGTTATGAAAACAGACTGGGAACCTTGGTGGCTAGAACAGTGGGTTTAGAAGGGAAAGTAGATTCTAGCAGGGCAACAGGTAGTGCCACTGAAGTGAAGCAGGAAGACAACACAGGGAAACCAGAGCCTGTTGGTGAACTTATAGAGGAACTAAATGAGAGAAAGAAGAGGGAAAACAATATAGTGGTATATAGTGCACCAGAATCTGGATCCCCAACAATGAGCGAAAGGATTGAGAGTGATAAATCTTATGCACTGAACCTAATAAAAGAATGTGCATCACTAGTGGCCAGGAGATAATAGTTAAAGTGATTAGGCTGGGTAAATTTATCCAAGGAAAAGCTAGACCTATGCTAATCAAGTTATCTACTGCAGATATAAAGACAAACCTACCTATTTAGAAACATCAGGAACCTGCAAGGTAACATGAAATTCCAAGACATAAGAATAGCCAATGACTTAACTAAAAGGGAGAGAGAACATGAAGCTGTCTTATGGCAGGAGGCAAAAAACTTAATGGACTCCGGGAAGGAGAGGCACAGAGTGGTGGGTCCCCCGTGGAGGCGAAGAGTCGTCAAAATAGGGGTCCAAGAGGATTAAGAGAAGTAATGATGCCCAAAGAGGAGAAACATGTACATACCGGTAGTGTAAATAGTGTAAGGAAACTGATTAAAAATTCGAAAAAACAAGAACAAAATGTAAATGTAGGTAAATTTCTTATTGTGTTTAGTAATGTGGATGTGTTGAGTTCAGACAAGTTAATAGAGTTAAATGCACAGTTGAAGGAGATGGAAAATACTCCGCAAGTAATAGCCCCACAGGAGGTTGTGGGGTACGAGATGTTGGTTCACACTCAGGATGGGATGGAGAAAGGAAACTCACAATGTGCTCTCTGTATACATGTTGTATTGGATGTACAATGCAGCTTGGTGCTGGGAAGGCAGCATGGTTACAAGCGTGTGTAGAGAGAGCTGGTTGGTGAGGGTGCTCAGAGGAGGACCAGCTTGTGGGTCGCCATGCTCGCCGGCGGGAACGAGGGCCGCCAGGCAGGAGGAGGAGGAGGAGGTGTTGCTTGCTGGTTGGTGTAGGTAGAAAGAGAGGTAGGTCACCACGAGGTCAAGTCTTATATAGCGGAGGTAGGCGTGGCTTAATAGTTGACCTCCGTCATGTAAGGCGGCGCTGGTTGACCTAGACCACGAGGCATACACTGGGGAATTCGCGGGGTCGGCTACTCAGCGACAAACAGCGTTTGTAGGGGAGGAATCCACTACAATACTCCCCCTTCCCTCCAGGCGGTGTAGGAGACTTGTTGTCTGCAGGGTTGCATGGCACATGTGAGGCAGAACGGGCGGTGCATGCCACATGTGGGACAACGGCGAGGGCGTGGATGAGCCGGCCGCTAGCGGAGACAACTTTGTTTAGATACACGAGATCTGTGGGAGGAGAGAGGGAGAAGGAGTGTTGTGGAGGCGATGAATATTGTGCTTCCCTCGCGACAGGTACAGAGTCCTCAGATCCGCCTGCTGGGGTGTGTGGGTCTGGGTCAGGAGCAGGGGCTGCGTCAGGAAGAGGGTCTATGACAGCAGCAGGGTGCATGACATCAGCAGGGTCCACGACAGCAGCAGGGTGCAGGACAGTAGCAGGGAGTACCTGAGGGAAAAAAAAGGGTGTGGAGCCGCACTCAGGCGCATGGGCCGCGTCGGGAGCAGGGACTGCCAGGCAGGAGCGGAGGAGGGTCCGCGTCAGGAGGAGGGTCCAGGACAGAGGCAGGGGTACTGCTGGGCTGGGGGTGGCGTCTGAGGCAGGACGGGTGTGTTGGGGTCGGTAGGACGTGGTGCTTGGGGCAGGAAGAGGAGCAGCTGTCTGCTTAGAGTAGCAGAGCTGCTCTAGGGTGTCTAACCTGCGGTGTAGAGACAGTAGCTGTAGAGCCGATGAGAGCTGCCTCTGTGTGGATAAGCCAGTCTTCCATGTTGCTTGAAGACTGGGAGAGTGATCGGTTTCTCCTCCATCCTGTGTGAGAGCGAATCTCCTGGGGTCACCATTTGTGGGGTACGGAATATTTGGTTCACACTCAGGATGGGATGAAGAAAGGAAACTCACAATGTGCTCTCTGTATACATGTTGTATTGGATGTACAATGCAGCTTGGTGCTGGGAAGGCAGCATGGTTACAAGAGTGATGTAGAGAGAGCTGGTTGGTGAGGGTGCTCAGAGGAGGACCAGCTTGTGGGTCGCCATGCTCGCCAGCGGGAGCGAGGGCCGCCAGGCAGGAGGAGGAGGAGGTGTTGCTTGCTGGTTGGTGTAGGTAAAAAGAGAGGTAGATCACCACGAGGTCAGGTCTTATATAGCGGAGGTAGGTGTGGCTTAATAGTTGACCTCCGTCATGTGAGGCGGGGTCGGGGGTCGCGGGGTCGGCTACTCGGCAACAAACAGCGTTTGTTGGGGAGGAATCCACTACAAGGTAAAGCCAAAACACTACAGATATGAACGGATTACAGCAGAATATAACCTAGAAGGATATGACTTTATAGAGCAAAATCTCTTTAATAAGGAAGGGAGAGGTATGTTAATATATATTAGGAAAGGAACCAAACTTTACAGTGTTGATCTTGATACTAAGTTTTGTGAATATTGCTGTATAGAAGTGCCATGTAGTGGTAATTTACTATCTACCTCCATTTACAGAAGCCCTAATAGTGATGAAAGCAATAATACTAATTTGCTCCAAATTATGCAGGAAGTCAATGATAAAAATGTGCTTTATAAAATCATTGTAGGTGATTTTAATCTTCCACAAATAAATTGGAGTAATTATACTTCTGTAATGGGACTGAATGATGTTGGTACCATGTTCATTGAGAAAATACGGGACTGCTTTCTCACTCAACATATTGAGGAAATCACCAGGATAAGAGGAGACAGTACAGGCCTGTTGTTCAGTAACGAAGAATCTATAGTAGGAGACATCAAGCTGGAGAGTCCACTGGGAAAGAGTGACCATGCCTGTATTTATTTCCATTGTGACATACAGGAGATGGGAGACAAAAGTAAAAAACAAGTGTACATGTATGAAAAAGCAGATTACCTACTGATGAAGCAACGGCTTACGGTGGACTGGATCCAATACTTATCATTGGAACCAGATATTGAAAGTAAGTGGAATAAGTTCAAAAGAAAATTCCAGACAGTCATTGACGATTGTGTCTCTAAGAAGATAATCAGAGGACTGAGGGTTAGCAGAAAAAGAACAAATGAAAAATTACCTATGAACAGGAAACTCAGGGCTAAAGTGAAGAAAAAAACAGAGACTGTGGGAGGAACTGAAAATAATGAAAACGAAGTTCAATGAAAGAGCATGCACAAGGGGGATGTATCTGGAAACTGAAAAGGAATACACGAGATTAAATAACCAGGCTCAGATGGGAAACTAGAAACATCTTGAAATGCAAAGAACAAGAGATTGCGAAAATTTGTAAGGCAAATCCAAAAGTGTTCTGGAAGTATGTACAGACAAAAACAAGAACAAAAGCTAGAATTGCAGATCTTTACAAGGATGAGGAAAAAGTACAGAAGACTGTGAATGATCAAGAAAAGGCAGATGTACTCAGAGCAATTCTCACGAGTTTTTATCGAGGAACCAGATAGGGGGATACCAACAGCCAACAAGAAAGACGTGCCAGTTCTTTAACACCTGGAGATAACCGAGGGCAAAATTAGAAAGGCGATTAAAAAATTGAAAAGACAAAAGTCTCCCGGTCCAGTTGGGTTACATCCAAGAGTCATTAAGGAGATGATGGAGGAACTACTTCAGCCTCTGAGGATCTTGTTTGAAAGCTCTTTTCAAGAAGGAAATATACCTGAGGACTGACGCATTGCATATATCACAGCTATCTATAAGAAGAGAAGTAAAAGTGAACCAGGAAACTACAGGCCAGTCAGTCTAACTAGTGTAATCTGCAAATTAATGGAGTCAATATTACGGGAAGAGATGATATCCCATATGAAAAAATATGGATTGTTTAGTAATAAACAGTTTGGCTTCATTTCCGACAGATCAACATTCCTACAGTTGATTAGGGTACTAGACAGATGGACGGAAATTATCGATGACAGTCAGGCTGTGAGCATAGTGTATTGTGACTTCATGAAGGCTTTAGATAGAGTACCCCACAAAAGACTATTCGAAAAAGTATCTAGTTATCGCATTGGTGGAAAATATCTTGATTGGGTAAGGAATTTTTTTAACTAAGAGAAAACAGGGGGTTGTGGTAAATGGAGAAGTATCTAACTGGAGAGAGGTCACTAGTGGGGTCCGTCAGGGTCCTGTCCTCGGCCCCTTGCTGTTTGTCCTTTTTATCAATGACCTGCCTGTGGCAATTAAACACGACAGTGAGGTATATCTATATGCGGATGACACAAAGATTTTTAGGAAAATAGAACGAGATGGGGATTGTGACATGCTGCAGGAGGACCTGGATGGGATCAGGGGTTGGACTGAGAAGTGGATGCTGAACTTTCACCCAGAAAAAAGTAAAAGTAAATACATGAGGATAGGATGAACCAAAGTTGCTGACCATGGATATCATATGTACACCACGATCAAGAAGACCACTGCAGAGAAGGATATAGGGGTAGTCATCGATGATAAGCTGACGTTCTCTGACCATCTAGCTGAGAACATCAACAAGGCTACTAAAATAGTGAGCATTATTAGAAGAACTTTTGTTCATCTGGATGCACCTATATTCAAGGCTCTGTACACTGCTCTGGTTAGGCCATACCTTGAGTATGCTAATCAAATTTGGTGCCCATATCTCATTAAGGATATTGAAGCAGTAGAGAATGTACAGAGGGCTACCAAATTGGTACCACACATCAAGGATTTATCTTATGAGGAAAGATTAAGGAAATTACAGTTACCGACACTGACGTACAGAAGATCTCGTGGGGACCAAGTGGAAACATACAAGATAGTGTTTGGCATATATGACCAGGCATGTACAGCAGGAATGTTCCAGATGAGGGAGGTTGACACTACCCCGGGGAACATAAAGAAGATCTACAAAACAAGAGCGAGGCTAAATCTCAGAAGACATTCGTTCCCGGGTAGGGTTGTCAACAACTGGAATGGGTTACCTGAGTGGGTAGTGAATGTGGAGACGGTGGAAAAGTTTGAAGCAAAATTAGATAAATACTGGAAAAATCAAGAACAAGTATATAATTATAGGGCATAAATATCCGCCACACGCAGCCACCGTCTGAGTAGAGAAGAGGCTATTGAGCTGGAGTCACAGGCGTGAACCTCTTACAGAAGATCATCTGTGAGTATCTGTGAGTAACACAATTACTTGAAGGAGTTAAAATACTACACAAGTGATTGAAAAAGTAAGCATTTATTTTCACTACATATGGTGAACAAAGAGGAAGCTGTTTACATTAAATAAAATGGCAATAAATCCATTAACTCATGATCATTGTTGTAAATAGCTTTAATCTACCCTGTAAAACCATCAGATAAGATTCTCGGTGCAGGATAAACACTTCATATAAAAATACCTAAGTGACCCACCAAATGTTTTTCTATAAAGAGGTAATTATGTACGTTTTCTTTGGTTTGCTATAAATATATACCTGTATATACATATGACCCATACAAATTATGATTATATATTTATTTGAATAATTTCTTCCATTATCAACGTCACCAGCTGTACGAATATATGTCCTTTTGGTTGTACTTATACAATCAAAACTCAGGTTCTCGTATATAATCTGTTTGTGAATATGAACTTCCCTGAGACAAATGGAGAGACTACAGACACCAGGTGACACCACTTGTTCTATGTACAGTATATAGAGAGAAAATATAACGTTAAGTGCAGCACCTACAACTACATAATGTCTACTATAAGTTCTCCAAGTTGGTGGCAGTTGATCACGGGAGGATGTTGTTTGAGGTAGGTGGATATTTGGTAATTATAGGCTAAATAATTGTTAGTATTGTCTCCCTATGTATTTCAACTAACGCTTTTCCGTTGGATTTTGATGTGTTTTGAAAGATTCTGACCTTCATTTCTATCGCAAATGACTCGTTTTTGAGTTTGACAATCTTGGGGGCGGACGAACCCTGGGAAATCTGGGTATTTAAGGGGATGGGAGAGCAAAAACGAGTGATATGCTGTATATATGACCAAAGCTGGCTCAGGTTTTCGTTTTTAACAAGTAAAGAAAAAGTCAAAATTTGAGAATCCGAGCCAAGTTTTGACAAAAGATAATCAAATTAGAATGATCATAAGAAAACCTATTTGTATTTTTTGCATTAGTGCACACAGCTTTCTACCCCAAATCTATTATTATATTCGAAAAATGACATCTAATTTTGGTATTATTTTCTTTACACACCGTTCATTCCTACCTATATTTATTATCATATTCGAATAAGATGTCTAATTATAAGATAATTTTCATCTATTACATTACCGGCGGAAATGTATAATAACGGAGATAGCTTTTCCAAAATATTTTCTATTTTCTTCCATTAACACCCCGCCACTATCGTCTGCCTCTCCTCCAACACTGTGTTTCTCCTGCGTCTCCTTCATAAATCATCCCGCGCATGCGTTGCTGTACACGTCACAGCCACTCAAAAGCCTTTTTTATTTTGAAACCAATTAAAATGTTTTTGGGTTTAATTCGCGGTATTTTCGGCCCAATCAAATTCGAGTATTCTTCTTGGTACCGACCATGGAAGTCTGCGATGGGTGTCACTTAAAGTATATGGGGCTGATTGAGAGTTTTGGGAAAAAAAACGTAGAAACAATAGCATTTTCTCGATCACATGGTGTTCTTCCAACCTCAGTAAAGTGTACTAAGAGCAAGACTGAATGTAAATGTCGCAAAGACCAACATACGTGGCGTTGTGTGAGAATCCCAGAATGCAACGGCGAACAAGAACCAGGCCAATAAGGTAAGAAATAGGCGATTCCATCATATGGTGAGAGTCAGTTAAGTTCGGCCAGGTTAGGTTAGGTTTGGTTATTCTTTTTCTAGTGTTTTATTGTGTATTTGTTAGTCGCTAAGGCACTCTTTTTTTTCTCTGAAAACGTCAAACGAAAAAAAAATGCTAAAAAAAACCCGGCTAATTTCCGCCAAAGAGGAAGGTCATATTCGGTCTCAGCACACACAAATACACTAGAAAAATATATTTTTAACTTGCTAAAAGTGAACGGTGTGACAAGAAAAATTTACCCTAATTTTAAGATAATTTTCTTTTAATCCCTTACTGTCGCAAACGTATAATAACGGAGATAGCGCATGCCAAATCTTTCTCTAGTTTCTTCCTTTAATCTTCAGCCATTATCGCCTACCCGACCTCCCACTCAGCGTGTTTCCTTCAAAAGCAATTTTTTTGCAGCCACCAATTAAATGATTTGTGGTTTAATTCGCGGTATTATTGCCCCATTAGATTCGATTGTGATTTTGGGTTTCTCATATTTTGAAATTCAAATTCATTTCCGACCATGGAAGTCTGCGATGGGTGTCACTTCAATTATATGGAGTTGATTGCACATTTTGGAAGGAAAGACGAACAAGCCATAGCAGTGTAAATATCAAGACCAACATAGTTGGCATGAACCAGGCCAATAAGGTAAGAAATAAGTGATTCCATCATATGGTGAGAGTTATGTTAGGTCAGGTTATGTTAGGTCAGGTCTGGTTTGGTTTATGTTAGGTCAGGTTAGGTTTATGTTAGGTTAGGTTTATGTTATGTTAGGTCAGGTCACGTTATGTTAGGTCAGGTCAGGTCATGTTAGGTTAGGTCAGGTCATGTTAGGTCAGGTCAGGTCATGTTAGGTCAGGTTATGTGTTAGGTCAGGGCTGGTTATGTTATGTCAGGTCTGGTTATGTCAGGTTATGTTAGGTCAGGTCAGGTCAGGTTATGTTAGGTCAGTTCAGTTCAGGTTAGGTTATGTCAGGTCAGGTTATGTCAGGTCAGGTTAGGTCATGTCAGGTTAGGTCATGTCAGGTTAGGTCATGTTAGGTCAGGTCAGGTTAGGTCATGTCAGGTCAGGTCATGTTAGGTCAGGTTGTGTCAAGTTAGGTCATGTTAGGTCAGGTTAGGTCATGTTAGGTCAGGTTAGGTTATGTTAGGTCAGGTTAGGTCAGGTTATGTTAGGTCATGTTATGTTAGGTCAGGTTATGTTAGGTCATGTTATGTTACGTCAGGTTATGTTAGGTCAGGTTTGGTTAGGTCAGGTTATGTTAGGTCAGATTATGTTATGTCAGGTTATGTTAGGTTAGGTTAGGTTTATGTTTTTCTATTGTTTTTTTTTTTGTGTGTTTTATTGGCTTGGCTTTAATTTTTGTCGGAAAACGACCCACCCAAAACCCCTGATAACTAAAAAAACAGGCAATTTCCGACAGAAATCAAGGTTAAAACCAATCAAAACACACAAAAATAACACTAGAAAAATGTCTTTTTAGCAGAGTTATGTGCACTAATGCAAATTTACCAAACCTAGGTGTCATCTCGAAATCAGTTTCTGTGCTAACCTAACCGCTCCCACCCAGGCACTGGTCACTGACCCACCTCGGGGCGAAAATGTAATAATAATAATAATAATAATAGACTGACAAAAAAAAAAGATTAATTGTGATAAACTACTATATACGTTATGTATGTTGTGTTGTCACAGTAAGAGAAACAATTGAGACCCTGCAATTGTGAGTAAATGAGGAAGAAAGTCAGATCAGCAACCTGGGACTTAGGTCACAATTTTTGTGATGCCATATGGCGGCTGTTAGAGGGGGCTCCTCCCCCAGGACCCCTAACACAGCTCATATTGAAGCAATCAATCTAGCCTAACCTAACCAAACTAACCTAACCGAACCTGATCAAACTAACCTAACCTCAGCTAACTAGTAACAAGAAAAGAAGCTGTCTTAGGAGAAAATATTTGATGACTTCCTAAAAAAAATTATGCTATTTTCTCGAAAACGAATCATTTGCGATGGAAATGTTACTAAGAAAAGTTGTTAAAATTGGACCGAAAAGTTTTGTGGGACAAAATGGGCAACTTATAAAAAAATAATGCCTTCCTTTATCCTCTTCGCCACCTATCGGTCTGTTAGCCGCTTAGGTGGTCAGTCACATGTCTGTTACACACTGTTGGCAAGTATTGGGCATGTAACTGAGGTTAATTTTTCTTACGGCTCCCGGACAGATGGCAGACGGACGCTTCACCGACGGACATTTGACCGAACGGACATTGATCCGACGGACATTTGGCCGAATGGACAATAGACCAAACGGACAAATGGCCGAACGTGGGGCGTGGCTAAAAAGCTCGAACAAGCATTCTTTCAAAAACTTGACCTGACTTAACATGACTAGTTATGTCGCCTTTTCTTTTGTGTTTGTGGTGGTGTTGGTGGGTGGATTAGCGGATGTCATGTTTTTGACCTGACCTCATGTTTTGTAAAGTCACCCTGTGTACATAGACCTCTCTCAGTCCTTGTAATTCACCAGTTAAATTGAAATTGGGGAAAATAATGCCGATTGTTTCCGAATAATGCTGATTATTTCCGACGACTCCCGGATATTAAACACAAGACTGAAGCAATTTTTATAAAGCAATTACATTACAATTAATATCTTTTATCCTTTAGTAAATGTACAAAAAATACATTGCAAAGAAGAAAGGAAAATAAAAAAAAATTAAAAAGGCCATATGTCTATTTGGCCAAATGTCCATTCGGCCATTCGGTCTATTGTCCATTCGGCCAAATGTCCGTCGGTGAAACGTCCGTCGGCCAAATGTCCTTCTGCCATCTGTCCTTCTGCCATCTGTCCGGCCACGTTTCTAACAGTTAACAACTATCCAAAAAAGTTTGCCCTCACAATTTTCTGAACTTGTGGCTTCTTCAACCTTAAGCTGCAATTCGGCAGTTCCAGGTGTGAACACTTAAGACTGCATGGTGTAGCAGCTGACCCAAGACTTGATGTTGGAGGTTTTGTATAGGTGAACACCATCATTACCTGTGTTTGTCTCTATGGGGTCCTGTGGGGGTTTGTCTGTGGGGTCCTGTGGGGATGCCTCTATGGGGTCCTTTTGTGGGGGTCTGAATACAGGTAGTCGTCGACTTACGACCTATGCGACTTACGTCTGTTCGACTTTACGACCGGCGGTACGACAGTTTTGGCCCCAGCCCCAGTGTAAATAATAAACCAATTGTACTGTAGTATGCAGTGATTTACTTAAACCTGACGACCGTAACAATAATGAACAAAGAAAATGTTGATAAAATATGACTTAAAGATGATTATATTATCATTACACATTACAGTATAATATACGTAAGGTAATTATAACATAGGCCGACTTACGACCAGATCAACTTACGACCGGTCGGCCGTAACCAATCTAGGTCGTAAGTCGACGACTACCTGTATGGGGTCCTGTGGGGATGCCTCTATGGGGTCCTTTTGTGGGGGTTTGTCTATGGGGTCCTGTGGGGATGCCTCTGTGGGGTCCTTCTATGGTGGATTCATAAGAGTTCTTCAGTTTCATGCACTGCGCTCAAATAAAAAGGAATTTTTTTATAATGTAGATCTTGGTAATTATTAACTATTGACCCTCCGGCAATTATTAATAGAAAATGATTATAAAAACGCTGCAATTTCACTGGGTTTTATTGTGGATACTGTTGTTATAAAGGGGGCCGATTCCGCTGTCACCATTTATAAAGGGCGAATTTCTTATTAGTCTTTTCTTTATTAATTTATCCCCCTGTTGTTAACTTTTAAACTCTTCAACCTGCTTTTCTCTCAATTTCTTACTTCATTCATTTTCTCCATTAGTTTGTTTAGTTATTTAATTTCATAAAGTTACTTCATAACCTCAGTTTTTGGGCACATGGGTTACTGTAATTCTTCTATATTTGTCTTTGATACCCCCAAAATGTTTTACACTACTGAGGGTATACACAAACAATAGACAGAGGGCTTCCTCACCTTAAGGACTAGCGATCTCAACTCTCTGTATCACTCCGCGCTGGCACGTACAGATGCCAGCATTCACAAGCTGAATACATAAAATGTAAATATGGTAATTCACATACATAACATGGTGCATAATAAATGGAAATATTACATAGGATTAATACATGTTCTGTAATACTTTACTATACATAATTAATAAAGTAATATAAGAATACACAGCTTAAGGTACTACTTCGTGTCCATATTATACAATTCTTGTATCAAGTTATGGACAAGAATAAAGGGAGATACTGAGGGAAAATGATTCCCCTAACATACTCTGAAAATGGTTTATTAATATGAAATTAAATTTGGTTAAAGGTGTCATTAACATACAACTATGAGGGTCAACTCCTTGGCTTTACTCTTCTGCAATTCCAATTAGATACACTGGCTTCTAACATCATTACTGGTTGTACATTTAAAAGAACACACCACATAACAAGCTTACTTATGGCACACTTGAGTACCAGCAATACACAGGACCTGAGATTCTCAACTCTTAATTAGTCACAGGACTCTAGGAACAGCATTACTTTAACATTATCAGGGGTGTAGCTTCTTTCTGTTATTTTTCTTCATTTGCCAAGAAATAAGTGGCGACCTCATACTCTTGCTGTTTCCACACACTCACTCATACATACATGTGTACTCTGATGAATAACACAGCCACAACACACTGTACTTCGAGGTGGACTCAAAACACAACACTGGCCGTGTGTACTATGATGCGTGAGATCATCATGGATGGACAGTCAGCACAGGCTGGCGGGCGGCTGGCCCAGCTGAGCCTGACTGGGCTGGCTGAGCCGCGGCCTCACTCTCACCGGGTTCATTCATCTCCACTACTAGGGTTGGATGTCGTCCTAACATACAATGACCACTCTTGACCTACAGTACAGGAATCTGTGGGTGGAGGGGCTTCAGATGCTATACAGCTCCTCCCCGACTTACGACGGGGTTAGGGACCTAAATCCAGGTCGTAAGAAGAAAATGCTTAAATAATACAGGTACAGTTGTACCCCGCTTAACGCGGTCAATTGAACCCACAGGGTACCGCGTTTAGTGAAAACCGCGTTAAGTGAACAATAGAACATATGGGATTAATTCCAATAGAGACTGGCCCGACCCCCAAACTCCACTTTTTGACGACGACACAACTATGTTGTAGTAAAATTATTATCTTAACTTTATGATGGTATGCACACACAACTAATAATTAAGAGAAATATCAATAATATTAGGTTTTTTAACACTTACATTAGTAGAAAAAATGGCTGGGCACACGGGGATGGGGGGGTTGGTTCCGAGGCAGAGGGCAGATTATTGGCCCTCACCTGTATCACTTGTATCAATTGTATCACTATCCACCACAGAGGCTTGCAGGGCCTCTTTGTCAAACCCCTCAAAGTCCATATAAGTCCATATCCTCACTATAATTATCACTATCACTGACTTGGGCCGGCTGTGGTGGGTGGCGGGTGAAGAACTCGGTAATGTTTTGATGACTGGGTGACCTTGTGCGCATCGTGCCCGCGCCGCTTCCCGCGTATATGAGTAGATGAACCGCGTTAAGTGAAAGTTCGGTTCTGGCAAGGCACCGCGTATATGAGAAATCGCGTTAAGTGAAACCGCGTTAAGCGGGGTACAACTGTACTTAGAAAATCTAAAATGGGTGTCTCTTTTTCTTCTCAGCACCACAAAACTCTCACTTTTAAGCTTGTCAGCCATTTTAAAGTGAATTACAAACGAAAATTATGTCAGTAAACAGCGCAATCACTGACGTTGGGACTCGAAAATACATAATTTGACAAAATTTTGGTACGACTGAGGCAGTCGTATTCCCGGGTGGTCGTAAGTCGAGTAGGTTGTAAGTTGGGGAGGAGCTGTACTCAGTTTGTTGACATGAATGTCAACGTTTCAAAAAGACACTAAGGGCGTAAGAACACTTCACTTAAAATGCATCAAATTTACGTTACTGTATCACTTGCATATTCAAACAACTAACTCAGTCAAAATTACTTAATGTGGCGAGGTATAACACGGAACTGGGCATTACCTGTGAGTGGAGGCGAGAGCACCAGTGTCCCGCTCCCTCCTCCCCCGCATAACTCCGAGTTCCACTCACCCCAAATAACAACAACAACTACGTTACTTTTCTCTTTGATGTGCGAAAATGAGACTACGAACTCATTTTAATTTCTTAAGATCCTCCTTTCAAACTACACTCTGACTGAGCTATCGAAGACAAGAATTAAATTGATTTCAGGTTCAGGATGCCAGTCCCTGGTGGGTGGGGCGTATGACAGAGGATCTCGAATTACTTCCCGTTAGATGGTAAAGATAGGGAGGCTGACACTTCCCTTCAGAATAATCAACTACTTCCGTAATTAACTTTCTTACAACAATATCACTATGAACATCGGGTTCTCTGATGTTCATAGGTGAAAAATTGGTAACTTCGGCATCAGTTAACAACTCATAGCATCTCTAGGGACGATGTCAATGATACCCATTCTCACAGTAGTCTCTACCCTGACTTATATTGACAATTTCATTAACAGTAAATACAATTGAAGCCTTCAACATCACTCACAAGGTGATCATGAATGCTTTACCTGTAGTCAGACATATCTATGTTGACTCAAAACAATGGTGATCTCACACACATTCAAATTAACTTTATAGAGAGGTTGGTTTCAGGAAGTCAGAGAAAAGTCAGAATAATGGACTGCACCTAAGCTAGGGAAAACGCATTTCTTCTTCGGGATAACTCACCAGTTATCCACATGTTTTGAGGGCGTGGAGCATAATATGAATCATCAGGTTTCAAACAGATTGGCCGTGCCACTGGACCATGACATAGTAGCTTGTGCAAATGTGTTAAAAAAATTTTATTTAAAAGTTCAAGTTGATTAGCCTAACCTAACCTTAAACTAACCTACCCTAACCTAACTTAACCTAGCATAACTTAACACCTGCCGTGGGCGAACTTACTGCTACTGAGACGAGGGGAAGCGGCTGTGAAGTCCTCCATATTAGCCAAAGTGGTGATTTATAATTTTAACCTAACCCAGCCTTTGTTGATAAGAAAAACAAGTGGCAGAAATGGTATTAGAAGACCTCAACAACCTAACCAAAGAAGCCTACCTAACCTTATCTAACTTCCTAGCCGGGGGAGCTCCACCCCCTGGACCCCCGGCATATTAAACAGAAAGAACTTGCTATGGTATGGTGTATATTTACTTTTTTGGTAGATGTGAGAGCAGCCGCCCAGTCCGTGCAGCTGCTAAATTACACTGAGCTGAGAGTAGGCATCATCAGAGCGTGGCACAGGGGAGTGTTTTGAAATACTGTATGTCAATATGATTAGCTGTTTCATCTGGGAGTGATGTTATCACCGGGAAGATAAAGTAGTGCCTAATTATATACCATACAAAGAATTTGCACAAGAAATGGTTATCATATGAAAACTTAATGATGAAAATATAATAAGAAAACATAATCATCAAAACAAACACTGCATTGGCGCATCAGTCGTCGATATTAACAAAAGATTAACTACCCAAACACTATTTGGAGGATTAGGTTAGGGTAGTATTAGGTTGTGTTTTTTCAGTAAATCTTAATGAAACTAAAAAAGAGGGTTTTTGAAAACTTCCTCAGATGGCAAAGATATATACAGTGGTCCCTTGGTTAACGAACACAATTTGTTCCAGAAGGTCCTTCATTAACCGAAACCATTGTTTCAATGGGATTTTGGGTAATTGGTTCCAGCTCACCGAAAAGTACATACAAAGTAAAAAAATGCAGTAAAGTACACTTACTTTGAGGTGTGTACTGAATGTAGAAGGCTTCTGGTTGATGATGATGATGGGAATTAGTAGTGGGGGTGGAGGAGAAGGGAGAAGAGGAGGAAGTGGGGATGGAGGAGAAATCACCTTTCAGGGGACCCATGCTTGATGCCTCATTTCACCAATAAAATTTTAAGTTCACTAGGTGTAATTCAAGATTATTTTCTTTAAATCAACACTGCACTGCACTATATATTGTCAATATGTAAAATATATTTCAGAATGACCAATAATTGTACTGTAAAACATAAAAATAGTTTATGTTCAAGAGAGTCTCAAGCAAGATGTTACCTCCACTGAGCAGAGACACAAACTGACGCCATTCTGGGTGAGTCAAGTGGCTGTTTGGCGCGCTAAAAACTAGTTTCCTGTACTTCACTTATGTTAAATAATTATTAAAATGACTAAAAAAATTGATATAAGACTTGGAAAATTATTGAATAGTATAACCTTCTTGATATTTACTCAAATGGTAACGAATTTAAGCCCTAAAACCGTTTACTGTATTGGCGGACTAATACTCCAGCTGGTGAGCTGGCGAAAACATGTTGACACGATTTTGTAAGGCTTTCGTTAACTGAATTTTTGTTTGTTTATCGAGTTGAATATTCTTATGGAAGGTAACTCGTTAACCGAGGCGTTCGTTAACCGAAAGATCACTGTATACTGTACAGGTACAGTATATGAATTGATGTGCTTAAAGTTTTGTGAGATTGAGGACAACATCTAATCATTTCACTTATTATCCATTTAGGCAGTTGGTTTGTTCTTTGTTACGACTTTCATTGTCGAGCTTTCTTGTGTGCACTGTACAGTATAAGTTCACTGTTGTGGCCATACGAGCTGTACACAAAGTAGCTTTAGTACTGAGTGTGATGACAACTTTCTGCCTTGATGTCGTACTTCTTATGTGGATTATATTTCAGGATGATGTTCGCTGTAAGGGTGAAGAAGAGCTGATGGTGGGAAAACCCAAGAAGACCTACTGCAGGAGGAGTGACCCATCACTACATGTTACTGCGAAGAACTTTGACGACCTCTGGAAGATGAAATATGTGAGCGATTTAATGTATGTTATAGGCAGAGGTGATGACTGTGGAAAGGCAGAGAAAACAGATGATGAGAATTATAGGGAGCAAGACAGATCACATAACGATGTGTACAGCGAGGAGGAAACTGATGATAGTTATCTAGAGGAAGACAGATCATGCAATGTAGAGTACAAAGAGGAGAAAATGACAGATGATGATGATGACGATGATGATTATCAAGAGGAAGACAGACCACACAATAATGAGTACAAAGAGGAGAAAATGACAGATGATGATGATGATTATCAAGAGGAAGACAGACCACACAATAATGAGTGCAAAAAGGAGAAAATGACAGATGATGATGATGATTATCAAGAGGAAGACAGACCACACAATAATGAGTACAAAGAGGAGAAAATGACAGATGATGATGATGATGTATCGAGAGGAAGACAGACCACACAATAATGAGAACAAAGAAGAGAAAATGACAACAGATGATGATGATGATTATCTAGAGGAAGACAGACCACACAATAAGGAGTACAATAAACATAACCAGCCTGATCATCACCACAAACTGAAGGTAAGAAATACGTTTATTTAAAAGAACTAATATTCATCTTTTCGACAGTGTGATTATATATTGTACTGTATAGTTGAGTGTGTGAGTATGATTAGTTTGTGACTGTGTATAGTTGATTGTGAGTGTGTATACAGGTGGTTTATTGTGAGTATGGTTAGTCTATTGTATGTATGTTAAACACTGTTGGCAAGTACTGAGTATGTACTGGCTCCATAAGGTGTGCCATTGTTGGTCAAGTCTAGTCTTAAATTAACACATATTCAGTAGGGTGTGACAGTTGCCCCAACTTTGTCCTACAATGCTGTTCAAAATTTTGGTGTTGCATATTGACATAAAAAATACCCACGTGCAATTTTTTGAAGATTCATGCATATTTGAGTGAGCACCAGCAATTTGAAAAATAGCGATTTTGCTTATACGGCATATGCGCCTATATATGAGATTACACAACCATCATAAGGGATATTAACACAAATCATTTGCCTGTCTTAATTAAAAGCTGTTATCACTAACACAAAAAAAGTAATCATTCTTATTCTCTCATGGTACATTAAGGGGTTTTATCATATTGTAAAGGCCTGGGACTTAGGGATAGAAATCCCTTACCAGACTAATCAGGATCTTAATAAAGGAAAGTCAAGGACCATGGTTTTCCGAGGAATAACAAATAACCGTTTGAGATTGACATCTATTTACTATAAAAAATATAACCCAAAACTCTGACACCACTCAACAAACATCAAATAACAATTACGGGAGTCAAACAATTAAGGGAAGCAACAATTAAAGGAAGCAAACAATTAATGGGAGTCAACAATTAATAGAATCAAACGATTAATGGAATCAAACAATTATGGGAGTCAAACAATTAATGGAATCAAACAATAAAAGGGGGGACAGCAATTAAAGGAATCAACAACAAAAGAATCAAACAATGAACAGATATTTCCTACGGCAGTGGCCCTGGGGATGGTCCAGACAGGCTTCCTCACTCGAGCGGCAGCAGCCGATGTCTTGATACAGCAGACGAAACACCCGGGCACAGACGGTGGAGAGGAACTGGCAGTAGTGGTTTGGGGTTGGTGCCCAGAAATTAACAGACGAATTGTGAAGGTCTGGGAAAACAGCCCAAGAGACCTGGACCTATAACGAGATCACAGCCAGAACTTGATGAACAGCAGGGGGTGGTAGTGACTGCACTCACGGCTGAGCAGGATCTGATGGCGACACAGGTAGAAGCGGCATTTTTGCTTCTGTCCACCCCCCCCCCCCCCCCCCCCCCCCCCAAGTGTGGGTCGCACCAGCAAACAAGCGAGTAAGCCGACACAATAACGGGGGCAGCTCCTGTCTTCCAAACAGAATCTGACTTTCTGGCTGGGTTGAGAAGTAGTGTCAGCAGACTTGAAGGCGAGGGGATTCCTGGGACAGCGAGAACGAATGTGCCCTTCTCAGCAAATGTGACACCGCACTGCTGGTGAGCTACTCCTGTGTACTCCTGGGGGTGGTTCCTCGGAGGACGGAGGCTTCGCGTTCTTGACCACAGGAGGGGAAGACTTGGGGTAGGCGTTGCGAGCGGACGCCCAGTTGTCGGCAAGATGTACCGCTTCTCCAAGTGTCGCTGGCCGGTGTTCTTTGATGAAAATTCTCAGGTCTGGAGGTAGAGAAGACAAAAACTGGTCTAATATGAAGTTAGAGAGACTCAAAGGTTTCTTCAACCCCTGATGTCTCCAGCCATTGTTGAAACAAACGACCCAGGTGAATCGAAAACTGCTGGTATGTTTCTCCTGTTCTAATCTTCGTTCTGCGGAAATCAACACGATAACCATCAGAAGTCTTGTTAAATCCTCGCAAGAGAGCTTGCTTCAGCAAGAAGTAATCTCTGGTGATGTCGGCAGACAGGGACGTGTAAATCTCTACCGGCTTACCACTCAGTAGGCTACCCAACCTTACAGCATAGCTATCTGAGTCGACACCAAGCAGCTCAGCTACCCGTTCAAACCTAACAAGGTAGGAGGCGATGTCTTCTCCTTCACGGCACACAGGTAAGCTGGGTTTTACCACATTGTCTTGTATATGGCCAGAGGATTCTGGTCTACTTGAAGCATTAATCCTCGCTAGTTCTAGGTTCTTTTGTACCTGCAACTTAGCTAATTCAAACTCTCTTTCTCTCTGACGTTCCTCCAACTCTCTTTCTCTCTGACGTTCCTCCAACTCTCTCTTTTTCTGAAGTTCTCTCTCGCTTTCTGACGTTCCTCTCTCTCTCTCGGCATTCTGTTGGGTGACCAAATACTGACCAACCTCAGTACCTGTCAGACCCATGGCCACCGCTTGACCTTTCAACTCCTCAAATTTATACATAATGATCCGAAAGGCCAAGAGCAAAGAGAAAAATACACAACTTACCCCGCAAATAGCCAAAGGTAACTTACCTAGTGGCTCAATCAACCCAATAAACGATCTGATCCAACTGGAGGGAACCTTTTTCCGCACCCAACTCAGCTGAATCACTCTCAGGGTAAAGAAACCGCACCAGGTGAAACAACAACAAAAATGCTATGACAGCATCCGCAGTGCACCCCAACCAACACTAATTAACTTCCCCAAGTACACGGGAGAGCAACAAAATTAGCACACAGAAGGAAGGGATAATCACTAAACAACACTTACTTCCGGGCCGCAGACAGTAAGTGGCGCGCACACGGCGACTTACAACAACACCGGAACGAATGTTAGCCCTCGGAAACCAAAGGTCAGAGACAATCCTGGCAAGGTTGCCACTTGTAAAGGCTTGGGACTTAGGGATAGAAATCCCTTACCAGACTAATCAGAATCTTATTAAAGGAAAGTCAAGAACCATGGTTTTCTGAGGAATAACAAACAACCATTTGTGATTGACATCTCTTTACTATAAAAAATATAACAAAACTCTGACACCACTCAACAAACATCAAGTAACAATTACGGGAGTCAAACAATTAAGGGAAGCAACAATTAAAGGAAGCAGACAATTAATGGAATCAAACGATTAATGTGAGTCAAAAAATTAATGGAATCAAACAATGAAAGGAGAGACAGCAATTAAAGGAATCAACAACAAAAGAATCAAACAATGAACAGATATTTCCTACGGCAGTGGCCCTGGGGATGGTCCAGACAGGCTTCATCACTCGAACGGCAGCAGCCGATGTCTTGATACAGCAGATGAAACACCCGGGCACAGACGGTGGAGAGGAGCTGGCGGTAGTGGTTTGGGGTTGGTGCCCAGAAATTAACAGACGAATTGTGAAGGTCTGGGAAAACAGCCCTAGAGTCCTGGACCCATGATGAGATCACAGCCAGAATTTGACGAACAGCAGGGGGTGGTAGTGACTGCACTCACGGCTGAGCAGGATTTGACGGCGACACAGGTAGAAGCGCCGTTTTCGCCTCTGTCCATCCCCCCCAAGTGTGGGTCGCACCAGCAAACAAGCGAGTAAGCAGCGGTAACGAGCAGGAAGATTGCTTCCACCCTTACACATATATTCACAAGGTATTATTTCTCTAGGGCAAGAAACCATGATTTCTGTTTGGAAACAGATGATTGTTTGCGCTGATTAGGAATGCGGAGTCTGTCATTTTCAACTACTTGAAGGACTTCTTGAAGGCGCTCCTCATCCCTGGCAACATTAAGAAAGTCATGGCAAAGTTTTACACCACGCTCTGCAGCCTCATTGATGACCTGAAGCTTGTCCACAACCCGTTTCATGTTCATGTAGTCGTCATGATCCGCCCATTCACTGGCTGGACTGTGGAGAAACTGATAGGGCATGCCCAAAAAGGTGAAGAACCGGTTTGAGTCAGGCCCAATTAGGTCCACCAGGGCAGTGCCACTTTCTGGGACAGGGGGAAGATGTGGCTTTCCATAGCCCCCATGATTGGGCCTCACTCTCTTAGTAACTTCAGTGCCTTCATGGCAAAGAAGGGCCTTCCTCATCTCCTCTTTTGTCCTTTCTTGTACTTGGGACGAGAACAAAGCCCGTGGGGCCAACTCCTCAGTTAGGTACCAAGTGTGTCTACCGAGTGCCACACGTGCTTTGTTAACTATTGTGGTGTTATATGGGGCAAATTCAGCCAAGGTTTCGACCAAATTCAAGTCATTCAGTGGCGCACTTGCTGGAACGGGGCAAACAATCCACCATGGGACATTAACAGCGACTGTGAACACAGCAAACCGTTCTAACTTGCTGATTTGACTTTTAGTCACAACCTCGGCTTTGGGAAATTGCTCTTTGATCTGGCCTGACAAAAGAACAATCTTGAGGGTATAGAGCAGTTTAGCCATGCACCTTGTTTTGTGAAGTGCGCCGGGGTAGACCATCGTGAAGTTCACTGGCTTGGATTCTTTCGTTATAAGCAGCAGACAAAGCTCTACCAGCTCTTTGTAGTCGTCACGTGTAAATGGTTGGGCTAGAGATTCACGGAAGAAGTCAGCCATCTCCTGCTGGCGCTCCTCAAACACTCAAGGCATTGCGGGGTAGTAGTATTTCTTTTTTCATTGTACGCTAGTTGATAGAAATGGGTCTTGAACTTAGAAATGCAATTATTGGGATTATTGTATTTCATACTAATCTATAATATTGTTTTAGGGGTATTAAGATTGATATGATCGATCATTTGCTTGGTGTTAGTATATCTTATAAGTCTAATAAAAGAAATTCCACTAAATTTGTTCATAGATAATAATATTCCTTGTTATTTTGTAAAGCCGACGGTGCTAGCTCAAACATGCACTGATCTCCAAGAAAATTTACAGGGGTGTTTCCTTGATTAATACACAACACTAAAACTTTGAACAGCATTGTAGGACCATTTTTTTATTTTTGGAGGGCAACGGTCACACCCTAATAATAAGTGTTGTCGCAATACTCTGACAGAGTGTTCCATCAGTTCACAACTCTCACTAAACTAGTTTGCCCTGACAATTTTATGAAATTGTGGCTTCTTCGCCCTTAAGCTGTAACTCCAAGTGAGGCCGGCATCCACCAGTTCCAGGTATGAACACTCAATGACGGTGTTGTGGTAGCTAACCCAAGATTTGAGGGGGCGTCGGTGGGTAGAGCGGTACCGCTCTTGCCTCTCAAGCGAGATGTCACGAGTTTGATTTCCGGGCCAGTGGAAAGTTGTTCGGACACACTTCCCAGCCTCCCTTGGTCCCTGTTCACCTAGCAGCAAAGTAGGTACCTGCTGTAAATCGAAAGTTGCGAATTCGTATTCAGGGACAAGTTGTTGGAGCTTCCAATAACTTGATGACATAAACCATTGACTCTTCAGGCTTCTACGTTCTTAACTCGTGAGACATAAAGGCAAGCATGAACTTAGCATGCTTCCCTGTTGGGCGATGTAAATGCTTCTGTGCTTCACCTTACACAGGATGTAGGGGAGTGCCCAATAAAAATAAATAAAAATAAAAACCCAAGATTTGATGTTGGATTTTGTGTTGTGTGTAACTTGTGAGCTGTGGTGGTCATCTTTGGGATCATTCTGTCGGGGTTCATCTATGACTATGGGGTGTGTGTGGGGGTTCCTCTATGGGGTCCATCTGTGGGGGTTCCTCTATGGGAACCTTTTGTGGGGGTTCCTCTATGGCAGTGGTGTCAAACTGAAAACCTTTCGAGGGCTAATTTTTATTTTAGTTACCCTCTTCAGGGCCAACACAAGTGCTATATCACATATTTGCAGGACTGAAGTTTACAGCTTCATACATTGCCTTACCTGGCTTACCAGGAATACCTCGTTTGGGTTTGTCTGATCTTAAGTACAGTATGTAAAATTCATTTTACTTAATAATTATAATTAATGCTAATAATAGGATTGCAAAATGCAAAATGTATATGCATTATTTTGGGGCTACAATTTATTATGCATTTCCATTGGTGATTTGAAACTTAAGAGCTTAATCTTGTTATGTACATGCAGAACAAGAACTATCATGCAACTCACAACTTTGACCTCATTCCACTGCAAGCATTTTTCTTCAACTAGTTTTTCTATATTTGGCTGCAAAGGTGATATTCCGAGTCAGAGGATGGCATTCAAGTGCTTCAGTAATACGGGTTCAGTACTTAAGATTTATTTATCTTCATCCAAGATAACTGTTCACACCCATAAGTACTTCCAAACTGAACAGCCTCAAAGCACGCATTGTAATGAATGTGTGGTAATGGCTGCGGCTTCGATTTTTAATTCTTTAGTGATTTCGATTCACAGTGTCCTCGGTTAACGAACGGTTCGATTAAAGAAATTTTGGTTAACGAATTAGCTCCCATAAGGATTTTCAGTTCAATTAATGAACAAAACTTTGATTTACGAAATCCTTACAACAAACGCGTTTTGTTGTGCTGATCAGCTGATCGGCTAGTCCTCCAATACAGTACAGTTGTCCCTAGGTTAACGAGCACAATTCATTCCAGAAGGTTGCTCGAAAACCGAAAAATTCGTTAACTGAAACCATTGTTTCAATGGATTTTGGTTACAGGTGCTCCCCGACTTACGACAGGGTTAGGGACCCAAATCCAGGTCGTAAGTCCGATTGGTCGTAATTCCGATATAGATAAAAAAATAAAAATAAAATTAAAATAAAAATTTAAAAAAAAATTTCAATTTTCTTTTTAATAAAAAAATCTACAATGAAATACAGTACAGTAAAAGTAATAAATAATGAGGAATGGATACAGTGTGACTGAGCACTTACCTTTAATGTAGTCAGCTGAATGCACATGGGGCCCCCCATAATTTTCTAATTATACATGGAGACCACATTAACTGGAAGAAGCAGAGGAGGAGACAGGGCTGGGTGGGTCATCAATGTCGCTTTCTTCAGACAGGTTTATGGACTGTGGAAACTTGCTGGTTGAAGGTATTGGATCATCTTGAGGGAGTGAAGAGGCAGCACTGGTGAGGCGTGAGGAGACAGCACTGGGGGACTTCTTAAAATAGATGTCCAATTTAGACTGCACAGTTTGTTTTTTCTTTTCAAAATAAATTTCTCTGCAGCAAGCAAGTGCATCTTGGATCATTCTGTCAACTTTGGCATAACGCTCATAATTTTGATCCATGCCATCAAACAGGTTCTTCTTCTGCATTTTGTCTCTCTTCTTCCTCTGCAATTTTCTGTGCATCTAGTTCAATAAGATCCTCGTTACTGAGCTCTTCTGCTACACTTTCAACCAACTGTTCAACATCTTCATTATCAATTTCTAACTCCAGCTGTTTACCTAACTCCACTATCTTGTTACTAATATCCGAAATAACTTCATTTTCATTAAATCCTTTGAAACTGTTCACATATCTTTTCAGGATTTTCTTTCATATTTCATTCATTGAAAGTTTTGTAACCTGATCCCATGCTGCACTAATGTTCTTTATACATGACAAAACGTTGTACTCCTTCCAAAACACTCTGAGGGTTTTCTCAACAGCCTGAGTGAAGGTCATGCATAAATAATTTGCTTTAAAGGCAGCAATAGCACCTTGATCCACGGGTTGGATGACAGAGGTAGTGTTAGGTGGAATGTACACTACCTTAACATCAGGATGCATGTCGTCCAGGTTTGGTGGGTGTCCCGGAGCATTATCCAAAATCAGCAAAATCTTGAATGGAATCCGTTGTTGCAGACAATACTCCTTGGCTCGTGGAATGAAACGAGTCAGGAACCAATCTTCAAACAGTGCTATGGTCATTCAGGCTTTCTTATTACTGCGATAAAACACTGGCAGTGTGTGCTTGCTGACATGTTTAAAAGCCCTGGGGTTCTCTGAATGATAGATCATGAAGGTCTTTAACTTGAAACCAGCAACATTCCTCCCCAACAGAAGTGTAATTCTGTCCTTGAATGCCTTGAATCCTGGCATTGTTTTCGCCTCTTTGTGGATGTATGTCTGCTCAGGCATGCGCTTCACAATAATCCAGTCTCATCCACATTGAATATTTGCTCAGGCAAATAATTCCCTTCCACAATCACACTTCATGTAACTCCTCCTTAAGAGCTTCGGCAGCACCAACATCGGCACTAGCTGCCTCTCCACTCACCTTAACATTGTGTAGACTGTAGCATTTTTTAAATCTATCAAACCACTCATGACTTCCTGTAAAGGTTTGATCACATTCATCTCATGCCTGCTCCTTCAAGCTTTGGAACAGGCTTCTTGCTTTAGCCTGTATGGTTAGAAGGCTTAAGGGTACACGCTTCTGTATCTGGTCTTCTATCCATATCATCAATAATTTTCCATATCGTGAATAGGACCTTGTCTTTTCTTCGAAATTATAGTTCCCTTTATAGGAGTTGTTCCTTTCACTACATCACGAATACGTTCCTTGTCCTTCAGAATAGTGGATATAGTCGAGTGTGAGAAACCTAGGTCGCGTGAGATTGTTGTTACTGTTTTACCATTCTCATGCTGCGTTATTATCTTCATTTTCATCTCAAAAGTAATTGCCTGTCTCCTTTTCTTTGGAGCACCACCAGCACTCTCACTTGTACAGTTTCCAGTCATTATAAAGTCAATTAAATACGATAATAACAAAAGTTCACAGCACGATCATTATAAGTTACGATAGCCAAACACCAACTAAGCACTGTACTGAGTGAATGTAACCACGCAGTGACCCAAGCCACGCCACGCTCTCGTCCGGGACAGAAACGTTTCGGTATAGAAAATGCGCGCGTCAATTGAAAATAATTTTGGTCACGACTGCCGCGGTCGTATGTCCTGACGGTCGTAAGGTCAGAGCGTAAGTACCGATGGAAGTAAGTTGAGGCATTCGTAAGTTGGGGACTACCTGTAATTGGTTCCAGCTCACCAAAAATTACGTACAGTACAAACTAAAAATAAATGCAGTAAAGTACACTTACTTTGAGGTGTGCATGTAGAGGGCTCCTGGTTGATGATGATGGGAATTATAAGTGGGGGTGGAGGAGAAGGGAGAAGAGAAGGCATTGGAGTGGAAGAGAAGTCACCCCATGCTGCCATTTCACCCATAAAATTTTAGTTCACTTGGTGTAATTCAAGATTATTTTCTTTAAATCAACACTGCACTGCACTACAGATATATATTATCAATATGTAAAATATATTTCAAAATGACCAATAATTTGACTGGAAACAGGAAAAAAAAGCATTTATGTTGAAGAGTCTCAAACAAGATGTTCCTTTCTCTGAACTGTTAAACAAACTGGCGCCAAGCTTGGTGTGTTGAGTGGCTGTTTGGCACGTAAAAAACTAATTTCCTGTACTTCAATTATGTTCAATAATTGTTAAAATGACTAAAAAATTTAATATAAAACTTTTAAAATTATTGGATAGTACAACCTTCTTGATATTTACTAAAATGGTAAGGAATTTAAGCCCTAAAACCGATTACTGTATTGGTGTACTAATACTACAGCTGGTGGGCAGTCAAATGCAGGCACAAACATGTTGGGAAAAATTCGTAAGGAATTCGTTAACCGAGAGTTTGCTCATTAACCGAAGTGAAGAATCTTATGGAAGGTAATTTGTTAACCGAGGGGTCGTCTTAAATTCCGGGTATAAAATCCGAACTTCTACATCATGTGGTTTAGTGTGTCGCCAGTGGTGATGGAGAACATCGTAAAACACTCGCCTTAATCCCACGGTCCTACCACTAATTATTTTCTACTGAAACTTAAGTTTGGGAAGCTGGATTAAAAATAAGATTACCGGTATATTAAAAGAATAAAAATGTATCATAAACCTGTCTAACATACAGTAAATACTGTAAAATAACAACATAATAAACGCAGGTATCATCACTCACCACCCGCCATTTGCAACTGTCCCCGAAGTAAACAAACAGCCAGTCCTACCGATCATCTCTCATAGCAAGTTTATAAATGAAAGAAAATACCTGCAGTGTAATTTATGCCTACATTTCTAATATATTACAGTATATTATAAATAAATAAATAAATAACAAATAAATCGGTAAATCCATTTCAAGTAAATGGCTAAAATTTTACTCGACACCGACATTAGTTCCAGTAAAATAACTGACTCCTAAGTGATAACACTAGTGTTACACTAGTGCTAGTTGGTAACTTTTGTTACAGATTATGGTAGGTAGTTGACAATATTTTGCTATTGCTTTTAGTGAATTGGCCTTATTTTAAATAACCAAAGCCGTGATGCTTAGCAGTGTGTTTAACAGCATTATTCCACTGGTCAGTGTGATGGTTGGTAAAGGACTACTGGGGCAGTAAGCTCCCACTGTAAGTGTCAGATTTGTAGTAGTCTTATACAGCGAGTATAGCTCAAAACCTACGTTTTAAATGGAAATTTGGGGGGTCGTCTTATACACCCCGTGGCCTTGTACGCCGACATATATGGTACTCGACCTACGACCACCTGGACATACGACCGCCTCAGTCATACCAAAATTTTGTCAAATTACGTATTTTCGAGTCCCAACGTTAGTTGTGTACTGACAAAATTTTTGTTTCTAATTCACATTAAAATGGCTGGCAAGCTTAAAAGCTTAAAAGCTTAAAAGTGAGAGTTTCGTGGTACTGAGAAGAAAAAGAGACACCCATTTTAGATTTTCTATGTATTATTTAAGCATTTTTGACTTAGGAACAATTTGACTTACGACCTGGATTGGGGTCCCAAACCCCGTCAAAAGTCGAGGAGCAGCTGTATATATATATATATAATATATATATATATATATATATATATATATATATATAATAATATATAATATTAATATAATATATATATATATATATATATACACTTCATTTTTAGTCCATTTAACACGCGGACTTTGAACATATAATCAACGACCTCACCAGCAGGGAATCGAACCCTCGACCTACTGGGTGGCCCTAGGGAACACTTACCGGCTAGCCCACAAGGACACTAAAAGCAGTTCTAGACTCTGTTATATTTCACACAAAGCCTGTTCATCGAGCTGATGGCGCCGTGAACCTCATTGGGAAACTGCCCGTGCCTCGTATGTGGTGTCAGTAGCATTTTACCGAATCCAGCGTTTCATACCATATATATATACAGGTAGTCGTCGACTTACGACCTATGCGCCTTACGTCTGTTCGACTTTACGACCGGCGGTACGACAGTTTTGGCCCCAGCCCCAGTGTAAATAATAAACCAATTGTACTGTAGTATGCAGTGATTTACTTAAACCTGACGACCGTAACAATAATGAACAAAGAAAATGTTGATAAAATATGACTTAAAGATGATTATATTATCATTACACATTACAGTATAATATACGTAAGGTAATTATAACATAGGCCGACTTACGACCAGATCAACTTACGACCGGTCGGCCGTAACCAATCTAGGTCGTAAGTCGACGACTACCTGTATATATATATATATATATAATATATATATATATATATATATATATATATATATATATATATATATATATATATACAGTAATACCCCGCTTTGCGCGGTGTTTTTTACGCATTTCTACATTTACGCGGTACCCTGCCAGAACCGGAATTCCCCCACTCTACGCGGTGCATCTACTCATATCCGCGGGTGAAGTATAATTTTTTTATTTAGCTCATAAAATTCATACAAATTACCCGGTCAGAATATAATTTACATTGCTGGAATTCTTACAATTTGATGATCATTTTGAATATAAACATCATAGATTTTGCATTAGACATACAAATTTTAGATCTAATGCAAGTATTTTGTTTACTCAGAGCAAATATGTTATCTTTTGTGCAAAATATATGACGTGTATATTCAAAATATTCGTGGTCTTGCAGGGAATCCAGCAATGTCAATTATATTATTCTAACTTTAGTCCGAGGTATTATTTATTACTGAAAATGTAAATACAGTGGTCCCTCGGTTAACGAGCGCAATCCGTTCCAGCAGGTTGCTCGTTAACCGAAACCATTGTTTCTATGGGTAATTGGTTCCAGCTCACCGAAAATTGCCTAAATTCAACAAAAAAGGTAGAAAAGCTCACTTACTTTGAGGTGTGTATGTAGAAGGCTCCTGGATGATGATGATGATGATGTGAATTTGAAGTGGGAGGTGGAGGAGGAGAAGGGAGAAGAGAAGGAAGTGGAGGTGGAGGAGAAGCATTTTACTGCTTCTTGGAAGGTGAGTCACCTTCCATGAAAATGTCAGGAACCTCTGGACTGACAGATTCTCCACCATGAACATCCTCTCTCCTTCTTGAAGTGGAAGGCTGAGGGATAGCATCTTGTTCCCTCAGCCTTTTACTGAAGAAAGTGTTAATTGTGGTCTGTGGGGCATCTGTCCTCCTCACCATTAACTTATGTTTAAAGAAGGAAACCACTGAGTCCTCAACATGACACAAAGTTAGTTCAGTTTTTTCCACTTCTGGGTGCTTTGAAGCCAGTTCCCTGAACTTCTGCCAGTGGTAAATCACATCTTTCAACTGTTTAGCTGACATATGGTCATCACTTTCAATTTCCTCCTCACCACTGTCAGCCTCTACCTGTAACATCTCATTCAGTTGCTTCAAGTCATCAGGAGTAAGTTCCTCCTCATGAGACATCACAAGCTCTTCCACATCCTCCTCCTCCACTTCAAGGCCCAATGACTGACCAATGGACACAATCTGTTTCTTCCTCAAATCCCTCAAAATCATGGACTACTGATGGCCAAAGTGCTTTTCATGAAGAATTGAGGGTTCTAGTGGAGACTTCTTACCATGATGACACAATCAATTTTACAGCCTCCAGGATGTTGAATTGTGTCTTCCAGAAATGTTTCAGTGTTAGTTCAGGATCATTGGAAGTTGCCTGATGACACCTCCTAAACATTTTCTTCATGTACAACTTCTTGAAGTTGCTGATCACATTCTGGTCCATTGGCTGTATGATTGATGTAGTGTTTGGAGGCAAAAACAACACTTTCACAAAGTCAAATTGATACTCCAAATTTCTGGCAATGTCAGGGTCATGACCATGAGCATTATCCATGAGGAGAAGAGCCTTTAAAGGGAGTTTATTGGTGGTTAGGTACCTCTTGACAGAAGGGCAAAACACATCAACAGCCCATTCATTAAAGAGCTGTCTTGTCACCCATGCCTTACGGTTGGACTTCCAATAAACTCCAAGCCGTCCTCTTACCACTTTTTGTTGCTTGAACACCCTGGGGTGCTCAGAGTGGTAGACAAGCATAGGCTTCAGTCGGAAATCCCCTGAAGCATTGGCACCAAGCAATAGAGTGAGACGGTCTTTCATGGGTTTATGCCCAGGTAAAGAGGCTCCATCTCTGGTGATGAATGTTCTTTTGGGCATCTTTTTCCAGAACAGCCCAGTTTCGTCCACATTGAACACTTGCTGTGGAAGATAATTTTCTTCTTCCATCAGTTCTTTAAATTCATCTAATAACTTTGCTGCCCCTTCCTTATCAGCACTAGCAGCTTCACCATGCCTAACAACACTGAAAATGTCACTTCTTTTCTTAAATTTTTCAAAACAGTCTTTGCTGGCCCGAAAATCTTCAAATTCTGTGCCTGAAGAACCAGGTTGATCTGCCTTTAAATGTTCATAAATCTCCCTGGCTCTTTCACAAATGAATTCAGTAGAAACTGAATCACCTTTCATCTGTTTTTCCCTAATCCAGATGATAAGTAACCTCTCAGTTTCTGCAATTTGGGATCTACTTTTAAACACTTGTAGATTTGTCTCTCACTTTCACTTCTTTAAATTTGTCTTTCTGTGCAAGAATTGTCGACACAGTTGATGTCGACATGCCATATTCTTTGCATAGTGCATTTTTTCTACTGCCTTGTTCATGTTTTTTTATGATTTCCTGCTTGGTTTTGATTGAAATTGCTTTTCTTGATCTCTTAGGCCTCATGCTGGATTCAAACAATGTCAACACGTGCTTTTTAAAGTTAAACTTGTTGTAAATAAAGAATATTTTCTTTAAAATAGCACTGCACTGCACTAGATATTGTCAATATGTAAAATAAATTTCAAAATGACCAATAATTTGCTTGGAAACAGAAAAAAAGCATTTAGTTGAAGAGTCTCAAGCAAGATGTTACCTCCATTGAAAACAGAGAGAGACTAACGCCTGTTTGCTGTGTTAAGAGGCTGGATGCCGTGCATTAAACTAGTCACTTTACCTTCAAATATGTTCAATAATTGTTAAAATGACTATAAAATTTAATGTTAAACTTTTAAAATTATTGAGTAGTATTAACTTCTTGATATTTACTAAAATAGTAAGGAATTTAAGCCCTAGAACCGATTACTATATTGGCGGACTAATACTACAGCTGGTGGACCGCTGAGTGCAAGCCAAAACGTGTTGAGGTCGGCTCGTATGAAACTTGTTAACCGAGGGGTTGCTCGTTAACCGAACATAAGAATCGTATGGGAGGTAACTCGTTAACCGAAATCTCGTTAACCGAGGCACTCGTTAACTGAGGGACCACTGCATACTGTTTTAACCCAAACATTTCTCTGGTAGGGAGGGAAGGTGGGGGTGAGGGGTAGGGAGGGAGGGAGGGACCCAGGGAGCAGGTGGGAAGAGAGGGGGAGCCGGAGGTGGGGTATTTTGATTGACAGATAGTGTTTGGGTAAGTATATTTTTTTTATTTATTGAAGATATTTGTTTTAGCTCATAAAATTCATACAAATTACCCGGCCAGAATATAATTTACATTGCTTTAATTCTTACAATTTGATGATCATTTTGAATATGAACATCATAGATTTTGCATTAAACATACAAATTTTAGATCTAATGTAAGAATTTTGTTTACTCAGAGCAAATATGTTATCTTTTGTGCAAAATATATGACGTGTATATTCAAAATATTCCTGGTCTTGCAAGGAATCCAGCAATGTCAATTATATTATCCTAACTTTAGTTAAAGGTATTATCCTAACTTTAGTTAAAGGTATTAAAATCTAGTGTTTTCTCCCAAATATTTCTCAGATAGGGAGGAGCCAGCGAGTGTGAGAAGGGGGGGGGGGGGGGAGAGTTGAGTCCATTATTTGAATGGACATTAACTCGGCGACTGTATTTCTCTATTTCTCTTAAATATTAATTATGTGTGGGTACCATCATAAAATTAAGATGCTATTTTTACTAGAACATAGGTATTGTGGTGGGAAACAGTGGAGTTTGGGGGTCAGCCCGGTCTCTATTTCAATTAATCCCATATGTTATGTTGTTAACTTTACACATTTCTCGGGCCTCCGTGGGTTCAATTGACCGCGTAAAGTGAGGGTTCACTGTATATATATAAAAAGTATAAAGGAGAGAAGGGTGAGTTAGAAGAATCAGCCTGATTCACAACATCTGTGCTACCCCAAAATGGCACTTCAGGGATTGCTTGGCCATATTGATTCTTTTGATCCTTCCACAGAGGATTTCACAAGTTACCATGAGAGATTAGAGCAATATTTCTGTGCAAATGAGATTGGCACTTATCCAGCTGATGCCATATGATGCCACAATTCAGGCTGCTAGTAAAAGAAAAGCTGCTGTCCTGACAACTGACCTGGGTAAGAGTGCCTGCAAATTACTACAAGATTTACGCAGTCCAAAGTTACCCAAGGAACAGACTTTTGATGAACTAATTAAGTTACTGACAGACCACTACAAGCCCAAAAGACTTCACATTGCTGAAACTTTTTAGTTCCACAGATGCATTCAGGAAGCAAATGAGTCCATTGCAGATTACAGTGCTAGGCTAAGACACATGGCTGCGACATGTGATTTTGGCCAGTTCCTCACCAGAGCATTGAGGGATCAGTTTGTAAGTGGGATCCACAGTGCTGAGACCCAAAAGAAGCTGACTACCACCGAAAGGTCTTCTGAAGAATGTCTGCAAATAGCCGAAGCTCATGAGGTTGCTGCCGTTGAGATGCAGCAGTTCCAGAATCAAAATGTGCCTGTTCACCACTTTCAAGCTGCAGATAGTGATGGAGAAGTTTCGGTGCATCAAGTCCAGTGTTCAAGAAAGTCACCACAGCCAGTGCGCAATGCTAGGGCTATGCCCAAGCAGTTTAACCATTCTACTGCTAGGGAAGGAAATTCTATAGGTCAAGCTTTCTACACATACACGTACTTCTCTTGCGCAAAACCTGGGCATCAGAGAGGAAATTGCCGTTTCCGCGACTATGTGTGTAACAAGTGCAACACGAAGGGACACATCGCTGCAGCATGTAACAGGAAGAATATTCACACCGTAAGGGTTGAAGACTGTTATCTCCGCTGGCTTCTGCTACAGTGCTGGCGTGTGATGCCATTAAATCTTTCGACCTGTGACCTCGCCAGATGTAGAAGTGTTAACAGACAAGTTCTGGTTCTGCTGAGTGGACTGTCTTAGGCTGGTGGCGGTGGCTGCCCGCCCCTCCATGAGACAGATCGCCCTCTCTAGTGATGCTGTGAAGACCAGCCTTCTCCTGTCCGAGAATTTGTGCTGGGACAATTTACGCAATACTGTTTTCTCTTGAAACACCATACTGATCTGCATTGACCCACACTTGTAAGTACAGCCTAAGTGATGACATACCCCTCGGTACTGAAATATTGTTGACTAATTACGCCTACTCGTTTCTGCCTAACCTGGAGTAATAAGACAATGCAGAATGAAGCGAAGCTAAGATTAATAGAGTTAAGAACTTTGTGTGATGTCAGTATGTTTAATAAATTGTAATTAAGATAAAATTGCGTGAGACTAATTAATTATGAATCAGATGGATCACCTTGTAATATTATGAACGCCTTCTCCTCTGCAGGTTTTGACCACATCAATAAATATTGAATGTTTCAAAAGATGGGTTTCAATCATTCCCTTCGACTTGCCTGTAACCTGAACGTCCTTAACTAAGGCGTTTACAGTTAAAACAAGTACGGGGGGGCGTCGAAGGGAATTCTCAACTACCATGAGGAACAAAGGAACCACCAACGCCGGGAGTTTCAGCGTGGGACAACGTAGATCGGCCTAACGTCAGCACAAGAGACAGTGACGTAGAGTGTCATGTGTTTGAGCGAAGTGTTCAAATATCTGAGGAGTTGTCATAAAGTTTCGGTTCGAGCGTACAGGGTTGTGAGTGTTTGTTTGCGACGAGCCAGCCCGCGTACCCAGTGAACGAATATTCATTACACTCGGACAGTGTTGTAAGGTTTCGGTCTGAGCGGACGGGCTGTTATTGTTCATTGCGGACAGGCAAGCCTACCCTCCCAGTGATTATACGTATGTTTGTGTAAACACCAATGATCATAAAGAATAGCTGACCCGCCTACACCAGTGACGTACCGTGGTTACAATGATGAATCGTGCAGAACACCTACATAGTATATAAAATATCAAGTAGAATATATCCTGTCTCTAAATAAGATGTTGTCAAGCCATATAAACATCCAAAAAACTATACTAAAATATTTACTGATACTATTGAAATTCGGCTCCGAGAATTTGTAGAATTCTTATTGGCATTAATATTGATATTGCCAGTTTATTTAGCTAGAACACAAATACAGAGGGTAGTAATAATAATAATAATAATAATAATAATAATGAACCACCACGAAGAAATACATAATTGAAAAGGACCCTCCCTTGAACATTTTCAACCAACTGACAGTCCCAAGCATATCTCGGGGACCAAACGGGGTGACAGTACTCCAGATGGGGAAGCACTTAACTTTTGTTGATCGTTACGAGGGACGGACCGTCTAGATATCTGAACGACCTTCTTATAAGACCTAATAATTGTTTTTGCCTGATTTACTTTCGTCTCGCAATGGCCCGAGAAATTCAGCTCATTGTCAACATACACACCTAGATCCTTCTCACATTGTTTTAAATAGTGCAGATTCTTCATCCCGTGGGGACACATGATACGCCTCCTCACCGTTGGTTCGCCCCAGGTGCATCCTCTTACATTTCGTGACATTGAATCTCAGTAGCCATTTCTTCGACTATTCCTGGAACTCACAGAGATCCTTCTCCAGCTCTTCACAGTCCGCTTGGTTCTTGATTTCCCGAAATAACTTGGCGTCATCGGCAAACATTTGTATGGAGGAGTGTACAACATCAGGCATGTCATTTATGAAAGAAACAAACAACAGCGGACCCAATACACTGCCCTGTGGTACCCCGCTTGTGACAGGTACGGACTATGATTTCGTGCCATTAATCACCACACGCTGCTTGCGGACATGTAGAAAGTCTTCTATCCACGCTAGGACATTTCCCGAATTCCATACCCTTCCAGTTTGAATTTTAGCCTTTCGTGGGGTACACTGTCGAAAGCCTTGGCAAATCTAGGTAAATATTGTTGATATTACCACTCCGTTCCAGAGTATAGCTGCCTACTACCTAACAACAACTCAGGAAACAAAATATCACCGTTTAACATAAGACTTCAAGCTTATTAGAAGAAAGGGACTGGTAACAACTATAGCACCATCACATAATGGAACACCACAGTTGATTACAATGAACAATTGGCAACAATACGTTATATACACAATAATATTAAATTATGACATTCGCTCAAAGGTTATTGAGGATTTACAGTTTGTATACGAAGACTATTTCTCTGTTTCCTTAATTAAATTCACCTTAGAAAAGGACGCTTTGCATCAACAGTGGACGTCAGAAGTGACAACACTTCCATTGCTAATGTCTAAAACAATTATATTTTGCATCTCCCTCTTCATTTAAAATGCTAATAACAGGTTTATAAAATTGCCATTTTTGGGGGGATGTAAATATACCGCCAGTCTCCACAACTTACTGTTTAGTTCGAATCTTTTCTTTATTTCCTACACACTACAACTAGAAATTTCTGAACCACATCTTCGTCAGTGTTCATGCTTATCTTACAATGCTCTAGCCTTTGGAAGGTGGCATGTAATTGCGATCCCGAATATATCTGATTGACTGGTACATATAGGGAATCATCGGTTGGATCAATACCATACATTTGGAGTTTGACACACTATGTAAATGGCAAAAGGAGTTTATCAATAACAGATGCAGTTGACATATGCTTTATGGATTAAATGCAAAGTTGGGGCTTTACTCTAGAAAATCAAGTTTATTGTGTTGAGTTGCGGCAATATGTAATTCAAAATTCAAGTAGCAGAACACAAGTCTCTCCTTAATTACCCTGATGTGGAAATACAGTTTGAGGGGGTTGCCACTGTTGGAGTATTCTTGCAACAGCTTCATGGAGTGACAATCGCCTCGTGGCACAGGCATAAAATGTTTGTGGTTTGAGTTGACAAAACCCTGGAATTCCAAACCTCGCATTTCCTTTTGGCACTATGGGAAAGGTAAATGTACATATTTCTCAACACATCTTCACGAGTACGTGACCAGGACTTTGCTGCTTCGCTGGCACAGAGATGCATACTATGTGCAACATGTTTAAATATGGTAATGCCAAGCATTTGAACTTTCATTCTGCTTGTTACACAGTTATATTCGCCTGTAATATTTGATCAGTGCTGGATTAACCATGAGGCACTGGCCTCAGGCCCCCCGACTCTAAGGGGCCCCCAAATCCAAACATTTCCGAAGTTGAAGTGTATAAAACATGAACTTCGTTCAACGATGTCGTAGCGAAGTTTCAATTTTCTGTCTCTTAAGAGCATTAAATGTGTTATTTTGCAGAAGCTTAATATTGATGAAATCATTGATAAATTTGGGTATATTTTGTTCTTGTTATTTATATATACCTTGAGGGTAGGGGGCCCCAAGTTGATCTGTGCCTCAGGCCCCTATTAAGCTTAATCCGGCCCTGTATTTGATGCCCCATCTGCAGCAGACCCAATGAAGTTGTTCAATGGTATATCATGTGTAGTGAGGCACTGTAACAGCATGTTATATATTTTCACCAGTCGAACCCTGATTACCTTCAAATACACCAATCAAATCCAGCATCGCGATTTTGTCATTATCTCTCCAGATCAAAATACTTCACTATCATTGCACGTGAGTTACTTACTGAGCAGTCGGTACTTTCGTCAATAATTACACTAAATTTATTTGTAGTTTCCTAACCAAGTTTTGAGTTGCACATTCCCCTAAAGCTTGCACGACGACCTTGCATCTGGTCCGTTTCGTTGCCGTTTGAGCGGCTGTCTTGGAATCGGGAACATTCGCTTATTGAAGTCTTCAAGGTGGTCACCTAAGCTAAAGGAAATATTAAATTTATTTGGCTATGCTTGCAACTGAAGATTGAGAGATCACTTGCTGCTAAATGATTAACGTTTCTGCCACCCTTACTTGGGACAGATTAACACGACCACTTATTGAGCAGTGCCATTACATTTTGGGCTGCAACACAAGAGGAAACAAACACTAAATCACCTGAATGGCATCAAGCTCTGTCAAAAACGCTACGAATAGGACAGTTGCCTTCGCCGCGGCGCTCTATGTGGCCCCGGCAGGGTGAAGACGTGTCAGGTTGATCAAGGGCACCGGCCTCAGGCTGACCACAATGAGCAAACGTGCCATCCGGAGCAGAGGTGCTAGTTTTGAGGAGTTCTTCCTAACCCGTATGCTGTCTTGAGGTGCTGTGGCGTTTCAACGATGATGTCTCGGCACTTAAGTATTTATGGCAAACCTGACTATATGCCTTGGTCGGAGTTCCTGGTACTCATGCTAGTCAATAACAAAACATCCTTTGCTAGCCAATCTTCTTGGAAATGGGGACGAGGAGGCATAACCTGGAGATGTCAGTTGTTGAGAATATGTTAGACGTTGACTCTCACAAGCATTAAATAATCTCCGTGCACCCATGTGGTATGCATAGAATTTCACCAAATATAGTAGTATTGCAGAGAACCTCTAGTTGAACATCAGTTTACTTGCACATACATGTAATCCACATAAAAGATATTAGTTATGTTGATTGAGTGTGTAATAACAACAGTAAATACACCAATTACCAAGACAGACAGATGACTACATGAATCAGAGCCTCTTAATTCACAAGCAACACCAAAGATGTTAGTGAACAATAATCCTAAAAGAAGCTTGTACTATGAGATTCAATACACAGACAATTTAGTCGGAGTTAATTTGTTACAGTTTGACATAACCGTGATCCAAGGTCGTAAATACAGGAGTGTATTAAGAAATATTAAGTAGATTTTCTTGAACGATACCAGTGTCCGTTTTCTGTATGAAATGGCACGAAACTGGTGCATGGAGCCTGAATGCTCAGCACCTGACCAGAATCCCGGGTCCAACATGATGGCAGAAGTGCGACGAACTGTAACTGAAATGCTGGAGGTGTATTTCACAAAGGGGGAAGAAAGGGAAGCAGCACGACGTTTGGAGTTTGGGAAATGGCAAATTTGAACAGTCAGAAGGTTCTCAGAACGATTCTTGGGACACAAGTCCTGGATGAATACCGACTGCAGATGCTGTTTGTGAAGTGGAAACAATAATAAATAGTTGAACCATCACACCTGTTCCAAGCGACATGAGAGACCTGGAAGCGTTTACACCAGCCCACATTCTCCACGGTGGCCCACATGCTGATCTACCATTGGGAGGATGTCTTCTGAAAGACTTACATCAACGACGGTGGCGGCACGTGCAGTTCCTAGCAGACCGCTTCTGGAAACCCTGGGTGAGGAAGTACCTTCCACTACTCCGCAAAAGACAGAGGTACATAGTACCAACCTGTAATCTCCAGGAAGGCGACCTTGTCTTCATCACTGGAGAAGATCTTCCTCCCAACAAACGACCATTGGGTAGGGTCATGACAACAGTCCCGAGAGCCAATGGTCTGGTGCGCCAGGTGCTTGTGCGAACCCTATCTGGGGAGTTCCGAAGACCAGTGACCCGTGTATACCTTATTGAACACGCCACACTGTAAATCTTGGGTGATTGCCCAACGCCGGGAGTGTTGTCGCCATGGGCTTCAGCTACAGTGCTGGAATGTGATGCCATTAAATCTTTCGACCTGTGACCTCGCCAGATGTAGAAGTGTTTACTGACAAGTCCTGGTTCTGCTGAGTGGCCTGTCTTAGACAGGTGGCGGTGCTGCCTGACCCGCCATGAGACAGATCGCCCTCTCTAGTGATGCTGTGAAGACCAGCCTTCTCCTGTCCGAGAATTTGTGCTGGGACGATTTACGCAATACTGTTTTCTCTTGGAACACCATACTGATCTGCATTGACCCGCACTTGTAAGTACAGCCTGAGTGATGACATACCCCTCGGTACTGAAATATTGTTGACTAATTACGCCTACTCGTTTCTGCCTAACCTGGAGTAATAAGACAATGCAGAATGAAGCGAAGCTAAGATTAATAGAGTTATGAACTTTGTGTTATGTCAGTATGTTTAATAAATTGTAATTAAGATAAAATTGTGTGAGACTAATTAATTATGTATCAGATGGATCACCTTGTAATATTATGAACGCCTTCTCCTCTGCAGGTTTTGACCACATCAATAAATATTGAATGTTTCAAAAGATGGGTTTCAATCATTCCCTTCAACTTGCCCGTAACCTGAAAGTCCTTAACTAAGGCGTTTACAAAGACAATGAAGTACAAGATGTTCTACAACTTCAAGAGCAAATACATACTGTGAATTCTGTACATACCAGTGTTACTGCAAATGCTCCCATTAATGTTTCTTTGAGGCTTGAAAAGAATGATGTTACCATGCAGTTAGATACAGGTTGTGCCATTACTATTGCCGCTAAGGACTTGTATGAGAAATATTTTTCTAGATCACGTCTCCTTACTTATACTGGTGAAAACCTTACACCATAAGGTGAAATAAAAGTGGAAATTGATTACAAAAGGAAACCGTTTAAACTTCCACTAGTAATTGCTCCAAAAGGTTCATGTGCTTTTCTAGGAAGAAACTGCTTGTTCAAACTGGTACCCGATTGGAAAGATGTGTTTTTTGTAAATCATCTTCATGTCTCTAAAAATGTTCCAGATGTTTCCACTATCCTAGAAAATTACAGTAAATTGTTTAAAGATGAGCTAGGATGTTATAATGGTCCGCAAGTTGAACTCACTGTTTCATAAAATTCAAAATTCCACAAAGATACTGTAGACCTGTTCTGTATGCCTTTCAATCCAGAGTACACTGAAAATGGAAAGTGATGGAGTAATTGAGAGTTTCATGAACTTCATTTGGTGCTGCTGCCATTGTGTCTGTGAATAAAAGAGATTCAGATAAAGTCAGAGTGTGTGGTAATTTTAGTGTGACTTTCAACAAATGTGCTGATGTAGTAATGTATCCTATTCCAAAGGTTGAAGATTTACATTCAGTTTTGATAAATTGTTCAGTGTTTAGTGTGCTGGACATGTCACAAGCATACCACAAAATTCCTATTGCGATTGAATCTAGTAAGTACAGTAAAGTCTGGTTTTACTCGGATATTTTTTTTCGCGGAAGGCCATTTACGCGGCACCTGTCGAAAGAGATAATTATTATTTACACTGTAAATTCTATCATGTACGCGGCAAGCAGCAGGGTGAGGTGCTGGACGCTGACGTCACCGCTGACATCAGACTTGCGCCGGTGACGTCGCAGACTGTGATTGGGCCACGTATCCCTACCACCCACGCACCCCCTCCGCTACGAGCTGTGATTGGTCTAGGCATCCTTGCCACCCCCGCCACCCACGCTCTCTGCCGCCGCGTCAGTCTCAATGTCTCCATGTATATTCACTCATTCCCAGGAACCAGTGCTTTTTTTCTTTCTACTCAATGGCTTCCGCTGGACCCCCACCACCCCCTGAGAGGCCCTGAACTACCATCATAAAATTAAGATGAGATTTTTACTACAATGTACAGTATTGTGTCGGCGATAGCCAAAAAAGGTGAGTCTGGCTGTCGGCCCAGTCTCTATTTCAATTAATCCCATAGGTTCTGTTATTTTATTTATGCGTTTCGCTTGGTACATGGACCTCCATGGGTTTAATTAACTGTGTAAAACCAGACTCTACTGTATCTCACTATCAATACTCACATTGGACTTTTTGTGTTTAAGAGATTGCCTTTTGGTGTTCACTCTGGCCCTACTATTTTTCAGAGAATAATGGATAATATGCTTTCTGACATTCCAAAGGTTGTATGTTGCTTAGATGATATCCTCAATGCAGGAAAAGACCAAGAAGGATCACCTAGATACGTTGTGTAAAGTTCTGTAAAGGTTGCAAGAGTCAGGTTTCAGATTAGATAAGAACAAATGCAAATTTGAGCAAAATTCTGTCACATATCTTGGTCATAGAATAGATGGTGAGGGCCTTCATCCCACAGAAGATAAACTTCTTGCCATAAGTCAAGCTCCACCCCCTAAAGATGTAACAGCCTTAAAATCCTTCCTAGGCCTGATAATGTTTTATTCCAGATTTCTGAAAAATCACTCCACTGCACTTGCTCCCCTGAATAGATTGCTAAAGAAGGATGTTCATTGGGTTTGGACCAAAGTAGAGGATGAAGCTTTCTCTAAGGCAAAAATGTTACTGCTACATTCAGATACTCTTGTACACTATGATGACTTTACCATTGTTTCTTTCATGTAATGCTTCTTCATATGGTATTGGTGCTGTATTGTCACACATTATTGATGGGTGTTACCGACCAGTTGCTTTTGCCTCATGTACTTTAACAAGTGCTCAGAAAAACTATTCTCGGTTAGATAAAGAAGCCCTAAGCATGAACTGTCGGCAGTTCCTTTACTGCCGGCAGTTCACGTTGATTACAAATCACTGCCCATTGGTTTCCTTGTTCAGCCCAGAGAAACCTGTTCATCTGCCAGACTGCAAAGATGGGCACTTAAGTTGGCTTCATACAACTACAACATAGAATACAGGAACACGGCTGCTCATGTTGATGCAGATAGCATGTCAAGAGTCCCTCTGGCTACAAAAGTGAACTGTGACAGTGAGGTTGTAAATTGCTACTTGTTTGAAACAGACATCCTCACAACTGTAACACATCAAATGATCAAGAAGAAAACTGCAGTAGATCTAATATTATCCAAAGTTCTGATATATGCTCAGTGTGGATGGTCAAGTACTGATGAGTGTGATCCAAGTTTACAACCTTTCCTACAGCATCGAGATGAAATCAGCATTGAACAGGGGTGTGTTCTATGGGAACTTAGTGTCATAATTCCCACTGCACTGCAAGGGGACATACTCCAAGAACTACATGAGACACACCTAGACATGACAATAATGAAGGTAGTGGCAAGGTCCTATGTATGGTGGC
The DNA here is from genome assembly GCA_958450375.1 of Homarus gammarus. Lineage (NCBI taxonomy): Eukaryota > Metazoa > Arthropoda > Malacostraca > Decapoda > Nephropidae > Homarus > Homarus gammarus. Next base: position 373,729 of record CAUDMG010002576.1, on the reverse strand, counting down.
CCAATCTTGACAAGCAAATTAAAGGAGTTTCTTCATGTTAAGTATGTCAATCCATGAAGGCAGATCCACCTACTGCACAAATTCATCCGTGGACTTTTCCATCCAAACCTTGGTCAAGACTTCATGCTGATTTTGCAAGTCCAGTCTTGGGAAAGATGTACTTTGTACTTGTCTATGCTTACAGTAAGTATCCTGAAGTAGTTCAAATGAAGAGTACTACGGCCGAGGCTACGGTAAAGGTTCTCCGTGAGGTTTTCAGTAGACACGGATTACCTGAGATTTTAGTCTCAGGTAATGGCCCGCAATTCACTTCAAAAGAGTTTGCGGATTTCTGCTTAAACAACCGGTATTTTGCATCGTACATCCTCGGCATATATAAACCTTCTACGAATGGTCAAGCAGAAAGAGTAGTTCAAGTACTTAAGTCAGCCTTACGTCAAGCTGAAGTACTAAAGCAAGATGCTGAGACTGTCCTACAAAGATACCTACTTTCGTATCGCATCACTCCACATTCTGTGCTGCTGATGGGAAGGAAACTGCACACTCGTTTGGATTTAATATTTCCATCTTTTACGAAGAAAGTACAAGTAGCACAAGAATTCATGGCGAACCGAACTGTTTCACGTGTTTGTCGTGTGCTGAAATTGGGTGATTCAGTGCAAGTGAGAAATTATAGAGGAAAAGAAAAATGGGAGCAAGGTAAAGTGGAGAAAGTGCTTGGAGAAAGACATTACTTAGTGAAAGTTTATGATGGCTATGTAGGGAAAAGACATATAGACCAATTGCTGAAGTGCCCTCAAAGAGTAAATGAGGAAATAGTCCCTGAGGAGGCTTTAGTACCGGTAGATGAAAATTCAAATAATGAAACCACCAATTCATATTCGAATCCTATTCCTAATGTGCTTCCAGATGTGTATCCTATAATGAATGAAGTAGAGCCTCAAATAAGTGAAACTGAAAATGCAAGTCCTTCAGTTTCAGAGGTTTTGGGGCAATTCCAAGGTTCTCCTAATAAAACTATACCTTCTCCCAATGAGCGACTTCCCGGTAGTTGCTTCCAGGAGATATCCAGAACGACAAAGAAACCCTCCTAGATACCTTAATGACTATACAACTTGAATATTTTCTTTATTTTATTTTAGTGTCTACTACAGTCGTTTCTGCTACAACGCGTGTTTTGTCAATGCGAATTGGTTATAACGCGATTGATGAATAGAAGAACGACATTTGTAAAACGCGAACGTGTGTTGGCTGTAACGCGATTCCACTCGAACGTTTTAAGTGTACTGTCGCTTGGCGCGGGGTTATGCAGTGCTTACAGTTCATGTTCAACATCACATGTTCAATTGATTCACGAGAGCTTCCCACTTCTCTTTTGTCTTCTATCCTGAGGGAAGTTGATAAGCAGTTGCAGCTCTTGGAAGACAATGACTACAATGCAGAATGGAGCACGATTCCAGTTCGTGGTGTTAAATCTTTTTTGGCACCTCATGAACAGCTTCTTTATGAAAGAAGAAAGACGGCAAAGCAGCAAACATTAGACGTCTTTTTTAAGTCAACCCCCGAGAAGCAGTCTGAAGACACTGAACCACAGCCATCCACTTCTGGAATTAGACGTTTTTTCGTCCCAATCATGCAACCGAAGCTGCACCTGATGATGATACTGATGATGACGATGACAACTCTCAACTCCTGTCTGCATGACTCCTCAACATCACCCTTCTCCCCCATCAAGTTATATTCATAGTTTTTCAAGGTAAAGTGTTACATTTACTGTATGATTTCATTATTAGAGATGAATGTAACATTTATTTAGACTGTGCTATCCTTTGTGTTAGGCTAACTACTAATTTTTTTTCGATTTCGAGTAGTAATCTGCACCTAATCCTATTTTCTCCATAAACCCTGTTATTTCTATTGTGCGAATTTCTACAAAGCGAAGTTTTACAAGAACACAACTATTGCGTTGTAGCAGAACTGACTGTACTTATAATATACAATACTGTACTACTATATTGTAACTTACTACAATTACTGTAGTTTCCTATATTGCTGTGCTTTATTTTGTTAACATTCCTTATTAGATGATGGTTTAGTTTATATTATTAGGATATATTTCCATTTGATTAAGTTTCAGACATTTTTGGTTTTATAAGGAGGGATAGTGTTATATATTACAGGTACTCGTCGACTTACAACCTACTCGACTTACGACCACCCGGACATACGATCGCCGCAGTCGTATAAAATATTTTTTAAATTACGTATTTTCGAGTCCCGACGTTAGTGATCGTGTATTAGCCTCTGTCACATTAATATTATATAAATATGGGCTAAGGATATGTATTCATTATATACATTCTACCACCTAGACTATTGAGCATAAAGCTACATAAACATTTGTTCTTTCACACTTTCTCGGGTGTACAGCTCATAAATCTACAGACTCAACCCTCTGTGTGTGAGTAGGCTGTTTTAGATAAATGTCTGTGTTAAAGGGTGATTACTCTCCAACCACCAGGCACCAGACTCAAGAGAGCACAGCCCAGTTTCCCCAGTTCACAACTAGACCCGAGACTCTAACGTCGTGTCGTGAGACCAGCTCTCCAGGCTGCAATTCTCTCTAATTGTATCAGCTAATTACAAGCTAATAGCTAATGCTCATTAGTCTATCAATAACAAATAATTGTATAGACATGACTACCCAATATAACTAGAAAATCACCACATGCGTTTACATTAAACCAAGGAACAACGAGTGAAGAAAACAGTACCTGTGTGTCTTGTGTAACTTACAAGCTAAGATAATTACAAGTACAACCCAGGACAGCTGTGACGATTTCAACTATCAACCAATCTACGACTGTATCAAAGGTGACACGCCATGAGATTACTTGATATCTCACTCAGCTGCATCAAAGGTACCAGTGACTACCCTACACTCATTCAGGCAAGTGTTAACAAGTGAGACAGTTTGATATCAAACCACAGCTAAAACAATCGCGCTGTGTACTGACAAAAATTTTTGTTTGTAATTCCCTTTAAAATGGCTGGCAAGCGTAAAAGTGAGAGTTCTTGTGGTGCTGAGAAGAAAAAGAGACCCATTTTAGATTTTCTATGTATTATTTTTGCATTTTCGACTTACGACCAATTCGACTTAGGACCTGGTCGTCGGTCCCTAACCCTGTCATAAGTCGAGGACTGACTGTATTGTACAAGTAATTGTATAAAGGAATAATTTACATTATTACAGCAACAACTGGGCTAATTGGTAACTCAGGCCTGCCAGAAAGGGCTAGTCATGCAATGATAGAATTTTCATTTAAATCAGTTGCTGTACATTTGGCTATGAAACTCGGTGTCATGCCTACGGTGAATTTCTTACATCTATTTTTTACAATCTTTTCAGAGGTTGAGCTTGCCGGGAAATATTGAAATGGGCGTTTAATACACACGCTGACAACTCCGTTCTTACTACCGCGGCGGAATTTTAGACAAGGAACTCACTATGGGTATGCGTTAGATTTTCAAGATAAGGTGTTTGTTGGATTCTTTTCGGGAGATTAAAGGGTTTTTTTAAATACACCACTGACAAGAATAGAACTACATTTTGATGTTTGGGCATTGCACTGATCTAACCTCAGTAGCATTTGGAAACTCAGGCATCCCTCAAGGGCGATATTAGTATACCTGTACTTTGTCACTTACTGGCAGACTCAACACTCACTTATTTGACTAGTTTTACTAACAATAAATACAGTTGAAGCATTCAACATCACTCACAAGGGATCTTGAATGTTTCATCTGTAATCAGACATATCTAATACAATATAATGTGACTGGGCTCTCTCCCAATTTCAAATCTCCGAAACTGACATGAGGTATGACGAAATATCATAATCTCGGAGATAAATGAAATTAGAGAAACGGTGGGCTCAGACGTCCTGAAGCGATAAGAAAACGGACGCCTCAGATGGGGGAACCAATACAGAAGGCATAGCTTCATGTTTTATGGGCTATTGAGCGTAATATGAATTGTCTGATATTATGTTAACTCGCGTGTACGACCGTGGTCATTACATCATGAGTCGGATCAATTTCTTACATCTATTGTTTACAATATAGTCAGAGTCTGAGCTTGCCAGGCAATTTTGAAATGGACATCATCAAATTTTAGACAAGGGCCTACTGACAGTTTGATATTAGATCTTGGAGATAAGAAGACTGACAGGTGCTCCCCGACTTACGACGGGGCTAGGGACCCAAATCCAGGTCGTAAGTCTGACATAGATAAAAAAAAAAAAAAGTCAAAATTGTTTGCCTTCAAAAAAAACAAAAACAATCTACGATGAAATACAGTACAGTAAAAGTAATAAATAATGAGGAATGGATACAGTGTGACTGAGCACTTACTTTTAATGTAGTCAGCCGAATGCACACGGGACTATATTAATTGGATGAAGCAGAGGAGGAGACAGGGCTGGGTGGGTCATCAGTGTTGCTTTCTTCAGACAGGTTTATGTACAGGGGAAACTTGCTGGTTGAAGGTATTGGATCATCTTGAGGGAGTAAAGAGGCAGCACTGGTGGGGCGTGAGGAGACGGCACTGGAGGACTTCTTAAAATAGATGTCCAATTTAGACTGCACAGTTTGTTTTTTCTTTTTATTATAAATTTCTCTGTAGCAGGCAAGTGCATCTTGGATCATTCTGTCAACATTGCATAACGCTCAAAATTTTTATCCATGCCGTCAAACATTTGCATTCCTTTATTAAATGTAGTAAATGCCTCTGCCATTTGTTTCACTGAAAACTTTTTGGGGGGTGCAGGTTCTTCTTCTACATTTTGTCTCTTCTTCTTCCTCTGCAATTTTCTGTGCATCAAGTTCAATAAGATCCTCGTTACTGAGCTCTTCTGCTACACTTTCCACCAACTGTTCAACATCTTCATTATCAACTTCTAACTCCAGCTGTTTACCTAACTCCACTATCTTGTTACTAATATCCAAAATATCTTCATTTTCATTAAATCCTTTGAAACTGTGCACATATCTTTTCAGGATTTTCTTCCATATTCCATTCATTGAATGCTTTGTGACCTGATCCCATGCTGCACTAATGTTCTTTATACATGACAAAACATTGTACTCCTTCCAAAACTCTCTGAGCGTTTTCTCACCTTCAGTAGCAGCAACAGCCTGAGTGAAGGTCGTGCGTAAATAATACGCTTTAAAGGCAGCAATAGCACCTTGATCCATGAGTTGGATGATAGAGGTAGTGTTAGGTGGAATGTAGACTACCGTAACATCAGGGTGCATGTCGTCCAGGTGTGGTGGGTGTCCCGGAGCATTATCCAAAATCAGCAAAATCTTGAATGGAAAACGTTGTTGCAAACAATACTCCCTGGCTCGTGGAATGAAATAAGTCATGAACAAATCCTCAAACAGTGCTAAGGTCATCCAGGCTTTCTTATTACTGCGATAAAACACTGGCAGTGTGTTATCTGAATGATAGATCATGAAGGGCTTTAGCTTGAAACCAGCATCATTCCCCCCAACAGAAGTGTAATTCTGTCCTTGAATGCCTTGAATCCTGGCATTGTTTTCGCCTCTTTGTGGATGTATGTCCGTTCAGGCATGCACTTCCATAATAAGCCAGTTTCATCCACATTAATTATTTGCTCAGTCAAATAATTTCCCTCCACTATGACACGATCTAGCTCCTCCTTAAAAGCTTCGGCAGCACCAACATCAGCACTAGCTGCCTCTCCACTCACCTTAACATTGTGTAGACTGTAGCATTTTTTAAATCTATCAAACCACCCATGACTTAATGTAAAGGTTTGATCACATTCATCTCCTGCCTGCTCCTTCAAGCTTTGGAACAGGCTTCTTGCTTTAGCCTGTGGTTAGAAGGCTTAAGGGTACACACTTCTGTATCTGGTCTTCTATCCATATCACCAATAATTTTTCCATATCGTGAATAGGATCTTGTCTTTTCTTTGAAATTATAGTTCCCTTTATAGGTGCTGTTCCTTTCACTACATCACGAATACGTTCCTTGTTCTTCAGAATAGTGGATATGGTCGAGTGTGAGAAACTTAGGTCACGTGAGATTGTTGTTACAGTTTTCCATTCTCATGCTGCGTTATTATCTTCATTTTCATCTCAAAAGTAATTGCCTGTCTCCTTTTCTTTGGAGCACCACCAGCACTCTCACTTTTACGCTTTCCAGTCATTATAAAGTCAATTAAATACGATAACGAAAGTTCACAGCGTGATCAGTATAGGATACGATAGCCAAACACCAACTAAGCGCTCCACTGAGTGAGTGTACCCACGCGGCGACCCGAGCCGCGCCACGCTCTCGCCCGGGACAGAAACGTTTCGGTATAGAAAATGCGCGCATTATTTGAAAATATTTTGGTCACGACTGCCGCGGTCATATGTCCCGCCGGTCGTAAGGTCAGAGCAGGTCGTAAGCACCGATGGACGTAAGTCCAAGCAGTCGTAAGTCGGGACTACCTATATTCTTTTCAGGATATTAATTACTTTCTAAAATATACAACTGACAATAATTTCAATAAAAACATCAGATTCTCTGATGATTGGAAATCAAAATGATATAACTTGAGTATCATTTGGCAGCTCATGGCATCCCCCATGGGCAATATTAGGGATTCGTCGCTTCTACTGGCCGACTCTCCTCAAAACTTATTGACAATTCTACAAACAGTAAATACAGTTGAAGCTTTCAACATCACTCACAAGGGATCTTGAATGTTTCATCTGTAAGTAGTCATATCTAACTTAATGTAACATGAAAGATTTCAGTTGCAATTTAAAATTTCGTAACATAATGAGAGATACTAATGAATATCAGAGTCTCGGCCCTACTCGAGAGAAAACGGATGATTGAGGCATTCTGAAATGGGGAGAAAATGGATATCTCAATTGGGGAACTCAATAGAGAAGTTATAGCTACATGTTGTATGGGCTTTGAGCGCAATATGAATCGTCTGATTTTACGTTAACTAACATGTACGACCGTGGACAGTACATCAGATCACCTGAAGAATCCCCCCTTGCTTATTTCACCTAAAGATTAACTACCCAAACACTATTTGGAGGATTAGGTTAGGGTAGCATTAAGTTAGCTTATATTTAGTAAATTTTAATGAAACTAAAAAAGAGGGTTTGTGAAAACTTCCTCAGATGGCAAAGATATATACAGTATTACCCCACTTTACGCGATTTCTCATATACGCGGTGCCTCGCCAGAACCAACTTTCACTTTCCGCGGTTCATCTACCCATATACTCGTGAAGTATAATTATTTTTTTCTATTTGGCTCATAAAATTCATACAAATTACCCGGCCAGAATATATTTTACATTGCTGGAATTCTTACAATTTGATGATCATTTTGAATATAAACATCATAGATTTTGCATTAGACATACAAATTTTAGATCTAATGTTTACTCTGAGTAAATATGTTATCTTTTGTGCAAAATATATGACATTTATATTCAAAACATTCCTGGTCTTACAAGGAATCCAGCAATGTCAATTATATTATCCTAACTTTAGTGTGAGGTATTATTTATTACTAAAAAGGTAAATATTCTGGTTTTCCCACACATTTATCTGGTAGGGAGGGACTGACCGACCGACCATCTGGCACGGTGTGAAGAATATTTTTTTTTTTTATTAACTGAAGATATTTGTTTTAGCTTATAAAATTCATACAAATTTCCCGGCCAGAATATATTTTACATTGCTGGAATTCTTACAATTTGATGATCATTTTGAATATAAACATCATAGATTTTGCATTAGACATACAAATTTTAGATCTAATGTTTACTCTGAGTAAATATGTTATCTTTTGTGCAAAATATATGACATTTATATTCAAAATGTTCTTGGTCTTACAAGGAATCCAGCAATGTCAATTATATTATCCTAACTTTAGTGTGAGGTATTATTTGTTACTAAAAGTTAAAATTAGTTTTTTCACCCAACATTTCTCTGGTAGGGAGGGAAGGTGGGGGGAGGGTTGGGACCGACCGACCATCTGGTGCGGTTGGAAGAGGGGGTGGAGGCAAGTTGGGGTACTTTGATTGACAGTGTCTTGAAGAATATTTTTTTTATTAACTGAAGATATTTGTTTTAGCTCATAAAATTCATACAAATTACTGGACCAGAATATAATTTACATTGCTGGAATTCTTACAATATGATGATCATTTTGAATATAAACATCATGGATTTTGCATTAGACATACAAATTTTAGATCTAATGTAATAATTTGGTTTACACAAAGCAAGTATTTTATCTTTTGTGCAAAATATATGAAGTATACATTCAAAATATTCCCTTACCTGCAAGGAATCCAGAAATGTCAATTATATTATCCTAACTTTAGTCTGAGGTATTATTTATTATTAAACGTTAAAATCTAGTGTTTCACCCAATCATTTCTCAGAGAGGTAGGGGCCAGTGAGCTGGGAAGAGGGGGGGGGGGTGATTTGAGTCTATTATTTGAATGGACATTAACCTGGCGACTGTATTTCTCTTAAATATTAATTATGTGAGCAAACCATCATAAAATTTAGATGTTATTTTTACTACAACATAGGTATTGTGTCGGAAAAAGTTGAGTTTGGGGGTCGGGCCAGTCTCTATTGGAATTAATCCCATATGTTCTGTTGTTCCATTTACGCGGATTTGACTTTCCGCGGTACCCTGTGGGTTCAATTGACCGTGTAAATCGGGGTACTACTGTATACTGTACAGGTACAGTATATGAATTGATGTGCTTAAAGTTTTGTGAGATTGAGGACAACATCTAATCATTTCACTTATTAGCAATTTAAGCAGTTGGTTTGTTCTTTGTTACGACTTTCATTGTCGAGCTTTCTTGTGTGTACTGTACAGTGTAAGTTCACTGTTGTGGCCATACGAGCTGTACACAAAGTAGCTTTAGTACTGAGTGTGATGACAATTTTCTGCCTTGATGTCGTACTTCTCATGTGGATTATATTTCAGGATGATGTTCGCTGTAAGGGTGAAGAAGAGCTGATGGTGGGAAAACCCAAGAAGACCTACTGCAGGAGGAGTGACCCGTTACTATCTGTTTCTGAGAATATGTTTGACGACCTCTGGAAGGTGAAAGATGTGAACGAATTGATGTATGGGGTCCTGTGGGGGTTACTCTGTGTGGTCCTTCTGTGGGGGTTACTCTGTGTGGTCCTTCTGTGGGGATTACTCTATGTGGTCCTTCTGTGGGGGTTCCTCTATGTGGTCCTTCTGTGGGGATTCCTCTCTGTGGTCCTTCTGTGGGGATTCCTCTCTGTGGTCCTTCTGTGGGGATTCCTCTCTGTGGTCCTTCTGTGGGGGTTCCTCTCTGTGGTCCTTCTGTGGGGGTTCCTCTATGTGGTCCTTCTGTGGGGGTTCCTCTATGTGGTCCTTCTGTGGGGGTTCCTCTATGTGGTCCTTCTGTGGGGGTTCCTCTATGTGGTCCTTCTGTGGGGGTTCCACTATGTGGTCCTGTGGGGGTTCCACTATGTGGTCCTTCTGTGGGGGTTCTTCTATGTGGTCCTTCTGTGGGGGTTCCTCTATGTGGTCCTTCTGTGGGGGTTCTTCTATGGTCCTTCTGTGGGGGTTCCTCTCTGTGGTCCTTCTGTGGGGGTTCTTCTATGGTCCTTCTGTGGGGGTTCCTCTCTGTGGTCCTTCTGTGGGGATTCCTCTCTGTGGTCCTTCTGTGGGGGTTTCCTCTAATAATAATAATAATAATTAACGGTTTATTGAAAAAATTCAGCAGCCCGAAGGCTGAAAATATACATTGGACATAAATGACTTATTACATACATTGGTGGTTTAACAAAAGCCTTCACTAGAGAAAGGTAAAGGAACATACAGTGAACATACAGATTAACGCAGGTGTTGAACAGCAAACTCGTAGTGTAGTAACTCCCTCCCAGATGGTGTTAGGAGGAACTCGCGTGGTGTAGTAGTTCCCTCAGATGGTGTTATGAGGGACCTGGGGATTCCTCTCTGTGGTCCTTCTGTGGGGGTTCCTCTATGTGGTCCTTCTGTGGGGGTTCCTCTATGTGGTCCTTCTGTGGGGGTTCTTCTATGGTCCTTCTGTGGGGGTTCCTCTGTGTAGTCCTTCTGTGGGGATTCCTCTCTGTGGTCCTGTGGGGCTTCCTCTGTGGTCCTTCTGTGGGGGTTTCTCTGTGTGGTCCTTCTGTGCAGGTTCCTCTGTGGTCCTTCTCAAGAGGTTCCTCCCTGGGGTCCTTCTGTGGGGGCTCTTCTATGGGGTCCTTCTGTGGGGGTTCTTCTATGGGGTCTCTCTGTGTTTACTTGTTACTTCCATGAATTAAACCTGAAAGTCAGTAGAAATCATGATGTCACATGATGCTCCTGTGCATGCTCAAGGTTGTGAGTTTAACTTGATCAGTTATAAGATAGCTTCTCTGTTACAGTGAGGGACGCTCTATCTCAGATTGGCAAATCATTCAATGTGATTTTGTAAATAGTGTCACTGCAATTGACTTTGTGCGATAATTTTTTTTATTACAGTTGTGGAAATGTGTTCCTTCCTATACCCCTGTGGTAACCTATGTCTCCAAATGGCCAATCTATGTGACCTAAACTTTTCCACCATTCAAGTCCATCATTACAATACCAATATCCATTCTTTCATAAATAGTGATACAGTGATATTCTCGTTAGCTGGAACAATTGGTGCAGAGCACTTCATGGGAATGAGAGATTTCCGGGTAATGAAATGACTCTGAAACCCGGAAAAATCCCTCATCCCCAGAATTTTTCCGGGTACTGGGAAAAGTTTCTCAGAATTTAAAAAAAAATTGCATTATTTCATCCTCGGAATTTGCTGATATTCAACAAAGTTCAGCTGAGCTAAATTCACTTAATATGGCAGGTGTGAGGTCTTCATTACTTACCTGAGATAGTTGAAAGTGTCATGTGCCAAGTAAGAATTAACGTAGCTTAAACATCGCCAATGACACATTGCTCTCCATACTTTGGCGGCCAATCACAGCACTCCACCCGTTCTATAAGTGCCTGGCACTCTTAGTGCCTTGTAAACACATCTCTGCCGGCACCCCCATCCCCCGAAAAAAAGAACTGTTATATGTTGCTGCTCCTTCCCAACATGAAAGTACTGTACATTCATACAATTACCCTCACACAAAAAATAATTACAATATCTTTAATGGTGGAAAAGTTATGTCACTCGTTTGAGGATTATACTGTATAGTGTGGTTTGGTTTATGCAAGTGGAGAAAAATTCAGTTATGTTTTTTCTTCCAAAATGCCATTCATTTTCGTTTCTGAAACTGCGAAAGCACAAAAGAAGATGTTTTAAGCTATCATGTAAAAAAAGAAATCACTAAAATATCTTTAATGGTTCAAAAGATGTGGCAGTTTGAAAGTTTAAAAACTTTAACTGCCTTTTCTCCTTTTTTTTTATTCTGGCATTTAGCTGACTGTGTTACTGATAGCCTCATATACTGTATACTGTACAGTGGTCCCTTGGTTAATGAACACAATTCGTTCCAGAAGGTCGTTTGTTAACCGAAACCATTGTTTCAATGGGATTTTGGGTAATTGATTCCAGCTCATCGAAAATTACATAAAGTAAAAAAAATATGCAGTAAAGTACACTTACTTTGAGGTTTGTATGTAGAAGGTTCCTGGATGATGATGCTGATGTGAATTTGAAGTGGGAGGTGGAGGAGGAGAAGGGAGAAGAGAAGGAAGTGAGGGCGGAGGAGAAGCATTTTACTGCTTGGAAGGCGAGTCACCTACCATGAAAATATCAGGAACCTCTGGACTGACAGATTCTGCAGCAGAAAAATCCTCTCTCCTTTTTGAAGTGGAAGGTTGAGGGCTAGCATCTTTTTCCCACTGCCTTTTAGTGAAGAAACTGCCAATTTTTCTTTGTGGGGCATTTCTCCTCCTCATCATTAACTGATTTCTGAAGAAGGAGAGCACTTTGTCTTCAACACTACACAAAACAGGTTCTGTTGTTTCCACATCAGGGTGCCTTGATGCCAGTTTCCTGAAAATCTCCCAGTGGTAAACAACATCCTTTAAATCTGAAGAAGACATATGGTCATCACTTTCACTCTCCTCCTCACCACTGTCAGCTTCTAACATCTCATCCAGTTGTTTCAAGTCTTCAGTAGTAAGTTCCTGCTCATGAGACATCACAAGCTCTTCCACATCATCCTCCTCCACTTCGAGACCCAATGACTGACCAATGGACACATTCTCCTGGTCCAACTCCGTTTCTTCATCAAATCCCTCAAACTCATGGACTGCTGATGGCCACAGTGCTTTCCATGCAGAATTGAGGGATCTAATGGAGACTTCTCGCCATGAGGACACAATCAATTTTACAGCCTCCAGGATGTTGAATTGTGTCTTCCAGAACTGTGCCAGTGTTAGTTCAGGATCAGTGGAAGTTGCCTGATAACACCTCCTGAACATTTTCTTCATGTACAGCTTCTTGAAGTTGCTGATCACATTCTGGTCCATTGGCTGCATAGTTGATGTAGTGTTGGGAGGAAAAAACAACACTTTGACAAAGTCAAATTGAGCCTCCAAAGTGCTGGCAAGTTGAGAGTCATGACCAGGGGCATTATCCATAAGGAGAAGAGCCTTTAAAGGAAGTTTATTGGTGGTTAGATAGCTCTTGACAGAAGGGCAAAACACATCAACAGCCCATTCATTAAAGAGCTGTCTTGTCTCCCATGCCTTACGGTTGGACTTCCTATATACTCCAAGCTTTGTTCTTACCACTTTCTGTTGCTTGAACACCGTGGGGTTCTCAGAGTGGTAGACAAGCATAGGCTTCAGTCAGATATCCCCTGAAGCATTGGCACCAAGCAATAGAGTGAGTCGGTCCTTCATGGGTTTATGCCCAGGTAAAGAGGCTTCATCTCTGGTGATGAATGTCCTTTTGGGCATTATCTTTTAGAACAGCCCAGTTTCGTCCACATTGAACACTTGCTGTGGAAGATAATTTTCTTCCTCCACCAGTTTCTTAAACTCCACTAGAAACTTTGCTGCTCCTTCTTTATCTGCACTGGCAGCTTCACCATGCCCAACAACACTAAAAATGCCACTTCTTTTCTTAAATTTTTTGAACCATCCCTTGCTGGCCCTTAACTCTTCAAACTCTGTGCCAGAAGAAGCAGGTTGATCTTCCTTTAAATGTTCGTATATTTCCCTGGCTCTTTCACAAATAAATTCAGGAGAAACTGAATCACCTTTCATTTGTTTTTCCTTAATCCAAATAAGAAGTAACCTCTCTGTTTTTGCTATTAATGATCTACCTTTAAACACACTGCTAGATTTGTCTCTCACTTTCACTTCTCTGAACTTGTCTTTCTGTGCAAGAATTGTCAACACAGTTGATGCTGACATGCCATATTCCTTACCAAGCACATTTGTTCTAATGCTTTCTTCGTGTTTCTTAATAATTTCCTGTTTCACTTGAACTGAAATCGCCTTTTTCGATTTCTTTGGTGCCATGCTGGATTCAATACAGTAATTTCACCACAAAAATTTTAAGTTCACTAGCTGTAATTAAAGATTATTTCCTTTAAATCAACACTGCACTACGCTATATGGAATATAAATTTCAGAATGACCAATAATTGTACTGTAAAAACGTAAAAATAGTTTATGTTCAAGAGAGAGTCAAGCAAGATGTTACCTCTACTGAATAGAGATACAAACTGACGCCTGCTGGGTGAGTCAAGGGGCTGTGGCGCGCACTAAAAACTAGTTTCCTGTACTTCAATTATGTTAAATAATTGTTAAAATGGCTAAAAAAAATTAATATAAAACTTGTAAAATTATTGAATAGTACAACCTTTTTTATATTTCCTCAAATGGGAACGAATTTAAGCCCTAGAACTGATTACTGTATTGGTGAACTAACATTCCAGCTGGTGAGCAAGTGAAAACATGTTGAGAGGAATTCGTAAGGAATTCATTAACCGAATTTGTTTTCATGAACCGAAATGAAGATTCTTATGGAAGGTAATTCATTAACCAAAATTTCGTTAACCGAGGCGTTTGTTAGCCTAGGGACCACTGTACTGGTATATGAATTGATGTGCCTAAAGTTTTTTGAGATTGAGGACAACATCTAATCATTTCACCACATCAACTTATTAGCCATTCAAGCAGTTGGTTTGTTCTTTGTTACTGTACAATATAAGTTCACTGTTGTGGCCATACGAGCTGTACACAAAGTAGCATAAGTACCGAGTGTGATGACAACTTTCTGCCTTGATGTCGTACTTCTTATGTGGATTATATTTCAGGATGATGTTCGCTGTAAGGGTAAAGAAGAGCTGGTGGTGGTAAAACCCACGAAAACCTACTGCAGGAGGAGTGAACCATCACTACCTGTTACTGTGAAGAATTTTGACGACCTCTGGAAGATGAAACATGTGAGCGATTTAATGTATGTTATAGGCAGAGGTGATGACTGTGGAAAGGCAGAGAAAACAGATGATGAGAATTATAGGGAGCAAGACAGATCACATAATGATGTGTACGACGAGGAGAAAACTGATGATAGTTATCTAGAGGACAACAGACGACGTAAAGATGTGTACAAGAAGAAGAATATAACAACATGTAATTATAGTTATCTAGAGGACACCAGGCGACGTAAAGATGTGTACAAGAAGAAGAATATAACAACATGTAATTATAGTTATCTAGAGGACACCAGACGACATAAAGATGTGTACAACACGAAGAAAATAAAAACCCGTAATTATAGTTATCTAGAGAAAAGAAGACCACGTAAAGATGTGTATGGCATGAAGAATATAACATCAGATGATAATTGTTATCTAGAGGACAACCTACCACGTAAAGATTGGTACAACACGAAGAAAATAACATGTAATTATAGTTATCTAGAGAAAAGAAGACCAAGTAAAGATGTGTATGACATGAAGAATATAACATCAGATGATGAATGTTATCTTAAGGTCAACAGACCATGTAAAGATGTGTACAAGAAGAAGAAAATAATAGCCCCTAATTATAGTTATCTAGAGGACAACAGACCACGTAAAGATGTGTACAAGAAGCAGAAAATAACAGCCCATAATTATAGTTATCCAGAGGATAACAGACCACGTAAAGATGTGTACAAGAAGAAGAAAATAACAGCCCATAATTATAGTTATCTAGAGGACAACAGACCACGTAAAGATGTGTACAAGGAGAAGAAAATAACAGCCCATAATTATAGTTATCCAGAGGACAACAGACCACGTAAAGATGTGTACAAGGAGAAGAAAGTAACAGCCCATAATTATAGTTATCCAGAGGACAACAGACCACGTAATGATGTGTACGACGAGGAGAAAACTGATGATAGTTATCTAGAGGACAACAGACCACGTAAAGATGTGTACAAGGAGAAGAAAATAACAGCCCATAATTATAGTTATCCAGAGGACAACAGACCACGTAAAGATGTGCACAACAAAACGAAAATAACAGCCCATAATTATAGTTATCTAGAGGACAACAGACCACGTAAAGATGTGCACAAGGAGAAGAAAATAACAGCCCATAATTATAGTTATCCAGAGGACAACAGACCACGTAATGATGTGTACAACGAGGAGAAAACTGATGATAGTTATCTAGAGGACAACAGACCACGTAAAGATGTGTACAAGGAGAAGAAAATAACAGCCCATAATTATAGTTATCTAGAGGACAACAGACAACGTAAAGATGTGTTCAAGGAGAAGAAAATAACAGCCCATAATTATAGTTATCCAGAGGACAACAGACCACGTAAAGATGTGTACAAGGAGAAGAAAATAACAGCCCATAATTATAGTTATCCAGAGGACAACAGACCACGTAATGATGTGTACGACGAGGAGAAAACTGATGATAGTTATCTAGAGGACAACAGACAACGTAAAGATGTGTACAAGGAGAAGAAAATAACAGCCCATAATTATAGTTATCCAGAGGACAGCAGACCACGTAAAGATGTGCACAACAAAACGAAAATAACAGCCCATAATTATAGTTATCTAGAGGACAACAGACCACGTAAAGATGTGCACAAGGAGAAGAAAATAACAGCCCATAATTATAGTTATCCAGAGGACAACAGACCACGTAATGATGTGTACGACGAGGAGAAAACTGATGATAGTTATCTAGAGGACAACAGACCACGTAAAGATGTGTACAAGGAGAAGAAAATAACAGCCCATAATTATAGTTATCTAGAGGACAACAGACAACGTAAAGATGTGTTCAAGGAGAAGAAAATAACAGCCCATAATTATAGTTATCCAGAGGACAACAGACCACGTAAAGACGTGCACAAGAAGAAGAAAATAACAGCCCATAATTATAGTTATCTAGAGGACAACAGACCACGTAATGATGTGTACAAGGAGAAGAAAATAACAGCCCATAATTATAGTTATCCAGAGGACAACAGACCACGTAAAGATGTGTACAAGGAGAAGAAAATAACAGCCCATAATTATAGTTATCCAGAGGACAACAGACCACGTAAAGATGTGTACAAGGCGAAGAAAATAACAGCCCATAATTATAGTTATCCAGAGGACAACAGACCACGTAAAGATGTGTACAAGGAGAAGAAAATAACAGCCCATAATTATAGTTATCCAGAGGACAACAGACCACGTAAAGATGTGTACAACAAGAAGAAAATAACAGCCCATAATTATAGTTATCCAGAGGACAACAGACCACGTAATGATGTGTACAAGGAGAAGAAAATAACAGCCCATAATTATAGTTATCCAGAGGACAACAGACCACGTAAAGATGTGTACAAGGAGAAGAAAATAACAGCCCATAATTATAGTTATCCAGAGGACAACAGACCACGTAAAGATGTGTACAAGGCGAAGAAAATAACAGCCCATAATTATAGTTATCCAGAGGACAACAGACCACGTAAAGATGTGTACAAGGAGAAGAAAATAACAGCCCATAATTATAGTTATCCAGAGGACAACAGACCATGTAAAGATGTGTACAAGGAGAAGAAAGTAACAACAGAAGACAATACACATAACCAGCCTGATCATCACCACAAACTGAAGGTAAGAATTAAATTTATTTAAAAGAACTAATATTCATCTTTTTCAACAGTGTGATTATATATTGCACTGTATATAGTGAACCCTCGCTTTATGTGGTCAGTTGAACCCACGGCGCCCCGCGTAAAGCGAGAAACGCGTAAAGTGAACAACATAACATATGGGATTAATTGAAATGGAGACTGGGCCGACCCCCAAACTCCACTTTTTCCCGACACAATACGTACGTTTTAGTAAAAATAACATCTTAACTTTATGATGGTATGCACACACACATAATATAGAAGGGAACAATCAATAAGAGAATAATATACTGTAGGTTAAGTTAGAAAAAAACAAGGTTAGGTTTAACACTTATGTTAGTAGAAGAGATGGGTCGGCGTACGGGAATGGAGGCTGGTTCCGAGGCAGAGGGCAGGCTACTGGCCCTCAGGTGAGTCATCATCACTGTCAGCCACACTTATCAGTGTCTCCCTGACAAATCCCTCAAAGTCACCATCACTGTCTCTGTCACTATCACTGGCTTGGGCTGGCTGTGGTGGGTTGCGGGCAGTGAACTCGGTAATGTTTTGCTGACGGCTGGTGTTTATGTTGTCGTGATACACCTTGATGTAGGGCTCCATAGTCTGCAACAGCTGGGTAGTGAAGACTTCGTACCGGTTATCGTCAGGGTCGTCGGAAAGGAGGAGCTTCAGTTTCTCAACATGCTCGATGGCACCCCTTGCATTACTATGCAATAACTTGCGTTCTTCTTGGGATGACGCACCACCTGCCTGTTTCACTGACGTCATCATCATCTAACATCTTGTCGGCGGTCACATGAGGATCCCTTATCACCTCCAGGATGTCGTCTTTGGTGGTCTCGGAGAAGCCTGCAGCTGTAACATTCTGCGCAGCTTCTCTGGCAAGGTCCACTGCTACTCCAACAGTCTGAACCTCACTAGTCACAGATTGACTCTGCCTCCCACCTGGAATACCTTGCAACACATGTCTCCATGCGTGACGAACCGTTGCTACAGACAGCTGATCCCATGCCTCCACCAAGAAGTCCACAGCTTTCTTGACGTTGAATTTTCTCCATTAGTGTTTCACAAGTACTTCTTGCTCTGCCAACTGTTGTTCCTCGTCCTCTTCGCTCTTGCTGTAGGTGTCACCCACGTTACGCAACTCATCCTTGGTGTTGGTATAGTCGTTCAGGAGCTTAAACTTCTTTGCAGAGAATGCAGCTGTATTAATGACGTAGTGTTGGGAGGAAGGAAGACCACTTTTACGTTGGGGTGACGATCCAATAGTAGGGGCGAGTGTCCTGGTGCGTTGTCAAGCAGCAACAAAATCTTGAATGGAAAACATCCACGCCTTACGTGCAGTCAGCCAGTGGACATTTTGCTTGGTCATGTCCATGCTCTTGTAGGCTTTCGTGCTATGTGGATCACCGATAACTTGAGCTTACAGGTACTGGAGGCATTGGTGGTAAACAGGACGGTGATGCGCTCCTTCTGCAACTTCCGGCCCCGACACTTGCTGGCATTCTTCACAACGAAGGTTTTGGAAGGTAGCTTTTTCCAAAAAAAGTCCAGATTCGTCCATGTTAAACACCTGGTTGTTGGTGTACTGTCCTTCTTCCATAATGTCACGTAAAAACGGAGGAAAATCCCTAGCTGCAACACTGTCAGCACTAGCTTCTTCACCACCAATGTTAATGTTGTTGATCTTGTTCCTCGTCTTTAAACCTCTGCAACCACCCAGAGGTAGCATTGAAGGGTTTGGGCTCTGCAATTCCCATTTTACGTGACACCGCAGCATACAGTTCACGTGCGTACTCCTTAACTGAACGCGTGTCCACTGCCATGTTCCGTAGCGCCTGACGAATCAAGTTGCTCACAAGTAATTTCTCCGTCTTGAAAAGCACCTGCTTGTGGAAATACTTGATCATAGAAGCACCTGTAGACTTTGTGATGTTCATGTGCTCCTTTATCTTGGCTGCATCCTTCTTAATTGTCCGGATCGTAGATTCGTTAACACCATGCTGGCGCGCGAGATCAACCTGTCTTGTTCCATTCTCCGACTCTTGGATGATCTTGTATTTAATTTCGTAGCTTAGGGAACGTCGTATCTTCTTTGGCTTAGGGCGGCTGGGTCCAGGTAATGCAAGGTTTCTTTGTGATGGTGGTGGTGGTCCGGTGGAAGCCATTCTTATGGAACAATAGATACCGATATACACGGTGTAGCTTGAAGGGGTGTAACTGGACCGGGTAGGTCAAGGGGCTTGAATGCTCTCGCGGCGGGGTACGTCATAGTACATTAAACCAATCACAGCTAGCGGGGGAGGGAGGTAAAGATGCTTGGCCCAATCACAGTTCGATACGTTATACGACGTCACCGATAACGCAACAAAGACATACACTGCGCAACCTACTCGCGCCGCTCATCCAACATGGCGAGATGGCGGGAGGTTTGAATCCAAAAATGGCGCGGCGCAAGATGACCGACAGCCGCTCTCCGCGTAAAAGAGTACACGCACCGCGTAAAGTGAGCATTCCGTGTTCGGCAGGGTACCGCATATACGTGGAAACGCGAAAAAAAAAATGCGTAAAGCCGGGTAATACTGTAGTTGATTACGTGAGTATGATTTGTTTATTGTGACTGTGTACAGTTGACTGTGAGTGTGTATACAGGTGGTTTATTGTGAGTATGGTTAGTCTATTGTATGTATGTTATACACTGTTGACAAGTACTGAACATGTACTGGCTTCATAAAGTGTGCCATTGTTGGTCAAGTCTAGTCTTGAGTTAACAGATATTCAGTTGTAAGGGTCACGTTTTTCCTCGTTATACTCTTTTTATACTATTTCATATACTTATTCTTTTTATTCTTCAATATACTGTCGACCCTCGTTAATTCGGACCCCTTTAATCCGGATTTCGGATAATTCGGACAAAATCTGATTTTTTTTTTTTTTTTTTTTTTTTTTTTTTTTTCTTTCTAAGATTTGTAGGAATATTACCTATGCGGACCTTAAGCTAAAATGCTGGTCCACCCACTGCTGGGATAAATCACTAGTGTCTTTTTGGTTAAATGTAACATCACCACTAGTGTGGTGGGGGGGGATGCAACTTTTAGCTTCAGACATGAAAAATATTTACCATTTACTGCCAGTAAACAATGGAAACGTAAAATATGTACCAATTAGTAATGAAAAGCTGTTCAGTTCCTTCAGCAAATGAAGCTCACCAACTTACAATAGGCTAAATTACCTTACAACGTGTTTTCAGTAGTCTATGTTGAAGTTCTTATCACAGGCTAACTTATCATATCATATATACGGTATCTCAGTTCTCATTGATCTAAAAAAAATACTGGTAATAAAAACCTTTTCAATATTTCACACTTAATATAATACCCGGTAATCTACTTCAACCTCCTATTGTTTACAACGACACATGACGCACCACCAGCTGTTGAGTATCAGCTACACGGTACACGTGTTTTTCGAATCGTTTTCAGTTAAAAAACTCTTACATCACACGTATATTTTACCTAAACTGCGCCTGAATGAATATATTCTCGGAAATAAATAGTAGTTTTGCTGAAACATGATGTATTTCAATGTAAAATAGGATAAAATACATGACGAAAACAAAAGACTTTACCTAAGCTTTCGATGTTCTTGAGATGTTACTTGTTTTTTTAATAGCTTTCGGTTAAAATACTGTTATATTACAATGATATTCTATTCATACTGTGCTTGATATAATGCATTCACGGAAATGTGATATTTTTGCTGAAATGACATACGTATTACAGTGGAAAGTGGGATAAAATCGTGACGAAAACAATGACTTTGAAATATAATGCAATATTAACCCCTAAATCAGTTAATTCGGACAATCGGTTAAAACGGACACCCTTTCCCCCCTATTAGTCCGAATTAACGAGGGTCGACTGTACTTATATTCTTGCTCATATCTATCTTTTATATTAATCTTTTTTGGTGTATTAAGTTTAATAATTTCATAGTCTATGTCTTTCGCTCTATAAGTATATATCTTATAATGTATAGTCTCGATTTACGCCGATTTGGTTCTACGCGTTTGATCATTTACGCAGCACCTTGCCAGACCGACAATTTTTATTTACGCGGTTCATTCCATCATTTATGCAGGAAGCGGCGCGGGCAGGGTGCGCACAAGGTTGCTTAGTCAACAAAAAAACATTACCGAGTTCTTCACCCACCACAGCCAGCCCAAGTCAGTGATAGTGAGGATATGGACTTTGAAGGGTTTGACAATGAGGCCCTGCAATCCTCTGTAGTGGATAGTGATACAAGTGATACAGGTGAGGGCCAATAATCTGCCCTCTGCCTCAGAACCAACCCCAATCCCCGTGTACCCAGCCATCTCTTCTACTAAGTAAGTGTTAAAAACCTAATATTATTGATATTTCTCTTAAATATTAATTGTGTGCATACCATCATAAAATTAAGATGTTATTTTTACTACAATGTACGTAACGTATTGTGTCTGGGTGAAGTATAATTTGTTTATTTACTGAAGATATTTGTTTTTCGCTCATAAAATTTATAGAAATTACCTGGCCAGAATATAATTTACATTGCTGGAATTCTTATAAGATAGTGATTAATTTGAATATAAGCAAGCTAAAATTTGCATTAGACATACAAATTTTAGATCTAATTTAAGAATTTTATTAGAGAGAGCAAAAAAAAATTTTATGCAAAATATATGAGGTTTTTATTCAAATTATTCGCAGTCTTGCAAGGAATCCAGCAATGTCAATTATGTTATCCTAAACATAATCCGAGGTATTATTTATTACTAAACCTAAAAACCTAGTGTTTTCAACCCAAACATTTCTCAAGACTGTATTTCTCTTAAATATTAATTGTGTGTGCATACCATCATAAAATTAAGATGTTATTTTTACTACAACGTACTATTGTGTCGGAAAAAGTATAGTTTGGAGGTCGGCCCAGTCTCTATTTCAATTAATCCCATATGTTCTGTTATTTCGTTTTCGCGTTTCTCGTTTTACGCGGACCTCCACAGGTTCAATTGACCGCGTAAATGAAGACTATACTGTACATGTATTTCTTTGCTTATATTTTCGAAGTCAATATTCTTTTCTTTACTTCATTTCTTCTTTTATATATATTATTTTCTGAATTTCATGTCCTTACTTTCTCTCAATTATATCCTGTTCTAGTTATATTCTAAACCATGGATTAGTCTGGGAAACCATGTCATTATTATTATAACACTTATTACTTACTGTACAATGGTAGCCTGCCACCACCCAGACTTTTATTAGAATATAACATATCTTAGTGAACTGTTAGGTAGCGTGGTAGCGAGCTTCTAGGCACGTGAGTTACAATAGTTATTTTCTGAGAACCAACAGGTAGAACGAATAGAGCGGTGATACTCGTAGTTAACTAATTTAATATATACAGTTATGCACCGGTTAACGTCCTAGATACGTTCTTGGAAACGTGACGTTAACCGAAATGGACGTTGTCCGATCATCACATAAACATTTTATTTATACTTGTACTTACGTGTATGTGGAATACTATATACAGTTAACCCTCACTTTACGCGGTTAATGTAACCCGCAGGGTCCCGCATAAAGTGAGAAACGCGTAAAGTGAATAACATAACATATGGGATTAATTGAAATGGAGTCTGGGCCGACCCCCAAACTCCACTTTTTGACGACACACAACTATGTTGTAGTAAAAAATTTATCTTAACTTTATGATGGTATGAAAAAACAAGTAATATAGAAGAGGTTAGGTTAGGAAAAATAAAGGTTAGGTTAGAAAAACTAAAAGTTAGGTGGAACACTTACAGTAGTAGAAGAGATGGGTCGGCATACGGGGATGGAGGCTGGTTCCGAGGCAGAGGGCAGATTACTGGCCCTCAGGTGAATCACCATTACTAGGTGAATCACCATCACTAGGTGAATCACCATCACTGTCACTTACAGTTGTCAGGGCTTCCCTGACAAATCCCTCAAAGTCATCTTCACTGTCACTATCACTGGCTTGGGCTGGCTGTGGTGGGTTGCGGGCGAAGAACTCGGTTATGCTTTTTTGACGGCTGGTGTTTATGTTGTCGTGATACACCGTGATGTACGGCTCCATAGCCTGCACCAGCCGGGTATGGAAGACTTCATAGCGGTCATCGTCATTGTCGCGGGAAAGAAAGGACTTCATTTTCTCTGCACACTCCATGGCACCCTTAATATCACTATGAGTTAAACTGTGTTCTTCGGAGAATGACGCACCTTCTTCCTCCTCTTCACTGACGTGATCTTCTTCCAACATCTCGTCGGCAGTCACTTCAGGATCTCTGATCACCTCCAGGATTTCGTCATTGGTGGTCTCGGAGAAACCTGGAACTGTAACAGTCTGCGCAGCTTCTCTGGCAAGGTCCACTGCTACTGCAACATTCTGAACCTCACCAGTCACAGATTGACTCCTCCTCTCACCTGGTATTCCATGCAACACATGTCTCCATGCGTGACGAATTGTAGCAATAGACAGCTGATCCCATGACTCCACCAAGAAGGCCACAGCTTTCTTGATGTTAAATACTCTCCAGAATTGTTTGAACAGTATTTTTTGCTGTGCCAAATGTTGATCCTCATCTTCTTCGCTCTTGCTATCGGCGGTGGTGTCACTCAGGTTACGCAACTCTACCCTGGTGTTGGTGTAGTCGTTCAGGAGCTGAAATTTTTTTGTTGAGAATGCAGCTTTTACATTACAGATTAACTCTTGGTCCATGGGCTGTAATATAGACGTAGTGTTGGGAGGAAGGAAGACCACTTTTACGTTGGGGTGACGATCTAACAGTAGGGGCGAGTGTCCTGGTGCGTTGTCCAGCAGCAACAAAATATTGAATGGCACATTCTGTCGCTCACAGAATTTCTTTACATCGGGAACAAAACAGTCATCAAACCAGGAGAGGGACAATGTAGAAAACATCCACGCCTTACGTGCAGTCAGCCAGTGGACATTTAGCTTGGTCATATCCATGGTTTTGTAGGCTTGCGTGCTGTGTGGATCACCGATAACTTGAGCTTACAGGTACCGGAGGCATTGGTGGTAAACAGGACGGTGATGCGTTCCTTCTGCATCTTCCAGCCCCGAATCATGCTGGCATTCTTTACAACGAAGGACTTGGAAGGTAGCTTTTTCCAGAAAAGACCAGATTCGTCCATGTTAAACACCTGGTCGTCACTGTACTGTCCTTCCTCCATAATCTCGCTTAAAAACGGAGGAAATTCCCTAGCCGCAGCACGGTCAGCACTCGCTTCTTCACCACCAATGTTTATATTGGTGATGTTGTTCCAGATCTTAAACCTCTGTAACCACCCAGAGGAAGCATTAAAGGGTTTGGGCTCTGTAATTCCCATCTTTCGTGCCACTGCCATGTACAGTTCACGTGCTTAGTCCTTCACAGAGCGCGTGTCGACCGCCATGTTCCGTCGCGCCTGACGCACCAAGTACCTCACAAGTAATTTTTCTGTCTTGAGAAGCACCTAGTTGTGAAAATACTTGATCATAGAAGCACCTGTAGACTTTGTGATCTTCATGTGCTCCTTTATCTCGGCTGCATCCTTCTTTATTGTTCGAATCGTAGATTCATTCACACCATGCTGGCGCGCCAAATCAACCTGCCTTGTTCCTTTCTCCAACTCTTGGATGATGGTATACTTCACCTCGTAGCTTAAGGAACGTCGTGTCTTCTTTGGCTTAGTGCCGCTGGGTCCAGGTAAGGAAAGGTTTCTCTCTGGGGGTGGTGGTCCGGCAGAAGCCATTTTATGGAACAATGGATGCGCGTTTGCACGGTGTGGCCTTGAGGGATGAAACTGCCGCGGCTAGGTCAAGCGTCGTCTTTCCTCCCTCCCTCCCTCCCTCCCCCGGGTGGACACGTCATAATACTTTAAGCCAATTACAGCTAGCAGCAGAGGGGGGTAGGGATGCATGGCCAATCATAGTCCGATCCGTCGCATGACGTCAGTGATAACGCAACAAAGACACACACTGCGCAACCTTACCGCGCGGCTTGCCCAAGCAGAGGGAGGAGGAGGGAGAGGCGAGGAGCACAGGCGGGCGGGTGGTGGGTGGTGCGAATCTAAAAATAGCGTCGCGCTGGACACTCCGCGTAATGGGGTTCACGTACCGCGTAATATGAGCACGTTAGGTTCTGGCAAGGCACCGCGTAAACTTGGAAACGCGGAATGCGGGACCGCGTAAAGTGAGGGTTAACTGTACGTACATATACACTTTTACTCTTAAATCACTACTGTAATGTGATACAGGTGATTAATTTTTATCTCTTGTGTAAAATACATGACGTTTATATTAAAATTATTCACTGGTTTACAAGGATTCCAGCAACGCTGGGCAGATGGGGGAGAGAGAGGGTGGGAGCGAGTGAGGGGGCTTGGTTGGAGGGGAGGTAGTGCGTTTGACAGTTGGCACAGGCCCAGGTCTAACGCGTGTATATTTATCAGTTCTTAAGTGACTAAGCTTCTCTCATAAAAAGCCAGGGAAATGACCTGGGTGAATATAATTAATTTCTTGGATTCTTGTAAGATACTGATTAATTTGAATATAAACATGCTATAATTTGCACTAGACATAACAATTTTAGTACCGTAATCAAATTAGTACATGTGCACTCCAGTTTTGCCCTAAGGTCATATATTTCTTTGACATTTCTTTTAGTATGGTGTGTGCATGCAAATGGATGAAAATAAATGAAGAAATTGATGTAAATCTACCCAAAAATGCAGTTGAAAAAATTTATATTATAAATGTACTACAGTACTGTACACTAGTGTACAACAATTTTTATCTCTTGAGCAGAATATATGACGTTTATGTTCAAATTATAAGCTGTTTTGCAAGGATTCCAGCAATGCAAATTATAATCTAACTTTAGTCTGAGCTATTATATAAGATAAAAACTGTAAGCCTAAAAGCCTGGCTGGGGGGGGGAGGGAGGGATGGACTGACGGAGCCAGCCAGTCAGCGAGGGGGGAAGTGGAGGGTTGAGGTGATAAGTTTGAGGTGAAGGTCTCTGTGTGTTTATTTAACAGTTCTACTAAGCTTCTCTCATTTTAAAATGCCAGTGATATGACCTAGGAGAATATAATTAACATAGCTGGGATTCTTGTAAGATACTGATTTATTTGAATATAAACATGTTGTAATTCGCACTAGACATAACAATTTTTGTACCGTACATGTACACTCCAGCTTTGCACTAATTTATTTTAAGTTTCTTTTAATATGGTATGTGCATGTAAATGGATGAAAATAAATGAAGAAATTTATGTAAATCTACCCAAAAATACAGTTGAAAAACTTTTTATAAAATGTACTATAGGGGGCAGGGAAAAAACACTTTTATTTGAGTTGCAGGCTGCACTTTTCAGGCATCGTTTGTATGGCTGTAACAAACACCTGTGCAAAATTTCATGCCATTTCATGCATACTTACCCTGCCGCATCGCGAACGACTTTTTGTCGACTTTTAGTGTATACCAAAATTTAGGTGTCATTTAATGTTTTCCAGGATAATGATAAATTTTACATGGGTGACATCGATTTAATTTACATGTTATTTTACAGGTACACCGTATAGAAAATCATTACAAGTTCATATTGAAATTCATTTTTGTGTGGAACTTTGGCATCATTTTCCTAGACAATAATCTTTGCCTAATATATCCATCTCTCGATTCGTATCCCGTCACTTCAGTGCAAGCTTCAGTCATCACTTTTATGCCTCTCTCGACCGCCTGAGTGCTGTTTGGCCACTTGGGCACCACTAATGGTGTCTCAAGAATGTCATTAACCTGTAGATTTGACAGAGAAGCAATGTAAGGAGGCTCAGTCTTGAGTTCATTCCTCCAGTTAATCATGGAATGATAGTTTTTTGCTTGCCACTTTAGTTTTGGAGTCACCACCTTTCTCATGTTGACTACAGGAGGCACATCCTCATTCCCATCTCCATCTTTACCCTCCTCATCAATATAGTTTAACAAATTCTCGTCAACAGCAGCATCAGAATCTTCCTCCTCCTCCTCTTCAGATCTGCCAGTGCATTCTTCCTTTTGCTGATTCTCCTCTCTAATTTTTCTTATCATTGAGACAGCTTTTCTCTAACAGTCATGTCCTCATCTGCACACATACCAAGAAGAAGTTGATCTGTGTGGGCGAGGTATGCATTTCTCTGGACAGCCTTCTTCACTATCGTCTCCTCCTCACTATTCAGGTGTTTCATATACAGATAGACCCCGACTTACGACGGGGTTAGGGACCCAAGTCCAGGTCGTAAGTCCGACATGGACAAAAAAAAAAATAAAAAAAAAAATAAAATTAATTTTTTTTTTTTTTTTTTTAAATAAATAATCTGCAATGAAATGCAGTACAGTAAAAGTAATAAATAATGAGGAATGGATACAGTACAGTGAAAGTAATAAATAATAAGGAATGGTTACAGTGTGACTGAGCACTTACCTTTAATGTAGTCAGCTGAATGCACATGGGGCCCCCATAATTTTCTAATTATACATGGAGACTACATTAACTGGAAACGTTTCGGTATAGAAAATGCGTGTCATTTGAAGAAGAAGAAGAAGAAAAAAAAAAAGTTTTTTTTTTTTTTTTTTTTTTTTTTTTTTTTTTTTTATATCTATATCTGAGGCGGTCGTAAGTCCCGACGGTCGTAAGTCGTAGCAGTCGTAAGTCAGGGTCTGTCTGTATAGCACGGACTGTAATACGTTCCTTGAGCCGTGTGTTACGTAAGGGTGTATCTTGATGTAAAACCACATTGGAGCACTGAACTTTATTATTGTAATGACAATTCTTTTCAACTCATGGCTGGGTCTTGATGTTGCTACATACAGCCTGAGGATTCTACTCCATAAGGTGTTCCAACTTGACACACAGGGAGGACCTGGCTCAATAGCAGCCAAGTCATCTTCAACAACACCTGTGATAACTCCTTTACAAATCCTATACAGGTATTTCTGATCCCAGGACAGATCTTTCTCCACTTCATCATTAAACATAGGGAAATCAGGGAAACTGACTGGCTGGAAGCTCAGACAAAGACTCCTTGATCTGCTTTCCAATGGGACCACGCCAATGCTCAGGACCACTTGGTTTACCATCATAGTGATAAAAAACTGCGCGGAAAGGCAGCTCATTTCCGTGAAGCTGACACATGAAATAATGGAGCGGGTGACCAAGTAACATTTCAAGATGATGAATGACTCCATTTTCTGATCCTACATTTACATTGGTTCCATGACAACCAACACACACAATGGGCTGCTGGGTTAGATTTTTCTCCACCAGAAACTCGTGAATAGTTTTGGCAATCTGCTTTCCGTGTCCAGTCTTGGGAGTCACATGTGTGAGATATTCATTGCCAGGCTCAACCATGATGACATAATGATCTTTCACCATCATCCTCGAACTCCATTTCTCGGTTTTCTCATTCTTTATCATCACACGAGTGGCGGTCTTCTTACCATCAAAATAGAGTGACGTCAAATTATCTAAACTAGCCATCTCAATTTCTTGCCTCTTAAATCAGTGTGAACTGCTTAACGGTAACCATATGAATAATTTCAAGTGCGCCAACTTACCCAGGTCTCCCCTACATTACAGTACAGTAACACAACATTGAGAAATGAAATGAGAAAAGGCTGATAATCAATATAGACATAGCACCATACTCATCTGCAACAAGACAACTTAAATGAAATAAGAGATATGAAAAAAAAGTTGATAAACACTGAACAGAACATTGCACCGCCACAGCGGCTGTTTGGCTAGTACTGTAGGTAAATTTAAAAATTTCAATAGAAAATGCGGCAGACTAAACCTCGACATATCAGCTTCAAATTTGGCATGAAGTCCAAAAATCCGGATGCCAGAAATCCGGACCACCTGAGAATCCGGACTTTTCGAAAACTTCTTTTTTTTTTTTTTTTTTTTTTTTTTTTTTTTTTTTTTTTAGCTGGCTTTTATGTGTATGTGCGCATGCATGAGCGCCACAGCTGCACAGCGACAACAAGCAACCATGCGGTTGCCACTAAACAAGCAATCAAACTGTGACAATGTATGTAATTTTGAATCTTACTCTTTCCATTTACAGAGTACTGTACAAGCCCATAATAATGGCTCCTAAAGTAGATAATCTTCGTTGTGTGAAGAGAAAGAAGAACACGTTGAAATTGGGTGACAAACTTGAAATAATTAAGAAACTAGAACATGGTGTGAGCAATACTTTTCTAATGGAAACATACGACATTGGAAAAGTCTGCAATTTATGATATAAAAAAGGCAAAGATTTAAATTCTAGATTTCACAGATTTTTCTTTAAAACTGCTCGTTTTGATTAATAAACCATGCTATATTTGCGAATGAATAAGCTATCAAAATGTACCTGTTCATCTCTTCTTTATTCCTCCTTAAATTTGAATTTTAAAAGTACTGCCTGAGAATCCGGAAAATCCGAAAATCCGGACCGACCCAATCCCCAAGCAGTCCGGATTTTTGGACTTCTACTGTATAAGGAACAATGCCTGAAGAGTGCAGCTTTGAGCAAAATTTCACTGCCCCCTAATGTACTACATTATTGTACACTAATGTACTACATTTTTTATATCTTGGGGGGGGGGGGGGGGGCACAGACGTATATGCAATCGGACGTTCTTCAGTTGGACGTTAACCGGCGCATGACTGTATTAACATAAGGAGTGAATAAGATGTTAATTAAGTTCACTCAGACAAGACTGGCCCACTTAAGTCTTACTTTACCATTCATAAAATAGATGTTCAATTACTTATTACATCATTAAACACCTGTTGTATTATTTCTTTGACAAATAAGATGGTTATTTTACACGCTCAGATAGAACTGGACCCTTAGGTCTTACTTTTACAAATAACAAATTAAATCTTCAATTCTTGGTTTCAACATTAAGCAATCATTGTATTATTTCATTATCAATACAGATGGTTATATGACACACTTGACGATATCCCAAATTAAAATATTAACTATGAAAACATGTTATTTCGGAATGAATAACATGGCACTTTCCCTTCAGTTTGATGTACTCAACTCACATAACATATTTACTGGTACAGTACTATCAATATTTATGGGTTCACTACTCAGAAGTGGGATAACTATATTTCTGCTAATTATTCCCGATCATATACAACAATAATACTTTGGCCTATATAACTGTAAAGAGTGCCCCAGGGTGTCACAACAAATGGAGAACGCTGTTAGGGTCGGTTGTAGTCTGACACATGGCGAGGGAGTTCGGGCCCAGTTCCCAGGGTGCGGACTTGCACAATTTAATCGTACCGAATTAAAAACATCTTGCAAGGTAGCCAGCTGGTGTGCAGCTTCTGGTCTCCCTGTGGCTGTTGGGTATTCAGCTAACACACACACTGTGCCTGAGATAATGATGGAGAAGCGTCAGAGATGAATAATAACTCGATCACAAACAATCTTTCGTCTAGCAACGACAGCTGATATTTACGTTACATTAATTCTTTCACTGGGTAAATGACAATTTCATTGTGTCGTGATCCTAATATCCTTTATGCCTGGGGAGTGAAACCTACCCCAAGTTATCATCAAATAAAGGAACAAACAGGGAACACGGCAATAATTATCCCCACAAAAACCGACTCGATTGAATGTACTTGATTAAATCAGAATAAGTTGGAGTAAGTGAGTCACAAATGGGAAGATAATTAAATAATTCAATTTATGTTCTTAAAGGAGTACTGTCTAGCAACCATGGAATTTAAGGGAATAAGTGATTGTATATTAAAATAAGAGTGATGCCAGAAGGGTGAAAATATACCGTTAAGGAGTTAGATAAAATGAATACTTCTTAACATTAACTATATTAAACACAGACATTACAATATATACACAGCAATCACAACCAACTGGTTATTTCCTACCACATAGGAGATTCCTTAACACCAGGATCCCTTCCTAGGCCTAACTTAACGTGCCACTAATTACCAGATACCACTAGGGTATTGTAGATGTCTGAACAAGGCATGTCTGTACTGGGCAAGTGTCGAGGCTAGAGTCGGTGTGGACACGTCCTGCCTGTACCACGGTTTACTAGAGAGAAAGTCTCTGGCCACACAGCATATGAGTGAGAAGCGTCTTAGCTCACGTGACCCAGGACAGTTGCCAAATAGTCTATAACTAATTAATACTACTCTTGGTTTGGCTTAACAGAGAAACACAAATGATGCACATTAATGACATACATAGATATACAATTAACCTAAGTAACTAAGAACAACAATAAGATAATAGAAAAATAACAAGTTATTAATAGCTTGTGTGGAGTGGAGGCGTAAACAGATACCACACGACATGCGTGTTCCTAAGAGTTACAGGCACGTGACAACTGTTACAACATGAACACCGGTATTCATAAAATTAGCTGAGTTAAACTGACTTATTATGGCGGGCGGAGACATACACATAACTGAGGTAATAATGGAGAAGCGTCAGAGATGTGAGCTACTCCTCGCGCACTAGCTTAAATACGGCTAACTGGCAACTCAGGTCTGTGCAGAACTTATGCCAGAAAGGCTAATCTCGCAGTGACAGAAATTACATTCAACTCAGTCGCTGTACATTTAACTATGAAAATCAATGCCATGGGTCAGGTGAATTTCTTACTTTTATTTTTATAATCTAATCAGAAATTAAGCTTGCCAGGAAAAGGTGAAATTACACTCGCTGTTAACACAAGCTTTACAAACTCGGCACGGCTGCGAGCAAGGAACTATTCACAGGGATACGTTAGATTTTGGAGATTATACAGGTTGACAGAATAGTTCAGGAGATTAATGACTTTCTTAAATAGACAACTGACACTAACTAAACTACAAACATCAGATTCTCTGATGTTTGGGCAACAAAACAATCTTAACTTCAGTAGCACTTGGAAATTCATGGCTATCCCCAGGGACAATATCATGGGATGCCATTCATACTGGCAGACTCGACACTCACTTACTTAACCAGTGTTACTAACAATAAAGACAGTTAAAGCTTTCAACATCACTCACAAAGGATCTTGTATGCTTTAACTATAATCAGACATATCTAAGTTGACTCAAAACAATGGTGTCCTCTCTCATATTCAAATTTACTTTATAGAGAGGTTGGTTTAAGAGAGTCAGAGAAAATGGACGGTGCCTAAGCTTGGGAGCGATGAGAAAACGGATGCCTCAGATGGGAAACTCAATAAAGAAGGCATAGCTACATGTTTTGTGGGCTATTGAGCATAATATGAATCGTCTGATTTTATGTCAACTGACGTGTGCGACCGTGGTCTTTACACAGTGTCGTCACAATACTCTGACAGTGTTCCAACAGTTTGCTGTCATAGTCACAATGGCATGGCTGGTCTAGTTATTACCTAATAATTCATATTATGCTCCACGACCACAAAACCTGTAAACCTTTTGAGTCACCCAGTTGAAACATTCGTTTTCTAACTGCTTCAGGAGACCTGAGTCCTCCACGTTTCATGTCGCATTACCGGGGAGACGTGGGTATTCCTAAATACTGCCCAGGGTGTCCATGAAATTTGAATTTGTGAGAGAACACCATTGTTTTGCATCAAATTAGAGATGTCTGATTACAGAGGGAGTATTCAAGATCCTTTGTGACTGATGTTGAAAGCTTCAGTTAGTGTTAGTGAAATTGTCAAGGTAAGGATGAGGTACCATTGTAGTCATCCCTAGAGATGCCAGAAGTTGCTAACTAACACTGAAAGTTAACTCTTTTTCACCTATGAACATCAGAGATTCTGATGTTCATGGTGAAATTGTTGTAAGGATGTTAATTACAAAAATGATTGATTATCCTGAAGGGAACTGTCATGCCACGCATCTCTGAGATTATAACGGATGTATCCTAATACTCCTTATCTTATGCTCCACCCACAAGGGACTGCCATCCTGAACGTGGAAATCAATTTAATTCTTGTCTTTGACAGCTCAGTCAGAGTGTAGTTTTAAAAGTTGATCTTAGATAGTTAAAATAAGTTTGTAGTCTCACTTTCACACGTCAGAGAGAGGCAAAGATAACAGATGATGAGAATTATGGGCAGGAAGAGAGACCACATTATGATGTGTACAACACGAAGAAAATAAAAATCGGTAATTAAAGTTATCTAGAGAAAAACAGACCATGTAAAGATGTGTATGATGAGAAGAATATAACATCAGATGATGATTGTTATCTGGAGGAAAATAGACCAAGTAAAGATGTGTACAACACGAAGAGAATAACAGACCCATAGTTCTAGTTATCTAGAGGACAACAGAACACGTGAAGATGTGTACAACACGAAGAATATAACAACAGATGATTGCAGAAAGGAAGAGTTCTGACAAGGCAACTGTAGAGAAGAAGAAACAGATAATGGCAGCCATTCATCAGAAGACAATACACATAACCAGCCTGATCATCACCACAAACTGAAGGTAAGAATTACATTTATTTAAAAACACTAATATTCATCTTTTTCAACAGTGTGATTATATATTGCACTGTAATAATAATAATAATAATAATAATTAACGGTTTGTTGAAAGAGCTTGGCAGCCAGAAGGCTGAAAATATACAGTTACATATTTGGGGAATGGGTTTCGAATTACAAATAATATACAAGTAAGATACAGTATATAATAACTAGATGGGGAAAAGCTCAAACTACAGGGCATTTCAACATAGTGACAGTGCAAGAAGTACTGTTTACTGGGAGTGAATAAACTGGTCTATTACTAGTTATTGATAATTTTTACAATGGTTGGGACTGGGCTGTTCTTATAGCGATCAGTTCGTGCTCGTATGGGCTGGATGCGGTTGTGGTGTCGAACAGCAATTCTCGGACTAGGGATCTCAGGTGGTAGTAGGAGCCGGTGTCGAGGATGGTGTAGAAGCTTCTTACCAAATTTGCAGATGAGGTCGTGGTGATGGTCAGTGAGAGTCAAAAGGGTCAGTGTGTTGAGCGCTTCTTAATATGTGGAGTAGGAAGGGGAGAGAATAATCTTGCATGCCCTCTTTTGCACTTTTTCTAGGTGTTTACGTTGTGTGGCATTTAGGGAGGGAGTTGAGTGTGTGAGTATGATTAGTTTATAGTGACTGTGTATAGTTGACTGTGAGTGTGTATACAGGTGGTTTATTGTGAGTATGGTTAGTCTATTGTATGTATGTTACACACAGTTGGCAAGTACTGAGTATGTACTGGCTCCATAAGGTGTGCCATTGTTGGTCAAGTCTAGTCTTGAGTTAACACATATTCAGTTGTAAGGGGGTTCTTTTCTACTTCATATTTTATTCTCTTTATTCTTATATACTGCTTCATGTACAGTATATATTTTCAATTAATCTTATTTTCTTAGTCTTTCTGTCTATAAGTATCTATTTTATATTTCTTTGGTTATATTTTCTAAGTCAGTATTCTCTTCTATACTTTATTCCTTGTCATATATATATATTTTAGTGAATTTTCTGAATTTTATATCCTTTCTTTCTCTCAATTTATTATCCTGCTTTAGTTATATTCTATACCATGGATTAGTCTGGGTAAACCATGTCATTCTTACTATAACACTTATTATACTTACAACGGTAGCCTGCCACCACCCAGACTTTTATTAGAATATATCATATCTCATTGAACTGTTAGGAAGCGTGCCAGCGAGCTTCTAGGCACGTGAGTTACAATACAGTAAAGCCTCTGCTAACAACGGTTTGACCAACAACTTTTCATATTTAAAACCTTAGTTAATTTAGGACCCAGTTCAATTTACGTCCTTATTTCATTCTTATTTACGACCAAAATATAATAAAAATATAATAAAATTACATTTTCATATAAATAATAACTAAATCCCGATATGTATTAAAAAAAAAATTACTGAAAAGAAAATGAAGAGCGCCTTGCACAAAGAAGCTGCCCTGCAAATGAGTGGTAAACAACAGTTGGAGCTTGGCGGGCCTTTTGTTTTCACGCATCTGGAACAGGAACAGAAGAAAAACTTTCTCAGGTTACTTACATCATTTTTGCATCCCTATTCAACATGAGCAAGAGAGCAAGTGATGGTAGTGCTGTTTCAAAAGGTAATAGAAAGTGTATAAGCTTAGCCTAGAAACTAGATGTGTTAAAACGATATGAAAAAGGTGAGAGGTCTGTGGATATTATATGGAGCAGGCAAGGAACATATTTTCTGAAGTGGATCCATTAACAGAACAAAGCATTAATATTTAAATAAATGCAAATAACCTCTACATAAAGATGTATACAGTAATGAGAAGAGAAAGCAGCTGTGCAAGGTTCTTTCGACAGCTTTATTATTTAAAGGCCTAAACCATCAACTTCAACTACACCATCAAATTCAGCATCATAAACAGCTTCAACATCAACTTCAGGTTCAGAAACATTTTCAGCAACAGCTTTATGGAAAACTACAGCTTCAGCCAAAGTTGAACCTGATGACTTCGTCATCTGAGGAAAAACTCTCACAATATTCATTGGCTGTCCTTATGTCTTAAACTTTACCACCATTGGTGAGTAGAATTTTTGTTTTACATTCGTAAATATTATTTAAAACATATATGAACAGTAAATAAGTGTTGCTTTCGTATTCATATGTAAGGAAATTACGATATGTTTTTACATGTACAGTTGGTCCTCTTATTACGCGGTCCCGCAATCCGCGTTTCACCGTTAACGCGGTGCCTTGCCAGAACC
The DNA here is from genome assembly GCA_958450375.1 of Homarus gammarus. NCBI lineage: Eukaryota > Metazoa > Arthropoda > Malacostraca > Decapoda > Nephropidae > Homarus > Homarus gammarus. Next base: position 337,681 of record CAUDMG010002576.1, on the reverse strand, counting down.
TAACATCCTTACATTCCGCGGTCGTTTCCGCCATTGCGCGGAGAATGTCCGGCGCGACACTATTTTTAGATTTGCCCCACGCACCACCCACGCGCCACCGGCCCGCCTGCCTGCCTCTCCCTCCTCCTCCCTCCGCTTGGGCAAGCGGCGCGGTAAAGTTGCGCAGTGTGTGTCTTTGTTGCGTTATCACTGACGTCATATGACGTATCAGACCTGTGATTGGCCATGCATCCCTACCCCCCTCTGCCGCTAGCTGTAATTGGCTTAAAGTATTATGACGTGTCCACCCGGGGGAGGGAGGGAGGGAGGAGAGACGACGCTTGACCTAGCCCCGGCAGTTTCATCCCTCAAGGCCACTCCGTGTAAACGCGCATCCATTGTTCCGTAAAATGGCTTCCGCCGGACCACCACCCCCAGAGAAAAACCTTTCCTTACCTGGACCCAGCGGCACTAAACCAAAGGAGACACGACGTTCCTTAAGCTACGAGGTGAAGTATACCATCATCCAAGAGTTGGAGAAAGGAACAAGGCAGGTTGATTTGGCGCGCCAGCATGGCGTGAACGAATCTACGATCCGGACTATAAAGAAGGATTCAGCCAAGATAAAGGAGCACATGAAGATCACAAAGTCTACAGGTGCTTCGATGATCAAGTATTTTCACAACCAGGTGCTTCTCAAGACAGAAAAATTACTTGTGAGGTACTTGGTGCGTCAGGCGCGACGGAACATGGCAGTCGACACGCGCTCTGTGAAGGACTATGCACGTGAACTGTACATCGCAGTGGCACGAAAGATGGGAATTACAGAGCCCAAACCCTTTAATGCTTCCTCTGGGTGGTTACAGAGGTTTAAGATCTGGAACAACATCACCAATATAAACATTGGTGGTGAAGAAGCGAGTGCTGATCGGGCTGCGGCTCGGGTATTTCCTCCGTTTTTACGTGAGATTATGGAGGAAGGACAGTACACCGACGACCAGGTGTTTAACATGAACAAATCTGGTCTTTTCTGGAGAAAACTACCTTCCAAGTCCTACATTGTGAAGAATGCCAGCAGGATTCGGGGCCGGAAAATGCAGAAGGAACGCATCACCGTCCTGTTTACCACCAATGCCTCCGGTACCTGTAAGCTCAAGTTATCGGTGATCCACACAGCCTGCAAGCCGCACGCCTACAAGAGCGTGGACATGACCATGCTAAATGTTCACTGGCTGACAGCACGTAAGGCGTGGATGTTCTCTACACTGTCCCTCTCCTGGTTTGATGACTGTTTTGTTCCCGATGTAAAGAAATTCTGTGAGCAACAGAATGTCCCATTTAATATTTTGTTGCTGCTGGACAACGCACCAGGACACTCGCCCCTACTGTTAGATCGTCACCCCAACGTAAAAGTGGTCTTCCTTCCTCCCAACACTACGTCTTTAATCCAGCCCATGGACCAGGAGTTGATTTGCAATGTGAAAGCTGCATTCTCAAGAACAAAATTCCAGCTCCTGAACGACTACACCAACACCAGGGAAGAGTTGCGTGACCTGAGTGACACCACCACCGATAGCAAGAGCGACGAAGATGAGGAACAACGGTTAGAACAGCAAAAAATACTCTTCAAACAATTCTGGAGAGTATTTAACATCAAGAAAGCTGTGGACATCTTGGTGGAGTCATGGGATCAGCTGTCTATTGCTACAATTCGTCACGCATGGAGACATGTGTTGCATGGAATACCAGGTGAGAGGAGGAGTCAATCTGTGACTGGTGAGGTTCAGACTGTTGCAGTAGCAGTGGACCTTGCCAGAGAAGCTGCGCAGACTGTTACAGTTCCAGGCTTCTCCGAGACAACCAACGACGACATCTTGGAGGTGATCAGAAATCCTGAAGTGACTGCCGACGAGATGTTGGAAGAAGAACACGCCAGTGAAGAGGAGGAAGAAGGTGCGGCAGTCTCCGAAGAACACAATTTAAGTCATAGTGATATTAAGGGTGCCATGGAGTGTGCAGAGAAGATGAAGTCCTTCCTTTCCCGCGACAATGACGATGACCGCTATGAAGTCTTCCATAACCGGCTGGTGCAGGCTATGGAGCCGTACATCAAGGTGTATCACGACAACATCAACGCCAGACGTCAGCAAAGCATAACAGATTTCTTCACCCACAACCCACCACAGCCAGCCCAAGCCAGTGATAGTGACAGTGAAGTTGACTTTGAGGGATTTGTCAGGGAAGCCCTGACAACTGTAAGTGACAGTGATGATGATTCACCTAGTAATGGTGATTCACCTGAGGGCCAGTAATCTGCACTCTGCCTCGGAACCAGCCTCCATCCCCGTATGCCGACCCATCTCTTCTACTACCGTAAGTGTTCCACCTAACTTTTAGTTTCTCTATGTTAACCTTTATTTTTCCTATGTTAACCTTTATCTTTCCTAACCTAACCTCTTCTATATTACTTGTTTTTTCATACCATCATAAAGTTAAGATAAAATTTTTACTACAACATAGTTGTGTGTCGTCAAAAAGTGGAGTTTGGGGATCGGCCTGGACTCCATTTCAATTAATCCCATATGTTATGTTGTTCACTTTACGCATTCCTTACTTTCCGCGGGACCCTCCGGGTTACATTAACCGCGTAATACGTGGACCAACTGTACGCACTTACTGTACATATGTTGATGTTCCCAATCGTCTCGCCTTATTTCTTTGCCATTAGTGGTTAGCTACTTCTAGTGTTCCATTTATTAACATTAAATAACATTACTTAAAACATTCATACAGGCGTTCAATTTTTTTAACTTAAGTTCCCTTCAGCTACAACCAGGGTCTTCTTTTCTTCAGTTTCTTATGTAGAACCATCTTCACTCATGAAAACAATGTCTCCTCGTGTGTGTTTTAATATTGTACGGATTATTAATGAATTTCATTGTTCATTTCACATATATAAACATTAATTCAATCAAATACATATTCAGTACCATAATAAACAATAATGAATCTTTTGTACATATTCTTAAGATAAATGACTATGTTTCCTTGAGTGCTCACGTATACATTGGTGTTCCACTATCAGTCACTTTCTCTTTAATATCAGTGGTTACTTTTACTGTACATAAAATAACATTAATTAAAACACATATTTTTTACATTAATTTTACTACAACAACCAGGGGTCTTATTTTTTCAGTTTTCGGTGGATAACTGACATTGTGCGTAAACACTGACAACAATGTCGTCTCTTATCCTCTTGTGTGTTTTAATATTCTACATATTATTAATGAATTGTATTGTTCATTTCGCATATACAGCTACTCCCCGACTTACGACGGGGTTAGGGACCTAAATCCAGGTCGAAATTCGAAATGGTCGTAAGTCGAAAATGCAAAAAATAATACATATAAAATATAAAATGAAATACAGTACAGTAAAAGTAGTCATTAATGAAGAATGGATACAGTGTTCCTGTGCACTTACCTTTAATGTAGTCAGCTGAATACACACGGGGCCCCATAATTTTCTATTTACAGGTACTGTATACATGGAGACTATATTAGTCAGTTCTGCTACAACACGATAGTTGTATTTTTGTAAAACCTTGCGTTGTAGAAATTCGCGCAATAGAAATAACAGGGCTTATGGAGAAAATAGGGTTAGGTGCAGATTACTCGAAATCGAAAAAATTTTTGTAGTTAGCCTAACACAAAGGATCCTCTTTTTGCAAATTTAGCTATTCCCGTTGTATGCACAATATCACATGTTCTTTCCTTATGTTCAAAATGCTTGATAACATCAAGCTTCTCTTCAAGTGCTATAGCCTCTCTTTTACGATCACCACCGGGAATGCGATCACCAGAACGCTTCTTGGAAATATTCTTCTTTTCCATATTCACAGTTAACACCACATAATTGAAGAAATAGTAAGCAAAAATCACTGAGGACGCTTCAAAACAACCCACGTGTTTCAACTGATCGTGTTACGGAAACAGAGAGCTGGGGTGTAAAACGCTAGTAGTCCACACTGAGAAACATTATTTTTTTTTTCGTACAGTATTTATGGGAACAGCTAAATTTGCAAAAAAAGATTAAATTTATAAAGTCCCTATCAAATAACGCTTCACAACCAAAACTCATGAATCAATTGAACATGTGATGTCGAACTTGAACTGTAAACACTGCATAACCCCGCGTCAAGCGACAGTACACTTAAAACGTTCGAGGGGAATCGCGTTATAGCCAACACTCGCTCGCGCTTTACAAATATCGTTCTTCTATTCATCAATCGCATTATAGCCAATTCGTGTTGACAAAACACGCGTTGTAGCAGAAATGACTGTAATTGGATGAAGCAGAGGAGGAGACAGGGCTGGGTGGGTCATCAATGTCGCTTTCTTCAGACAGGTTTATGTACAGGGGAAACTTGCTGGTTGAAGGTATTGGATCAGCTTCAGGGAGTGAAGAGGCAGCACTGGTGGGGCATGAGGGGACAGTTTGCTTTTTCTTTTCATAATAAATCTACCTGTAGCAAGCAAGTGCATCTTGGACCATTCTGTCAACTTTGGCAAAACACTCAACTTTTTATCCATTCCGTCAAACATTTGCATCCCCTTATTAATTGTAGCAAATGCCTCTGCCATTTTCTTCACTGAAAAATTTTTGGGGTGTGCAGGCTCCTCTTCTACATTACTCTTTTCTTCTGCATTTTTCTCTGCTTCCAGTTCAATAAGATCCTCGTAACTTAGCTCTTCTGCTGCACTTTCAACCAACTGCTCAACATCTTCATTATCAATTTCTAACTCCAGCTGTTTACCTAACTCCACTATTTTGTAACTAATCTCAGAAATTACTTCATCTTCATTAAATCCTCTGAAACTGTTCACATATTTTTTCAGGACTTTCTTCCATATTCCATTCATGCACTGTCCTGTAACCTCATCCCATGCTGCACTAATGTTCTTTATACATTTCAAAATGTTGTAGTCCTTCCAAAACTCTCTGAGCGTTTTCTCACCTTCAGTAGCAGCAACAGCCTGAGCGAAGATCGTACGTAAATAATTAGCTTTAAAAGCTGCATAGCACCTTGATCCATGAGTTGGATGATAGAGGTAGTGTGGTGGAATGTAGACTACCTTAACATCAGGGTGCATGTCGTCCAGGTGGAGTGGGTGTTCCCAGAGCGTTAGGAAAAATTAACAAAATCTTGAATGCAATCCCTTGTTGCAGACAATACTCCTTGGCTCGTGGAATGAAACTAGTCATGAACCAATCCTCAAACAGTACTAGGGTCATCCAGGCTTTCTTGTTACTTCGATAAAACACTGGTAGTGTGTGCTTGCTGACATGTTTAAAAGCCCTGGGGTTCTCTGAATGATAGATCATGAAGGGCTTTATCTTGAAACCAGCTACATTCCCCCCAACAGAAGTGTAATTCGGTCCTTTAATGCCTTGAATCTTGGCATTGTTTTCGCTTCTTTGTGGTTGTATGTCCGTAAAGGGATGCGCTTCCATAATAATCCAGTTTCATCCACATTGATTATTTGCTCAGGCAAATAATTTCCCTCCACGATGACACAATCTAACTCCTCCTTAAAAGCTTCGGCAGCACCAACGTCAGCACTAGCTGCCTCTCCACTCACCTTTACATTATGTAAACTGTAGCGGTTTTTAAATCTTTGAAACCACCCATGACTTGCTGTGAAGTTTTGGTCGCTCCCATCTCCTGCCTGCTCCTTCAGGTTTTTAAAAAGGCTTCTTGCCTTAGCCTGTAGGGTTATAAGGCTTCAGGGTGCACTCTTTTGTATCTGGTTCTTCCATCCATATCACAAGTAATTTTTCCATCTCATGAATGGGACCTTGTCTTTTCTTCGTTATTATAGTTCTCTTTATTGGTGCTGATCCTTTTACTATCTCATGAATACGTTCCTTGTCCTTCAAAATAGTAGATATGGTCGAGTGCGAGAAGCCTAGGTCACAAGAAATGGTTACTACAGTTTTCCATTTTCATACTGCATTATTATCTTCATTTCCATCTCAAAAGTAATTGACTGTCTCCTTTTCTTCTGAGCACCACCAGCACTCTCACTGCTACTCTTTCCAGTCATTCTAAAGTAAACTAGATACAAAAATAATGTCAGTACACAGCGCGATCAATTGGGGAAACAACGACAGCCAAACACCAACTAAGCGCTCTACGACGTGGGTGCTGTAGCCACGAGGCGACCCAAGCCACGCGACACTCGTACAGGACGGGAACGTTTTGGTCTAGAAAATACACTCGTCATTTGAAAAAATATTTGGTACTGACTTCGGCGGTCGTATGCGCGGGTGGTCATACCGACTGAGGCGGGTGGTCGTAAGTCGAGGAGTGGCTGTACAAAGATTAATTCAATCAAATACATATTCAGTAATAAACAATAATGAATCTTTTGTACATAGTTTTAAGATATATGACACGGTATCCTTAAATGTGCATGTATATGTTGGCGTTCCCAATCTATCTCTTTTATTTTTTCTCTCTTTTTTGTCAGTGGTGGTTAGCTACTTATATTTTTCCATTTATTAACATTAAATAACTTTACTTAAAACATATACAGTGACCCCTCCGTTAACGAACTCAATCCATTCCAGAAGGTCGTTCGTTAACCGAAAAGTTCGTTAACCGAAACCATTGTTTCAATGGGTTTTTGGGTAATTGGTTCCAGCTCACCGAAAATTTCCTAAATTCAACAAAAATGGTAGAAAAGTTCACTTACTTTGAGGTGTGTATGCAGAAGGCTCCTGGACGATGATGATGATGATGATTGGATTTAGAATGGGGGTGGAGGAGAAGGAAGAAGAGAAGGCATTGGGGTGGAAGAGAAGTCACCCCATGGTGCCATTTCACCCATAAAATTTTAGCTCTCTTGGTGTAATTCAAGATTATTTTCTTTAAATCAACACTGCACTGCATTATATATTGTCAGTATGTAAAATATATTTCAAAATGACCAATAATTTGTTTGGAAACAGAAAAAAAGCGTTTAGTTGAAGAGAGTCTCAAGCAAGATGTTACCTCCAGTGAAAACAGAGAGAGACTAACGCCTGTTTGCTGTGCTAAGAGGCTGGATGCCGCGCATTAAACTAGTCACTTTACCTTCAATTATGTTCAATAATTGTTAAAATGACTAAAAAATTGAATATTAAACTTTTAAAATTATTGAATAGTATAAACTTCTTGATATTTACTAAAATAGTAAGGAATTTAAGCCCTAGAACCAATTAATGTATTGGCGGACTGATACTAAAGCTGGTTGCCCGGTCAGTGCAAGCGAAAACATGTTGAGGTTGGTTTGTAAGAACTTCGTTAACCGAATTTTTTTTCGTTAACCGAATTGAAGATCCTTATGGAAGGCAGTTCGTTAATCGAAATTACGTTAACCGAGGTGTTCGTTAATCTAGGGGTCACTGTATATATATAGATTTTTTTACATTAATTTTACTACAGCTACAACCAGGGTCTTTTGGTTCAATCCAGAATGCAACGTCTAGCTTTATACTTAGGTATATTAATGCCTAGCAATAACTCACCATACCAACATACAGGCAATTAAAACATCTAATAATTACTTAATAAGTAATATTAGGAGGACAAGTCACTACCTGGCATTTAATTGCAATTCTCAAAACCCCCTCTCGCACCCTCCATCACACCCACTGCCACCGTCATCTTGCTTGGTGAATCAGCTGTATATACGCACAAAGAAGGCTCCTCTAATTTGTGTTGTAATAGCTGAAATACTAAGTGTCGCGAGGATTTTATATTGGGTGTTTATACATCTTAGCACGGTGAGGAAATCGAGTGACTTTTATTTTGTTTTATGTCAATCATATATTGTGTTTGGGACAATTTTTATACGATCTGGTCAGCATGGCGACCATGGCTCGTCTTCTATTATGAAGACAGTAGATCGTTTGTGACTAATATCCTCTGCTTTCAAGTCACTAGTGAATGACGTTGTTTTTCGCCCTTCCGGTCTCGTCTTCACTTAAAGAATATAGTATACAGGTATATATGCTGTATAAATAATTTTCTTTGTCCCAATTATACACATGCTAGTATGAATACCATGCTGTATGTGGCCATCTCTCTCCCTTCTCATGTTCGTTCACAAAACTTTTCGGGCTTCCGCCCTGGGTTTTCTAATTACTCTCAGCATGCAGGCCAGAGTTAAGGTTTTATCTTTATAACTCTATTTTATTCATGTCCTCAGTAGAGGGTTCAGCCTTTCCAGGCAAACTTTAGCGAGGCTGCTAGTCTTAGTGATCCTTCCAGACGCTGACCTTCCGGTCTTACTAGCAATCTAGAGTTATGTTGGGATGGACCTTGTATCCTCAGTATGGGTTATACGAGAACCATTCAGGGTGGAATTCTCAACCCAGTACATCTTGCTAGAGTAATGGTGAACGATGTTAGCCAATGGAGCGCTATGGTAACAGCTCAGCTCTGTCAACCCTCCCGGGTGACATGATGCTCACTCAGGCATTATCGCTCAAGCTAATTAATTGAAGCAATGATGTCTGTGCACCCTGATTGGCAATAAATAGAGAACTTGATGATCCCTCAAAATATAAATGCTCTAAATGAAGTTAGTTTGATTAAGAAACAAAGTTCATTGAGCTGAGGAATAATTGAGATAAGAGAAGGGAGAGGTGTATGATATAGTGAGTTAGTTGTTTATGATTGTCACACTGGTGACTTATATAACAATAAGAGATATTAATGAAATAACTTACTAAAATATCAGTTAAGAGTCACATTGATTATGTTTGGGAGACAATGTTATCTCCCTTGTACTATTATGATGATACAATGTGATTCATAGTGTTCCTCCTAGTTTAGATGAGTCATGTGCAACTGGAGGAGATGAAGGACAGTTGTCTGGACTGCTAGATGATGGAGGAGACTATGGAACTGTCCCTGGGGAACTAGTGTTGAGTGAGGAGCTACAAGGACTAGAGAGCTCAGCTCCTCCACTACATACAAGGAAATGTCCGTCAGTAGAGGATGTGAATTCAGTAGTAGAAGTTTCACCCAGGACCCAAGGAGACCATACTAGTACAGGTTGATAATCCCTTATCCGAAATCCTTGGGACCAGATGCATTTCGGTTTTTGGAATTTTTCGGATTTCAGAATGTTTTTTATATATATATATATATATATATATATATATATATATATATATATATATATATATATATATATATATATATATATATATATATATATATATATATATATATATATATATATATATATCAGCCCACCCTGGCACAGTAATAATAATTCATAGGTTTAGGTCATGTTTCTCACTTTTGATCTTTTTTTTCATTCTTGTATTATTGTAATTATTATTATTACTGTATTATCATTATTACCTTTATTATTACCTTTATTATTATAATTATTATTACTATTACATTTTCACCCCCAGGCCCCGATGTGGGTCAGTGACATGTGCTCGGGTGTGGCTAAAAAAAAAATAAAAAATAAAATTTGCTCCACAAATTTTTTTTCTCGGTTTTCAGAGCTTTTCGGATAAAGGATTGTCAACCTGTACATGTAATTATGAAGGATGTAAAGCCACTTGGATTACCAAGTTAGATCCTCATTTGGCTTGCATCATTCATGGCAGCTGTGTCTCAGACAACCTGTTTTCACCATTGAATTGTGCAGTTTGTTATGATCAAATTTTTAAATTAATCAAGCTGCAGGAGATAAGAAAGAATTATTGCAGATTCAACTTAAAACTAGATGGAATAAGGCCTTGAAGAGTAAATTTCTAAATGTAAAACACTGGAAAGATCCCAAGTTGGCAGAAAGTTTAGAATTATGGGTGATAGATAAGAAAAGTAGGTTATTGGATATTCTAGATAATGAGGCAGTAGGAAGATTACAAGAACCTCTACCTAGTCAGTCTGAATTTAGTGGATCCCAGGATCAGGATGAGGAAGTTGGCTCTAATCATAGTGTTCAGTCACCAGAGCAGGGACAACTTGTTGAGACTGACTTCATCCTGTCCCCATTTTGGCAACTTCTTCCACCTGGGCAAAAGTGTTGGTTGCTATGAGTGGAAACAAGCTGCTGTCGACTGCCAATCAGCTGATGGATAACATTGAGTGTAAGGATGATCCAAACAGGCCTTGGGTAACATTGGTAAGATCTAAGTCTTCTTTGTTTTCAACCACATCTGAGTCTGTGGATTTCTTATTCAAGGTATTTTATGAAAATGTTTCTAAACTTCCTGATCTCTCAGCACTTACAAAGAGACAGGAAATGCCAAGCAACTGTGGGTCATCATTCATTGTTTCTGGAAGGTGATACTACACTTTCTTGGCCTTATATTTGCCCCAAAATGATCTCTGAATTAGATGAAGTCTGGGCTAATATATTGAAAGACTTAACATTCATTCCCACAGACAGGAATGCTCACAAGTTGAGTTTTTTGAAGTTCCAATTTAATGACAAAAAGAGTTCCTTATATGAACTTTCCCAATATTTGTTGGCTCCAAAATATGTTGATATAAGTTATGAAATAAATTTGACACCAGTTGCTTCTGCACTGTTGCTTGAAGAGTTCAAATTTAGGAAGTTGGCAGCAGTTATTTGATCTGCAATTATGATGTGTCAGTTATTGACTAAGTTTGTGCTGGACTATGAGGACAGTTCAGAAGTAGACACAAATTTTGCTGCTGCTGTACAAGAGATTCCATATTCCCTGTACAACTCATTTCTGGAAATGTTGTTGAAAGCCCTAAAACTAAAAGCCCAGCTAAGGAAGCAAGCCACTAATAATGCTTCAAGGGTTAGTGCTTATTTATTGCTATGTTCTTCCCCACTTTCTCCTGCTTTGTTTGATGAACAAACATTAGTTAAGTATAGATCAGCTGTTGAGCAAGCTATTCATATTACTGTTCCCAGGAGTCCTAAGACCTTTTGGAAAATTAAAAGAGGAAGGTCTAACAGGGGAACAGGACCAGCTGCTAGGTTCAGTTATCAACGTAGAGGAAACTTTAGAGGAGGAAACAATTAAAGACGTAGTAGGGGTGGCCGTCTGTTGAGAAGTGGAAGGAGACCTTATTCCACCACATCAGCGGTCACTCCCCCCAATGAAGCCAGACAGCTGGGTCGTCTAGAGGGTTGGGAGAACAGGTGGACTTCTTCCATATGGGCTTACAAGACAATCAAAGGGGACCTCACATGGACTTGGTTGAGGTGCCCTCCCCTAGTGTTACCAAAAAGGGGTAAAAAAACCAACCCCCTTATTCACAGAATTTGTAATTCAATTGTTAAACAGAGGTGTAATAGAACTGTTAGAGTCAGAGAAATGTTTCATGTCTCGCCTATTCCCAGTCCCCAAGAAAGGCAGCGACAAATTGAGGTGGATTTTAGATCTTTCAGTCCTGAACAAGTTTATTACCAAAACAAGTTTCAAGATGCTCACTTACGACCATCTGAGGCATCTACTTCCGCCCAATGCTTGGATCTCAAAAGTGGATCTCGAAGATGCCTATTATCACGTGCCTGTTGCTCCCAGGTACAGAAAGTTTCTAGTGTTCGCAGTGGGGGATGTAAGTTATCAATTCACCCTGATGCCATTTGGCCTTACAATTGCACCAAAAGTGTTTACAAAACTGGCAAACATCCCCAGAGAGATCCTTGGAAAGGTGGGCATAAGAACTTTTGCTTATCTAGACGATTGGCTGATAATGTGAAACTCTTTCTAAGATTGTCAAAGGGCGACCCAATGTACACTAGTACTATTTCAAAACCTAGGATTGAAGATAAACCAGGTCAAATCAAATCTCATAGCATGTCTGAAATTGGATTGGTTATGTCTCCAGTGGGACACAAATCAGCAGTCAGTCAGTCTACCAGAAGCAAAGGTAACAGATGTGATAAACCAAGTAGAAGCCTTTTGTGTAAAGCAAGAGGTTTCTTGGCACGATTGGGAAAAACTACTGGGTCTGTTGAATTTTGCCACCATAGTACAATAGTTCCTTTGGTCAAGTTAAGGAAGAAGCAACAAACTCATCTGGGGTCGAATTTGCTTCACAGAAACAGAATTTTTGCTTCTTCTCTCCCTATTCAGATCAAGAATCATCTGTCATGGTGGACAAATTTGGACAATCTAATCGGTTCCTCTCCCTGGGTTCCCCCTCAAACAGACTTGGTCGTTTGTACGGACACGTCCGAAATAGGATGGGGATACCATTCCTCAAAAGAAGAATTCCGTCAAGGGAAGTGGAGCAACTCCCTTTGGGACAAACACATAAACATAAAAGAATTAGCAGTAGTCCTATTCTTTTTGTTGGCAAACCCAAATTTCAAAAACATGATGATTCTGTTTGCCATGGTCAACTGAATGGCAGTGTTTTGTCTCAATCATCAAGGCTCTTGGCCTCTTCTAAACCTATCAGAACATTTTGTCAAACTTTGTGTAACACAAACACTTTAGTCAATGCAGCTCACATACCGGGAGCACAAAACAATTGGGCAGATGCGTTGTCCCGTCTCAGGCCAGTATCGACGGAAACAGAATAGTCCCTAAAGATATCGAAGTTCCAAGAAGTGAGGAGGTTTGGAACTCCAGAAATAGATCTCTTTGCCTCACAAAACACTCACAAGATGCCAATTTATGCATCTCTGGAACGATCGAATCTCTTAGGAAATGCTCTACTCATAGATTGGAACCATTGGAATTCAATCTATCTGTTCCCACCTATGAAAATATTGCCCAAAGTGGTTTACAAACTCAGATCCTTCCAAGGGAAGGTCCTCTTAATTGAACCATATTGGATCCTACAACCGTGGTGTGTCGATCTGTTGAACTGGTGCCCGCATCCACTACAATGCAACAGGGATATCTAGAACAGGTACTGCACCCTCAGTTTGAGATATCCTTGCACTTCAGGCTTGGAGTTTCTTGTAAGATGTTTAAATAGATTGTTGGGTAATTTCAATATCGTTAACCAAGTGATAGCAGGTCATAGGCCCCAAACTTCCATGCAATATGAGAAAGCTTGGAAATTTTTTCAACAATTTATCAGGTTAACGACTCCAATCACATTGTCGGAAACAGTGGTGTTAGAATTTTTTGATTTTCTGGTCAGAGTTAAAGGCCTTCAAGTATCGACAATTGCAGCTTATAAATCAGCATTGGTTGACCCTCTGGCATGGGGTTTTAATATTACTTTCAACCCAAGAATTTATCAAATGCTCAGATCATCCCTTTTCATTGAGACCCCCTCAGCTTAAGAGAATCCCACCTTGGTCTCTAGATAAAATTACTAAATTTCTTATGGGGCCTAATTACAATAAAATCTGAACTGGGACAGATTGCTCCAGAAGGCAGCCTTCCTTCTAGCAATAGCAACAGGTATGAGAATCAGTGAGCTGATTTAAATTTCCAATAATCCTTCATTATTGGTATTTTCTGAGGAAGATGTCACCATTTTTCCTATGGAGATTCTAAGAAAAGTGAAAGGGAGGATTTTAGAGCTCAACCTGTTAGGATAAAACTGCTGATGGATGAGGCAACGGTTCCTCATATATTGTGCCCAGTTAGGAATCTTCAAGAATGGTTAACCAGATTCCCTAATCGAGGCCCCTACGTATTCTCATCACAGGATGGTAAGAAATTGTCTCCTAGTCAAATGACAAAATATTTATCTTGGTTAGTGAGTAAAGTAGACCCTGGGAAGAAATTTTTGGCACATGACACCAGGAAATATGCAGGGTCTGTGGCCTTTCCGCGGCATATGAGCCTCAGTCAGATGAAAGAAGTGAGCTTTTGGAAATCTTCGAAAACCTTTCAAAACGGCTATCTTCATCTATCTCTGGAAGATTCTTCACATGTGGTGGTGCTGGGGTCCCCTCCCCCACCTAGTCCATCTCCACAACCAGAACCTTCTTCCTCATCAGAATAAAGTGAGTATCCTCATTGAGATATGTAAATTAACTTTTTACCTTCCGGTAAATGTTCCTAATATTGGAAAATATTAAAAAAAAAAAAAAGAAGTTTATAAATATAATCTGAACCTAAGCTAGCGAAGCCTTTATACGCAAGGTCACCTCCTTGAACAAAAAGCCGTTTTTTTTTATTATTATTATTAACAGTTTTTGTGATATAGTCCAGAATGCAATGCCAACATCCCACCCATCGAGAGTTGACATTTGTTTACATCTTGCTCTATGGCAAGAGATGACGGTAGCAATGTGTATGATGTAGGGTGCGGTAGGGGCTTTGAGAATTGCAATTAAATGCCAGGTAGCGACGTGTCCTAATATTACTTATTAAGTAATTATTAGATGTTTTAATTGCCTGTATATTGGCCTGACGATTTATTGCTAGGCATTAACATACCTAGGTATAAAGCTAGACGTCGCATTCTGGACTATATCACAAAAACTGGTTGGCTAATTCGCCAGGCCAACATATAGGCAATTAAAACATCTATTAATTACTGTACTTAATAAGTAATATTAGGAGGACACGTTGCTACCTGGCATTTAATTGCTATTTTCAAAGTCCTTCCTTCATCTAGCCACCATGCGCACTGTGAACCTCATCTCTTGCCTCAGAGAGAGCAGTAATTAAAAGTCAACTCTCGAGGGGTGGAGATGGGTGGGTTATGGACGTCGCATTCGAGCTATATCACCAAAACTGGTTTTTAGAAAAAAACGGCTTTTTGTTCAAGCTCATGAATGCGACGCTCAGCAAGAATACCCGAGTAGGAGGTGGAGAGGGAGGTGACTTTGCATACAAGGCTCCGCTGACTGAGGTCCAGATTATATTATAAACTATCTCTGATCTGACTGAGGCTCATATGCCGCAGAAAGGCCACAGACCCTGCATATTTCCTGGTGTCATGTGCCAAAAATTTCTTGCCAGGGTCTACTTTACTCACTAACCAAGATAAATATTTTGTCATTTGACTTGGAGACAATTTCTTACCATCCTGTGATGAGAATACGTAGGGGCCTCGATTAGGGAATCTGGTTAACCATTCTTGAAGATTCCTAACTGGGCACAATATATGAGGAACCGTTGCCTCATCCATCAGCAGTTTTATCCTAACAGGTTGAGCTCTAAAATCCTCCCTTTCACTTTTCTTAGAATCTCCATAGGAAAAATGGTGACCTCTTCCTCAGAAAATGCCAATAATGAAGGATTATTGGAAATTGAAATCAGCTCACTGATTCTCATACCTGTTGCTATTGCTAGAAGGAAGGCTGCCTTCTGGAGCAATCTGTCCCAGTTCAGATTTTATTGTAATTAGGCCCCATAAGAAATTTAGTAATTTTATCTAGAGACCAAGGTGGGATTCTCTTAAGCCGAGGGGGTCTCAATGAAAAGGGATGATCTGAGCATTTGATAAATTCTTGGGTTGAAAGTAATATTAAAACCCCATGCCAGAGGGTCAACCAATGCTGATTTATAAGCTGCAATTGTCAATACTTGAAGGCCTTTAACTCTGACCAGAAAATCAAAAAATTCTAACACCACTGTTTCCGACAATGTGATTGGAGTCGTTAACCTGATAAATTGTTGAAAAAATTTCCAAGCTTTCTCATGTTGCCGGACTAGAGAGGTACAACCTGTAGTTCCTGAAATGTTACCATAAGTGTAAGAATTCATAAAATGTCAAACCTTTATATTAGTGTGTTTTATTGCATTTGTTAATTGGTGCTCTGTACAAAATGATGTCAGTGAACCCTTGCTTTACGCGGTCAATGGAACCCACGGCGGCCCGCCTAAAGCGAGAAACGCGTAAAGTGAACAACATAACATATGGGATTAATTGAAATGGAGACCGGGCCAACCCCCAAACTCCACTTTTTCCCGACATAATACGTACGTTTTAGTGAAAATAACATCTTGACTTTATGATGGTATTCACACACACATAATATAGAAGGGAACAATCAAGAAGAGAATAATATACTGTAGATTAGGTTAGAAAAAACAAGGTTAGGTTTAACACTTATGTTAGTAGAAGAGATGGGTCGGCGTACGGGAATGGAGGCTGGTTCCGAGGCAGAGGGCAGGCTACTGGCCCTCAGGTGAGTCATCATCACTGTCAGCCACACTTATCAGTGTCTCCCTGACAAATCCCTCAAAGTCACCATCACTGTCTCTGTCACTATCACTGGCTTGGGCTGGCTGTGGTGGGTTGCGGGCAGTGAACTCGGTAATGTTTTGCTGACGGCTGGTGTTTATGTTGTCGTGATACACCTTGATGTAGGGCTCCATAGTCTGCAACAGCTGGGTAGTGAAGACTTCGTACCGGTTATCGTCAGGGTCGTCGGAAAGGAGGAGCTTCAGTTTCTCAACATGCTCGATGGCACCCCTTGCATTACTATGCAATAACTTGCGTTCTTCTTGGGATGACGCACCACCTGCCTGTTTCACTGACGTCATCATCATCTAACATCTTGTCGGCGGTCACATGAGGATCCCTTATCACCTCCAGGATGTCGTCTTTGGTGGTCTCGGAGAAGCCTGCAGCTGTAACATTCTGCGCAGCTTCTCTGGCAAGGTCCACTGCTACTCCAACAGTCTGAACCTCACTAGTCACAGATTGACTCTGCCTCCCACCTGGAATACCTTGCAACACATGTCTCCATGCGTGACGAACCGTTGCTACAGACAGCTGATCCCATGCCTCCACCAAGAAGTCCACAGCTTTCTTGACGTTGAATTTTGTCCAAAAGTGTTTCACAAGTACTTCTTGCTCTGCCAACTGTTGTTCCTCGTCCTCTTCGCTCTTGCTATCGGTGTCACCCAGGTTACGCAACTCATCCTTGGTGTTGGTATAGTCGCTCATTAGCTTTAACTTCTTTGCAGAGAATGCAGCTGTATTAATGACGTTGTGTTGGGAGGAAGGAAGATCACTTTTACGTTGGGGTGACGATCCAACAGTAGGGGCGAGTGTCCTGGTGCGCTGTCAAGCAGCAACAAAATCTTGAATGGAACATTCTGTTGCTCACAGAATTTCTTCACGTCGGGAATGAAACAGTCATCAAACCAGGAGAGGGACAGAGTAGAGAACATCCACGCCTTACGTGCGGTCAGCCAGTGGACATTTACAATAGCTTGGTCATGTCCATGCTCTTGTAGGCGTGCGGCTTGCGTGCAGTGTGGATTACCGATAACTTGAGCTTACAGGTACCGTAGGCATTGGTGGTAAACAGGACGGTGAAGCGCTCCTTCTGCAACTTCCGGCCCCGACACTTTGTTACATTCTTCACAACGAAGGATCTTGGAAGGTAGCTTTTTCCAAAAAAGACCAGATTCGTCCATGTTAAACACCTGGTCGTCGGTGTACTGTCCTTCCTCCATAATCTCGTGTAAAAACAGAGGAAAATCCCTAGCCGCAACACTGTCAGCACTAGCTTCTTCACCACCAATGTTAATGTTGTTGATGTTGTTCCTCTTCTTTAACCTGTGTAGCCACCCAGAGGAAGCATTGAAGGGTTTGGGCTTTGCAATTCCCATATTGCGTGACACTGCAGCATACAATTCACGTGCGTACTCCTTAACTGAGCGCGTGCCCACTGCCATGTTCCGTCGCGCCTGACGAATCAAGTAGCTCACAAGTAATTTCTCCGTCTTGAGAAGCACCTGCTTGTGGAAATACTTGATCATAGAAGCACCTGTAGACTTTGTGATGTTCATGTGCTCCTTTATCTTGGCTGCATCCTTCTTGATCATCCGAATCATAGATTCGTTAACACCATGCTGGCGTGCGAGATCAACCTGTCTTGTTCCTTTCTCCAACTCTTGGATGATCTTGTATTTAATTCCTTAGCTTAGGGAACTTCATATCTTCTTGGGCTTAGGGCGGCTGGGTCCTAGTAATGCAAGGTTTCTTTGTGGTGGTGGTGGTCCAGTGGAAGCCATTCTTATGGAACAATAGATACCGATATACACGGTGTAGCTTGAAGGGGTGTAACTGGACCGGGTAGGTCAAGGGGCTTGAACGCTCCCTTGGCGGGGCACATTATATTACATTAAACCAATCACAGCTAGCGGGGGAGGGTGGTAAGGATGCTTGGCCCAATCACAGTCCGATACGTTATACGACGTCACCGATAACGCAACAAAGACATACACTGCTCAGCCTACTCGCGCCGCTTACCCCACATGGCGGGAGGGTGGGAAGTTTGAATCCAAAAATTTCGCTGCCCGAGAGGACCGCCAGCCGCTCTCCATGTAAAAGAGTACACGCACCGCGTAAAGTGAGCATTCCGTGTTCGGCAGGGTACCGCATAAACGTGGAAACGCTTAAAAAAAAAAGCGTAAAGCGGGGTAATACTGGTTTATTGTTACCTAGTGTTGTTGCACGTCCACATGTGTATTCTGCCGTGATTGGTCGATGCAAGGGTCTTTTCGACTGCGAAGACAACTCTGTCCCAGAATTCCAGCGACTGCTCAGTATGTTGACGAGCGAAGGTGAGTCTGGCAGCACTGTGTTCCTCTGTCAGTCGTTCTTTCTTGGCAGGAATCTTGTGGTAGATACCCGCCTCATGAAGCCGCCTCCGGACAGTTCTAGCACTCATGTCCAGCCGCAGATCTAAGCAAATTGCAACAGCATTAGAGAAAGGGTTGTCCTCAGCTGCTCTCAAGAATCTTGCATCGTCTTCAGGAGTAGTCACTCATGGCTGCTGATGTCTCTCTTAATCAAAAGAACATGCTGATTAAAAGCCACTAATTTTTTATACAAAGTAATTATATTTAATTGCCTGTGTAATCACCAATAACGTGTCAGTCTGATCAGTACAGTACTTACCAAGGTCGTTCAGGTTGCCACTCTCCTCTCATCTTCTATTCCACTTGATTACAGTAGCAGCTGATATTCCAAGATCACAGGATATGGTTCGGATAGAGAGTCCAGCTTCTCTTAGGCCCACAATGCGACTTCTCAAAGCTAACTGGGTGTCACGACGGTTCATCTTAAAATCTAAGAACTTTCTGTTGAATTCTATGATTTCTAGGGTCGCGACAATACCTCGGATGAGTTTTGATTGGCTGTCGACACTTGTTACTTGATCAATAAGCAAATTATCATTGTTTTCACAATTTTGTATTGTATTTCATTCAGGGGCGGATGCATTTATATCTTTAAACACTTGGTTTTTTACGTCATATGTCATTATTAGTTTTATTACTTGTGAAAATAAAGGATAAGGTGTGTGTGTATAACATGGCCCAGCGCCAAAAGATAGCTTCCTAACATTATAAAGGATAGCATTACTCACCAACACGTCATTGGCAGCTACACTAAGTCCTCTCTTAACGTCAAGGTTACGTTCTTAAAAATGCGACTACATACAAAACAACGTTAAACCGATAGATTTTCCCCATGAGAAATAGATAAAATACGAGAGTTACATTCCTGAGCCTCCCTTTGCCCCATGAAATACATTGCAGGTACTGTATATATACAGAAAAACATTGCCATTTCTATAGAAAATAGTGCATGCATACAGTATACAACTACTAAGTTTGTATTGGTTCTCACCGATGGGCGGAGGTGGTACAGTGAGTGTGTGGTGGGTAGAGAATCTGAGGAGGCAGATGGCGGGAGCGGAGGAGGGTGGTGAGTCACTGAAACCACCTCGCCAAGAGAGCAGAGTGCGGCCAGACGAGAGAGGGTGATGCACCGTAAAATGTAGTCCGTTAAGACACAAAACGACGTATTATCGGATCACCAGGATGTCAAACGAATTTCTTATCTCTAAAGTTAAGCGACTAGTACCGAAACAACGTTAAGCGGGACGACTTTAAGCTCAGACATACTATACTTGTCAGTATCTTTCGCAGCACCATACCCCTAGAATCACCCTATTAAAACGATAAGTGTAAAGAGGTCATTTTGGTTTACCTGTGTGAAGCTAGGTCGAAACGTGACTTACGACAGCATATGGTTTCATTATATGCTATTAATGTTTTCATGAAATATAATGTGCATGTAAGAGCAGTTGAATCACCTAAAAATGTGTATCGGCTTAAAGTTATATGTCGGATTTGGAAAATAATTATAACTGTCCTTACCTGAGGAAGGATAACAGTAGTGAGGGGAGGTAAAGGTTACGTATTTCTCTGGCTTTGGAGCCTTAGATTAAAGATAACCAATTAGACCCCAATAAATCAAACAACGTAATGTACTGTAAATACGTATTCCTATACCATAATCACCTCTTCCACTTCCATCACTCTTTTGTGTGCAAAAAATTTATATTTATGTTATGCAACACGGAACTCGAGTACTCCCCCCATCTTTCCCCCTCCCCTTTCCCTCCCACCCCCGCACACACACAAACACTGTTACAAGATCGTCAGCTGATTCTACCTCTGGTTGTCTGGCTGGGTAACTCATTAGTTTCACACATTTCGTGGACGCTGGAGCATAATATAAATAATTAAGTGTTGAAATTACTAGCCGTGCAATTGTGACCATGACAGGGTCATGTGAGAATTTGTCTAGGGGTCTCTTTTGGGAGTTCCTCTTTATGGTCTTTCTGTGGAGGTTTGTCGATGTGGTTCATCTACGGGGTCCTTCTTTGGGGGTTTATCTTCGTGGTCCTTCTGTGGGGGTTTGTCTATGGGGTCCTTCTGTGAGGATTCCTCTGTGGTCCTTCTCTAGGGGTTCCTCCATGGGGTCCTTCTGTGGGGGTTCTTCCATGGGGTCCTGTGGGGGTTCCTCTGTGGTCCTTCTGTGGGGGGGGTTCCTCTGGGGGTCCTTCTGTGGGGGTTCTTCTATGGGGTCTCTGTGGGGACCCCCACAGGGATACACGTATTTACTTGTTACTTCCATGAATTAAACCTGGCAGTCAGTAGAAATCATGATGTAACAGGATACTCCTGTGCATGCTCAGGGTTGTGAGTTTAACTTGATCAGTTATAAGATAGCTTCTCTGTTACAGTGAGGGACGCTCTTTCTCAGATTGGCAAATCATTCAATGCGATTTTGTAAATAATGTCACTGCAATTCACATTTTCTGGGCCAATTATGTTATGCAAACACATTAAGTGCCCAAAATGTGGTACAAGCAGGCATTATTGTGAAGATATACACATTTGGTTTTCATGAATCAACAGAAAATTCCCAAGATATGTTAGGAAAAGTTTTCTTTGGTTTGGTCTTTTTTTTCCAACAGTTTTTCTCCGACTTCAAAGCCTTTCAGTTCACCTGAAGATCCCCCCCCCCCCCTTTGCTTATTTAGCCAGGTCACGATGAGATATTTGCCAGAGTATTAGAGGAATGTAAGGAAGAGCTTAGTATGCCCTTAGCAAATTTGTTTCATATGTCACTAAAAATGGGTGCAGTACCAGAATCCTGGAGAATAGCAAATGTAATACTGATTTTCAAGAAGGGAGATAGATCACTGTCCTCTAACTACCGTCCAATCGGTCTAAAATCAATTGTAGGCAAATTACTGGAGAAGCACAGGTTGATCAATGATTCCCAACATGGCTTCACAAGTGGGCGTTCATGTCTGACTTATCTATTAACACTCTTTTTCAGCTGTTTTCGAATCAGTGGACGACGGGCACGATTATGTTGTGGTATATCTTGACTTTAATAAAGCCTTCGACAGAGTCCTCCACGAGAGACTTAATAAGAAAAGTGGAGGCTCATGTCATTGGAGGAGATATTATAAAATGGATTAGGGCGTGGTTACAGGACAGGAAACAGCAAGTAAGCATTAACGGCACTAAATCCGATTGGAGTAACGTCACTAATGGAGTACCCAAGGCTCAGTACTTGGACCATTATTATTTATTATACAGTATACATAAACGACATAGATATAGGCGTAGACAGCAACATAAGTAAATCTGCTGATGACACTAAAATAGGGCGTGTAATTAATCTGACGTAGACTCCACAAAACATTAAGATCTAAACAAATTTTTCAAATGGTCTGATAAATGGCAGATGAAATTCAATGTGGACAAATGTAAAGTACTTAGTCTAGGAGATGTAAACAGAGAAACCAAATAGCACCTGAACAACATTGTTATAGAGAAATGTGAATGTGAGAAAGATTTTGGATAATGATAAGTGGGAATCTTAAGCCAATTAAACAATGTGTAGTTGCTCGAAACAAGGCTAATAAAGTTCTTGGGTTCATACAAAGGAGTGTTAGTTACATGACTAGAGAGGTCATCCTAAAACTATATCTTGCGCTTGTGAGACCTCACTTGGATTACCAGGTTCAGTTCTGGTCACCATACTACAGAATGGATATAGAATCCCTAGAAAGAATTTAGAGGAGAATGACAAGACTGATCCCGGGCATTAGGAACCTCGAGTACAGAGACAGGTTAAAGCATCTTAATTTGCACTCCCTCGAGAGACGTAGAGTGAGGGGCGATATGATCGAGGTGTATAAATGGAAGTCAGAGCTAAACAAAGGTGATACAACAAAGGTACTCAAACTATCCAACCAGGAGCGAACTCGTAACAATGGTTTTAAATTAGATAAATTTTTATTTAGGTGCAAAATAGGTAAACATTGGTATGGAAATAGATCAGTGGATGAATTGAATAAGTTTTCAAACTTTCATCGTTAACTGGAACACGCTGGAAAGCTTCAAACATAGGTTGGATGGATATATGAGCAATAGCTGTTGGGCGTAAATGGGACTGCCCAGTATGGGCCAATAGGCCCGCTGCAGTTTCCTCCATTCTTATGTTCTTATTTGGGGATTAGGTTAGGGTAGCATTAAGTTGTCTTATTTTCAGTAAATCTTAATGAAACTAAAAAAGGGGGTTTGTGAAAACTTCCTCAGATGGCAAAGATATATATACTGTACAGTAGGGGGCAGTGAAATTTTGCTCAAAGCTGCACTCTTCAGGCATTGTTCCTTATACATATCTCAGACTCCATGCCAAATTTGAAGCTGATATGTCGAGGTTTAGTCTGCCGCATTTTCTACTGAAATTTTTAAATTTACCTACAGTACTAGCCAAACAGTCGCTGTGGCGGTGCAATGTTCTGTTCAGGTATTCCTTATGTTGAGGATAATTCAGATGATTCAAGAGATATTCCTCTTGTCAATACTGATGCTGATTTTGTCCCTGATCCAAGGGCTCTGACAGACACCAGTTCACAGAACCGGACAAGACTCCCTACATTGGCTGCCGCTTGTGACCGATACTTGATTAGTGATTATGCTGGAGCTGCCATTGCTACTGCCACCTTAACTGACTATTGCATTATCACAAAGGATGACAAGAGTCAGGTTATTGGACCACATAAGCTGCGGGATGCGAGACAAAAATACTGATTTAAGAGGCAAGAAATTGAGATGGCTAGTTTAGATAATTTGACGTCACTCTATTTTGATGGTAAGAAGACCGCCACTCGTGTGATGATAAAGAATGAGAAGACCGAGAAATGGAGTTCGAGGATGATGGTGAAAGATCATTATGTCATCATGGTTGAGCCTGGCAATGAATATCTCACACATGTGACTCCCAAGACTGGACACGGAAAGCAGATTGCCAAAACTATTCACGAGTTTCTGGTGGAGAAAAATCTAACCCAGCAGCCCATTGTGTGTGTTGGTTGTGATGGAACCAATGTAAATGTAGGATCAGAAAATGGAGTCATTCATCATCTTGAAATGTTACTTGATCACCCGCTCCATTATTTCATATGTCAGCTTCACGGAAATGAGCTGCCTTTCCGCGCAGTTTTTTATCACTATGATGGTAAACCAAGTGATCCTGAGCATTGGCGTGGTCCCATTGGAAAGCAGATCAAGGAGTCTTTGTCTGAGCTTCCAGTTGTCGCCTTCCAGCCAGTCAGTTTCCCTGATTTCCCTGTGTTTAATGATGAAGTGGAGAAAGATCTGTCCTGGGATCAGAAATACCTGTATAGGATTTGTAAAGGAGTTATCACAGGTGTTGTTGAAGATGACTTGGCTGCTATTGAACCAGGTCCTCCCTGTGTGTCAAGGTGGAACACCTTATGGAGTAGAATCCTCAGGCTGTATGCAGCAACATCAAGACCCAGCCATGAGTTGAAAAGAATTGTCATTACAATAATAAAGTTCAGTGCTCCAATGTGGTTTTACATCAAGATACACCCTTACGTAACACACGGCTCAAGGAACGTATTCCAGTCCCTGCTATATATGAAACACCTGAATAGTGAGGAGGAGACGATAGTGAAGAAGGCTGTCCAGAGAAATGCATACTTCGCCCACACAGATGAACTTCTTCTTGGTATGTGTGCAGATGAGGACATGACTTAGAGAAAAATCTGTCTCAATGATAAGAAAAATTAGAGAGGAGAATCAGCAAAAGGAAGAATGCACTGGCAGATCTGAAGAGGAGGAGGAAGATTCTGATGCTGCTGTTGACGAGAATTTGTTAAACTATACTGATGAGGAGGGTAAAGATGGAGATGGGAATGAGGATGTGCCTCCTGTAGTCAACATGAGAAAGGTGGTGACTCCGAAATTAAAGTGGCAAGCAAAAAACTATCATTCCATGATTAACTGGAGGAATGAACTCAAGACTGAGCCTCCTTACATTGCTTCTCTGTCAAATCTACAGGTTAATGACATTCTTGAGACACCATTAGTGGTGCCCAAGTGGCCAAACAGCACTCAGGCGGTCGAGAGAGGCATAAAAGTGATGACTGAAGCTTGCACTGAAGTGACGGGATACGAATCGAGAGATGGATATATTAGGCAAAGATTATTGTCTTGGAAAATGATGCCAAGGTTCCGCACAAAAAAGAATTTCAATATGAACTTGTAATGATTTTCTATACGGTGTACCTGTAAAATAACATGTGAATTAAATCGATGTCACCCATGTAAAATTTATCATTATCCTGGAAAACATTAAATGACACCTAATTTTTGGTATACACTAAAAGTTGACAAAAAGTCGTTCGCGATGCAGCAGGGTAAGTATGCATGAAATGGCATGAAATTTTGCACAGGTGTTTGTTACAGCCATACAAACGATGCCTGAAAAGTGCAGCCTGCAACTCAAATAAGTGTTTTTTCCCTGCCCCCTACTGTACAGGTACAGTATATGAATTGATGTGCTTAAAGTTTTGTGAGATTGAGGACAACATCTAATCATTTCACCACATCAACTTATTAGCCATTCAAGCAGTTGGTTTGTTCCTTGTAATGACTTTCATTGTCGAGCTTTTTGGTGTGCCACTGTTGTGGCCATACGAGCTGTGCACAAAGTAGCTTTAGTACTGAGTGTGATGACAACTTTCTGCCTTGATGTCGTACTTCTTATGTGGATTATATTTCAGGATAATGTTCGCTGTACGGATGAAGAAGAGCTGATGGTGGGAAAACCCAAGAAGACCTACTGCAGGAGGAGTGACCCGTTACTATCTGTTTCTGAGAATATGTTTGACGACCTCTGGAAGGTGAAAGATGTGAACGAATTGATGTATGGGGTCCTTCTGTGGGGCTTCCTCTCTGGTCCTTTTGTGGGACTTCCTCTCTGGTCCTTCTTTGGGGGTTCCTCTATGGGAGTTCCTCTTTGGGGTCCTTCTGTGTGGGCTCCTCTCTGGTCCTTCTATGTGGTCCTTTGGGGGGTCCCTCTGTGGGGATTCCTCTATGTGGTTCTTTGGGGGTTCCTCTATGTCAAGGGTGGGCAATTCTTTTTGATGGAGGGGTCGTTTCATGAATGGTGGCACACTTCACGGGCCACACACTTAATGTAGATGCAAATGTATTATATTAACACAAAGTAAAGCCTTGTATTTGTAAATACAAATGCAGTGGCGAGCCACAGAAATAATTTGGCGGGCCAAATGTGGCCCGCGGGCCATACTTTGCCCACCCCTGCTCTATGTGGTCCTTCTGTGGGGTTTCCTCTATGGTTCTTCTGTGGGGTTCCTCTATGTGGTCCCTTGGGGGTTTTTCTATGTGGTCCTTCTGTGGGGGGTTCCTTTATGTGGTCCTTCTGTGGGGGTTCGTCTATGGTCCTGTGGGGGTTCCTCCATGTGGTCCTTCTGTGGGGTTTTTCTATGGGGGTTCCTCCATGTGGCCTTTCTGTTGGGGTTCCTCCATGGGGTCCTTCTATGGTGGTTCCTCTGTGGCTCTTCTGTGGGAGTTCCTCTGGGGTCCTGTGGGGATGCTTCCATAGGGTCCTTCTGTGGAAGTTCCTCTGTGGTCCTTCTCTAGGGGTTCCTCCATGGGGTCCATGGTCCTTCTCTAGGGGTTCCTCTATGTGGCCCTTCTGTCGGGGTTCCTCTGTGGTCCTTTTGTGGGGTTTTCTCTGTGTTCCTTCTCTAGGGGTTCCCCTATGGCAGGGGTGGCCAACCTGTCGATCGCGATCGATTGGTCGATCGCAAGATCTTCTCTAGTCGATCGCATGGCAAAGTTAGACTTAATGATCCATCCTTCTTAAGCTGCCATACAAAAATCCCCTTCAAATTTTACTTATAATCATTGGAATATTATATTTGTTTAGATTTTTTCTGGGAATAGATTATCTTTAGGGACACATCAGAGCGATACATACAAAAAACTTCGTCTGTGCCATACTGTGTGTGGCGGAACCTGATAGGAAGTGTTCGCATTCATATAGTCCGGTGCTGGCTGGTTCCTGGTGAGGAAACTGATCAGCAAGTTGTCATCAGTTGTAGGCTAAAACTAAGCAGGTATTTGCTTTTATATGTTTACAAATACACATTAAACCTTGTATTAATGAATTTGGTAATGAAAAAGTCGACTCGATATTGAGGAGTCTTGTCAAAAGTAAAGAGAGAGAGAATCATATTTGGCAACCTTGCCTAGCGAGCCTACACACTTGTCACCAAGAGTGCAGTGATTTTTAGTCATCCGCATTACTTGGAAGTGTGAGATGCTGCCTCTTGTTATGGAAAAGTCTTGGGTGATTACAAGAATTACTAACTTTTTAGCTTAGCGACAGTTCTCGCCGCAACCCTAGAGGAGACAGAAGTGTCCACACCAGCCGGCGACAATTGCTTATGAAAAAATAAGTTCAGAACGTAACGCTGTTACGTTAGTAATTCTCATATTCATGTAGGAAAAGTCATGGAAAAAAGTAATTCTCGTATTGACGTACGACTTAATCTTTTCCAAGTACAGGTTATTGGCCATCAACTGAACCAAAAATGAGTTCTGGGCCAAGTACTAAAAATACCCAAATTTACCATTTTCACAATGAATGGGAAGAAGACTATTTTTTTACCATGAATAATTTGAAGTGTCTCCAGCTCTAGCTAAGAAAGAAAATCCTGAAAAGCATTTCAAAAGTTTTCGCAAGAAGTATAATAATGATTTCCCACCCAAAAGTGAGCTATGAAAGAGGAAAGTTCATGAACCATTGCATCATTCAGGGTGAGTCGAGTACAGTTGTACCCCACTTAACGCGGTCAATAAAACCCTGAGGGTACCGTGTTAAGTGAAAACCGCGTTAAGTGAACAACGGAACATATGGGATTAATTCCAATAGAAACCGGCCCGACCCCCAAACTCCACTTTTTGACAACACATAACTATGTTGTAGTAAAAATAACATCTGAGTTTTATGATGGTACATGCACACAATTAATACTTAAGAGAAATAGAGAAATACAGTCGCCAAGTTAATGTCCATTCAAATAATGGACTCGACTCCCTCCCCCTCTTCTCACACTACGCTGCTGGCTCTTCCCTCTCTGAGAAATTTTTGGGGGAAAACCACTAAATTTTAATAAATAACACCTCAAACTAAAGTTAGGATAATACAATTGACATTGCTGGATTCCTTGTAAGACCAGGAATATTTTGAATATAAATGTCATATATTTTGCACAAAAGAGAACATATTTACTCAGAGTAAACATTATATCTAAAATTTGTATGTCTAATGCAAAATATATGATGTTTATATTCAAAATGATCATCAAATTATAAGAATTCCAGCAATGTAAATTATATTCTGACCGGGTAATTTGTATGAATTTTATGAGCTAAAACAAATATCTTCAGTTAATAAAAAAAAAAATATTCTTCACAGGGTAACAGA
This sequence comes from Homarus gammarus, assembly GCA_958450375.1. Classification (NCBI taxonomy): domain Eukaryota; kingdom Metazoa; phylum Arthropoda; class Malacostraca; order Decapoda; family Nephropidae; genus Homarus; species Homarus gammarus. The sequence continues at coordinate 309,618 of CAUDMG010002576.1, read as the reverse complement.
TGGTCGGTCGGTCCCTCCCTCCCCCCCACCCACCCCCCCACCAACCGTCCCAAGGAGATGTGTGGGAAAACCAGAATATTTAACTTTTTAGTAATAAATTCTACCTCAAACTAAAGTTAGGATAATATAATTGACATTGCTGGATTCCTTGTAAGACCAGGAATATTTTGAATACAAATGTCATATATTTTGCACAAAAAATAACATATTTACTCAGAGCAAACATTTTTTCTAAAATTTGTATGTCTGATGCAAAATCTATGATGTTTATATTCAAAATGATCATCATATTGTAAGAATTCCAGCAATGTAAATTATATTCTGGCCGGGTAAATTGTATGAATTTTATGAGCTAAAACAGGCAGTCAGGCAGGGTGGCGGGTGGGGCAAATCTAAAAATAGCGTCTCGAGCCGGACACTCACCGCGTATATGTGGAAAAACCCTTGTTAAGTGAAAGTTCAGCTCTGGCGAGGCACCGCGTATACGGTAAAACGCGCTAAGTGAAACCGCGTTAGGCGGGGTAATATTTTACTTACAAAGCATAAAAAAAGAATTTCATGATGTAGAAATATTCAAAGAGGCCTTTTTAGAAGCAGCATATTCGTTGTTTGAAAATTTAAAAAATAAGTCTGAAATACTGTCTTCTGTTAAGGATGTTCAGTTATCAAGAAACACTGTCATGAGGCGCTGTGAATTTATGGCTGAGGATTTGGGTGACCAACTGAATACAGACATACATGAGTGTGTGTTCTTTTCATTACAATATGTCGAGTCTACTGATGTGGTCGATACATCAAAATTATGTATTTTCATTAGAATGGTGTTTAAAGACATGAGTACCAAAGAGGAACTGCTGAAAATTCTACCATCAAAAGGAAAAACTCAGGTTGAAGACATATTTCAGACTTTCAGTGATTTTGTTAATAGTACACAGTTGCCATTAAGTAAGCTCGTATCTAAAAATACTGATGGAGCACCTGCATTGGCTGACCGAATCAGTGGGTTCATTGCCCTGTGCAGGAGTGATGATAGGTTTCCTAACTTCTTTTTTGGCATCAAAAGATTGGCCTTTTGATCACAACGAAGTGTGGCTGTTAGATTTAGCTTTTTTAGTTGACATGACGCTATGCTGAATAAACTAAACTTAGATTTGCAAGGGAAAGATAAAACTATAGTTGACATGATGAGTGCTGTGACTGCTTTCAAGCAGAAACTAAAACTAGTGTCTTCGCAGTTGCACCAACAACAATTACGAAACTTCAGAAATATGATGTCTGAACTAGAAAACCAAGGAAAATACTGTGACCAGTTTGACAGTGCTCGATATATTGAACAGGTACAAAACCTTGCCTCATATTTTGACCGACGGTTTCAAGATATAGCAACAATAGAACCTGTTGCAACATATACAGTCTACGCGGAAGGTTAAGGCACACCGTGGGGAAAAAATAAAAAAATCATGGTAAGGCAATGAAAAAATGAAAATATCACTCACCCACCCCTCTTAGTATTATGTTGTGTTTCCCTTCCTCTTCAGCACCTCTTTCAGTCGTTGTGGAACACTGTCTGCAAGGTTTTGCAGGTGCTGTGGGGTGAAATTGGCCCACAGTTGCTTAATTGCTGTGGTGACCTTGGGGACGGACGAGGTGTCGAGGTCACGTAGGGGACGTTTCATGAGCCCCCAAAGGTTCTCAATAGGGTTGATGTGGGCGGAATTGCCAGGCCAGTCCTTAAAATATGAAACCTGGCAATCCTCCAACCACTGAGTAACCAACTTGGCTGTGTGGCAGGGAGTACCGTCCTGCATGAACACGACGGCGCGTGTTTTCTCAAACGAGTCAGGCAGAACGTCACAGAAGCTCGAGGTACACACCCTGGTTAACTTTAATGTTTTTTTCAAGCACAACCAACTCACCAACACCATAATAAGTGAAACAACCCCATACCATCACTGAATCAGGATGCTTGACTGTCTTGACGGTGTACCTGGGGTCGCGCGGGTCAGAGTCTGGCCGGCGGTACACCCAATCGTGACCACAACCACTCGCTGTAAACGTGGCTTCATCACTCCACAGGACGTTCCTCCAATCCTGAAGGAACCAGACACTGTACTTCTTTGCAAAAGTGATCCTCTTCTTCTTCTGGGCAGCAGTCAGCAGGGGCTTACGGCGTGGTCGGTATGAGCGATAACCGAGATCGTCATGAAGAAGCTGCTGCACCGACCTTAAGGAGACGTGACCAAGGAGTCCGGGGTTAGTTTGCTTTAATTCCCGAGCCGTGAGCTTAGGATTAGCATTAACTTGCCTAGCAATCACTTCCTGGTTCTAGGAGACGTAAGCCGTGGTCGCCCAGACCTGGGTTTAGGGGTAGGCAACTCTTCCTGGCTGTTTGCCTCAAACTCCGAGATGAATCGGTACACTGACCGCCGGCACACACCGGTTAATTCAACTATTTCAGTAACTTTATGATTAGCCTTGTATAAACCAATCACCTGTGCAATACCCTCATGCTTAGTAACTCTCTTGGACATCTTAAAGACCCAGAAATCACACGATAAAGCACTGTAACTCAGGCGTAAAATCACGGCACGTGGCGCTCACATGGGTACAATAACCTCCACCCACGCAACCTAAACAAAGACTGAGCGGTTGCTGCTATGTGACAGCTGTCGCCTAAGGGTTCCAGATGCCGTTAGAATTGTGACTAAATATTTCTGATCAAAATTTATCCCTATCTTGAGGGTAAAACGATTTGTGCTAAAAGTGAAGTCACGACCCAATTTGTGCCTTAACCTTCCGCGTAGACTGTATGTGTTTTCCATTTGGTAAAATCACAAATGTTGAAGATATTGCTTCTAGAATGGACATATATGAAGTCGAAAATGAGCTTCTGAAGCTTAAAAATAATATTCAGATCAAATCCAGGGTAACAGGAGGAAGTTTCTGGAAACTTCTCAGTGAAGAAAAATATCCCAATATCAAAAAATGTGCCATATACCTCACAGCATTCTTTGGATCAACCTACCTTTGTGAATCAACATTTTCACACATGAAACACATCAAATACCGATCAACACTGTCAGATGAACACCTGGATGCTTGCTTGAGGCAAGCAGTCACTGCCTACAGTCCTAATTACACAAAGCTGGCAGACTACATGCAGTGTTAACCATCTCATTAGTAAAGTAAGTTTATGATTTTGTCTTGTTAACAATATATCATAACAATTATTAAAAAAATATTATTCTCTCTCTCTCTCTCTCTCCGAATCTGCATATTTTATGGCAATGGGAGGGGGGTGGGGGTGTTTTGGGTGAATATTAGGCTGGTAGATCGCGTCAGGGTGACTGGAAAAAGTAGATCACATCACACAAAAGATTGGCCACCCCTGCTCTATGGGATCCTGTGGGGGTTCTTCTATGGGGTCCTGTGGGGGTTCTTCTATGGGGTCTCTCTGTGGGGGACCCCCACAGGGATACACGTGTTTACTTCTTACTTCCATGAATTAGACCTGGCAGTCAGCAGAAATCATGATGCCACATGATACTCCTGTGCATGCTCAGGGTTGTGAGTTTAACTTGATCAGTTATAAAATAGCTTCTCTGTTACAGTGAGGGACGCTCTTTCTCAGATTGGCAAATCATTCAATGTGATTTTGTAAATAATGTCACTGCAATTGACTTTGTGCGATAATTTTTTTTATTACAGTTGTGGAAATGTGTTCCTTTCCTATACCCCTGTGGTAACCTATGTCTCCAAATGGCCAATCTATGTGACCTAAACTTATCTACCAGTCAAGTCCGTCATTACAATACCAATATCCATTCATTCATAAATAGTGGTACAGTGATATTCTCGCTAGCTGGAGCAATTGGAGCAGAGCACTTCATGGGAATTAGAGATTTCCGGGTGACGAAATGACTCTGAAACCCGGAAAAATCCCTCATACCCAGAATTTTTCCGGGTACTGGGAAAAGTTTCTCAGAATTTTCCAAAAATTTTGCATTATTTCATCCTTGGAATTTGCTGATATTCAACAAAGTTCAGCTGAGCTAAATTCACTTAATATGGCGGGTGTGAGGTCTTCGTTACTTACCTGAGATAGTTGAAAGTGTCATGTGCCAAGTAAGAATTAACGTAGCTTAAACATCGCCAATGACACACTGCGCTCCATACCTCGGTGGCCAATCACAGCACTCCTCCCGTTCTATAAGTGCCTGGCACTCTTAGTGCCTTGTAAACACATCTCTTCCGGCACCCCCATCCCCTGAAAAAAAGAACTGTTATATGTTGCTGCTCCTTCCCAACATGAAAGTACTGTACATTCATACAATTACCCTCACACAAAAAATAATTACAATATCTTTAATGGTGGAAAAGTTATGTCACTCGTTTGAGGATTATACTGTATAGTGTGGTTTGGTTTATGCAAGTGGAGAAAAATTCAGTTATGCTTTTTCTTCCAAAATGCCATTCATTTTCGTTCCTGAAACTGCCAAAGCACAAATGAAGATGTGTTAAGCTACATGGTTCAAAAGATGTGGCAGTTTGAAAGTTTAAAAACTTTAACTGCTTTTTCTCCTTTTTTTTTATTTTGGCATTCGGCTGACTGTGTTACTGATAGCCTTGTATACTGTACAGTACTTGTACAGTTTATGAATTGATGTGCCTAAAGTTTTGTGAGATTGAGGACAACAATTAATCATTTCACCACATCAACTTATTCAAGCAGTTGGTTTGTTCTTTGTAACGACTTTCATTGTCGAGCTTTCTGGTGTGTACTGTACCATATAAGTTCACTGTTGTGGCCATACGAGCTGTGCACAAAGTAGCTTTAGTACTGAGTGTGATGACAACTTTCTGCCTTGATGTCGTACTTCTCATGTGGATTATATTTCAGGATGGTGTTCACTGTAAGGATGATGAGCTGATGGTGGAAATACCCACGAAGACCTACTGCAGGAGGATCGAACCATCACTACCTCTTTATGTTACTATGAAGATCGATGACTACTTTCGGAAAATGAAAGACGCCAAAGGTTTAATGTGTGATACACGCACTGGTGAAGACTATGGAATGACAGAGATAGCAGATGATGAGAATTATAGGGAGCAAGACAGACCACATAATGATGTGTATGACAAGGAGAAAATAACAGCCCCCAATTCTAGTTATCTGGAGGACAACAGACGACGTAAAGATGTGTACAACACGAAGAAATTAACAACAGATGATGATGATGATTACAGGGAGGAAGAGGACACACAAAACAACTGTACAGAAGAAGAAACAGATAATGGCAGCCATTCATCAGAAGACAATACAACAGATGATGATGATGATGATTACAGGGAGGAAGAGGACACACAAAACAACTGTACAGAAGAAGAAATAGATAATGGCAGCCATTCATCAGAAGACAATGCAACAGATGATGATGATGATGATGATGATTACAGGGAGGAAGAGGACACACAAAACAACTGTACAGAAGAAGAAACAGATAATGGCAGCCATTCATCAGAAGACACTGCAACAGATGATGATGATGATGATGATTACAGGGAGGAAGAGGACACACAAAACAACTGTACAGAAGAAGAAACAGATAATGGCAGCCATTCATCAGAAGACACTGCAACAGATGATGATGATGATGATGATTACAGGGAGGAAGAGGACACACAAAACAACTGTACAGAAGAAGAAACAGATAATGGCAGCCATTCATCAGAAGACAATGCAACAGATGATGATGATTACAGTGAGGAAGAGGACACACAAAACAACTGTACAGAAGAAGAAATAGATAATGGCAGCCATTCATCAGAAGACAATACACATAACCAGCCTGATCATCACCACAAACTGAAGGTAAGAAATACGTTTATTTAAAAGAACTAATATTCATCTTTTTCAACAGTGTGATTATATATTGCACTGTATAGTTGAGTGTGTGAGTATGATTAGTTTATTGTGACTGTGTTTAGTTGATTGTTTGAGTATGATTAGTTTATTGTGAGTACGTATGTATGTATACTGGATATGAATGTGGGTATGTATTTATACTTTGGAGTGTAGATGAAATAGCCAGTGTTGCTAGCATTGTAGAATTTATTTACAATCATATGTAATCTGATACAGGGTATAGATTTTACATTAAATGTTCAAAGTTCCGGCTCTCTTTCTGAATGCAGGCTTTAACCTGTCGCAAAAGTGACTGTTGTCTTTATTTGAATATTCTAGGGGTATTGTGAATACTCTTGTCACTGACTTGCATTCAGCGCCTCAATTCTTCCTGAGTCTGGACCTCTGTAGCATACACTTTGCATTTAACATGACCCGTCAAGTAGGCAGTCAAGCTGATACAGCGCTCGCCTCTTGTTCTTGGGGTTGGTGGTTTGATTCTCAGGCCCTCCCAGTTCACCCAACTGTAAATGGGTACCTAAGTTTACAACGTGGGGAAGTGAAGGCAGTCGAGTGCAGTACTGGCCACGCTGCCTCCTTGTGTACTGAAGGCTTAGTATACAGTGTGCTGTATCCACACTGTCCTGTCCCTAATGGGCAGTCATGCCTATGGGACCCACTTTCACGTTTTTCAAGTACAGTGATCCCTCGGTTAACGAGCGCCTCGGTTAACGAGATTTCGGTTACCGAATTACCTTCCATAAGATTCTTAACTTCGGTTAACGAGCATTCCCTCGATTAACGAATTCCTTACGAGCGGCCCTCATCATGTTTTCGCTTGCACACCAGTTGTCGTATTAGCCCGCCAATACAGTAATCGGTTCTAGGGCTTAAATTCCTTACCATTTTAGTAAATATCAAGAAGGTTGTACTATTCAATCATTTTAAAAGTTTAATATTAAATTTTTTATTCATTTTAACAATTATTGAACATAATTGAAGTACAGGAAACTAGTTTTATGTGCGCCAAACAGCGTGTCAACACACCAAACAGGAGTCAGTCTCTGTGTCTCTTCAGTGGAGGTAACATCTTGCTTCAGACTCACTTCAACATAAATGCTTTTTTTCTGTGTTTTCAGTCAAATTATTTATCATTTTGAAATTTATTTTACATATTGATGATATATAGAGCAGTGCAGTGTTAATTTAAAAAATATTCTTTATTTACAGCAATTGAACTTAAAATAACACGTGTTGAAATTGTTTTTGAATCCAGCATGGGTCCCAAGAAATCTAGAAAAGCGATTTCAATTCAGGTGAAACAGGAAATAATTAGAAAACATGAGAAGGCATTAGAACAAATGTTCTAAGCAAAGAATATGGCATGTCGACATCAACTGTATCGACAATTCTTGCACAGAAAGACAAATTCAAGGAAGTAAAAGTGAGAGACAAGTCTACCAGAGTGTTCAAAGGTAGATCCCTAATAGCAGAAACAGTGAGGTTACTTCTCATCTGGATTAGAGAAAAACAGATGAAAGGTGATTCAGTTTCTACTGAATTTATTTGTGAAAGAGCCAGGGAAATATACGAACATTTAAAGGTAAATCAACCTGGTTCTTCAGGCACAGACTTTGAAGATTTTAGGGCCAGCAAGGGCTCGTTAAAAAATTTAAGAAAAGAAGTGACATATTTAGTGTTAGGCATGGTGAGGCTGCCAGTGCTGATAAGGAAGGGGCAACAAAGTTTTTAGTGGAATTTAAAGAACTGATGGAAGAAGAAAATTATCTTCCACAGCAAGTGTTCAATGTGGACGAAACTGGGCTGTTCTGGAAAAAGATTCCCAAAAGAACATTCATCACCAGAGATGAGGCCTCTTTACCTGGGCATAAACCCATGAAAGACCGTCTCACTCTATTGCTTGGTGCCAATGCTTCAGGGGATTTCCGACTGAAGCCTATGCTTGTCTACCACTCTGAGCACCCCAGGGTGTTCAAGCAACAAAAAGTGGTAAGAGGACGGCTTGGAGTTTATTGGAAATCCAACCGTAAGGCATGGGTAACAAGACATCTCTTTAATGAATGGGCTGTTGAGGTGTTTTGCCCTTCTGTGAAGAGCTACCTAACCACCAATAAACTCCCTTTAAAGGCTCTAATCCTCATGGATAATGCCCCTGGTCATGACCCTCAACTTGCCAGAACTTTGGAGTCTCAATTTGACTTTGTCAAAGTGTTGTTTTTGCCTCCCAACACTACATCAATCATACAGCCAATGGACCAGAATGTGATCAGCAACTTTAAGAAGCTGTCCATGAAAATTTTCAGGAGGTGTCATCAGGCAACTTCCACTGATCCTGAACCAACACTGGCACAGTTCTGTAAGACACAGTTTAACATCCTGGAGGATGTAAAATTGATTGTGTCTTCATGGCAAGAAGTCTCCACTAGAACCCTCAATTCTTCATGAAAAGCACTGTGGCCATCAGTAGTCCATGATTTTGAGGGATTTCAGGATGAAACAGAGTTGCACCAGGAGATTGTGTCCATTGGTCAGTCATTTGACCTTGAAATGGAGGAGGAGGATGTAGAAGAGCTTGTGATGTCTCATGAACAGGAACTTACTCCTGAAAACTTGGAGCAACTGGATGAGATGTTAAGAGGCTGACAGTGGTGAGGAGGAAATTGAAAGTGATGACCATATGTCAACTTCAGAGTTGAAAGATGTTGTTCACCACTGAAAGAAGTTCAGGAAACTGGCTTTAAGGCACCTAGATGTGGAAAAGTCTGAACTAGCTTTGTGTCATGTTGAGGACACAGTGGTCTCCTTCTTCAAACATCAGTTAATGATGAGGAGGAGAGATGCCCCACAAACAAAAATTGACAGTTTCTTTAGTAAAAGGCAGCGGGAACAAGATGCTAGCCCTCAGCCTTCCACTTCATGAAGGAGAGATGGTGTTATTGGTGGAGAATCTGTCAGTCCAGAGGTTCCTGACATTTTCATGGAAGGTGACTCGCCTTCCAAGAAGCAGTAAAATGCTTCTCCTCCACCTCCACTTCCTTCTCTTCTCCCTTCTCCTCCACCCTCATTCTAATTCCCATCATCCAGGAGCCTTCTACATACACACCTCAAAGTAAGTGTACTTTTCTACCTTTTTTGTTGAATTTAGGCAATTTTCGGTGAGCTGGAACCAATTACCCAAAAAACCATTGAAACAATGGTTTCGGTTAACGAGCAACCTTCCAGAACGGATTGTGCTCGTTAACCGAGGGACCACTGTGGATGTCAAGAGGATTTAAGTCAGTTGATCAAGGTGGCTATGGAACAGGGCTGCCAGATCCTATCCACCTGTCAGGATACCCAGCTTTTAAGAATTCTGGGGCACCATCATGCATGTACCACAGTTGTTGATGTATCCTCATGGGCATATCCTCAAGCTTAACTGGCAAAGTGTCCTCAAGAAAATATTTCTCCCCATAGACTTGTTACAGTCCTCCCCTACCCAATTTTGTGGTGTAACTCCAGAACTATGGGATAATGACACTATGGTCATGGAGTCATTTATCCTTGTGTATGTCACAGGAATACAACCCCAGAGTTATGAAACAAATATCCAAAACACTCTGTATACTGTACAGGGTAATTTATTGTGTGTACGTATACTGTAGTTGATTGTGAGTATGTATACAGTGGTCCCTCAGTTAACGAACGCCTCGGTTAACGAATTACCTCCCATAAGAATCTTCAATTCGGTTAACGAAAAAAAAATTGATTAACGAAATCCTTACGAAAATCACATTTTGTCTTGAACATCAGCTGATAAGCTGAGGAGGTACTCAGCCAATTCAGTGATCTCTAATATGTTTACATTCAAACTAATCACTTTCTTAAAAGAATTCCAGCAATGCAAATTAAATTCACCACAGTCACTTCTATTAAATTTTATAAGCAAAAAACAAAAATTCAATCTAAAAGATAAAAAATAAACTAACAATTAAACACTTCACACCACAGGCGCCAACTGTCAAACATGTCACTGTCACCCCTCCCTCCCTACCCCCCACCTCCCACCTTCCTGAGAAATGTTTGGGTAAAAAGACTAGGTTTACAGGTTTAAAAATAAGTAATACCTCAGACTAAAGTTAAGATAATATAATTTGCATTGCTGAAATACTTGCAAGACAGGGAATATTTTGAATATAAACTTTATATATTTTGCACAAAAGATAAAATTTTTGCTCTCCCTAATAAATTTTTTAAATTAGATCTAAAATTTGTATGTCTAATGCAAATTATAGCTTGTTTATATTCAAATTAATCACTATCTTATAAGAATTCCAGCAATGTAAATTATATTCTGGCTTTACTTTGTATATACTTTTCTGCTAGCTGGAACCGATTACTCAATATCCCATTGAAACAATGGTTTCGGTTAACGAACGACCTTCTGGAATGAATTGTGTTCATTAACTAAGGGACCACTGTACTGTAGTTGATTGTGAGCATGTATACTGTAGTTGATTGTGAGCATGTATACTGTAGTTGATTGTGAGCATGTATACTGTAGTTGATTGTGAGCATGCATACATGATTTATTGTTTAACTGCTCAATAAAATTTAATCTTTTTTAGGTAAATAATCTCACATTGTATTTGGGTCTCAAGAAGATTCACATGATCCAGGGACATTTCATAGAGAGAAACACGTGAGAGCTTCCCAGTGACTGTTCCATGCATACGAACACTTACAGTGATTGCTACATTATACGTATGATGTATCGTGGATAAGATGATTCGACCGAAACTACTCATTCTTGGATGGAAGTACAGTACAGTACAGTACTGTACAGTACATTATTTTAGGTTATGTTGGGAAATGTTTCTCGAAGTTCTCAGGTGGACAGAGCGAATTTATTTATACCATCCTTCGGAAAAATAAAATTACTAAAATTGGAAAACCTTGAAGTAAAAATAAGTTGTCTTCTAAAGGAACATTTTTAAAAGTTGCTGGTTAACCCAGGCCTTTGTTCCAGAATATTACCTTCTCTGGTATCCAAGGTAGAGGTCACTGAAACTGACTTGAACTTGGTGATCCTCTGACTTCTCTCATCTTTTTACTTTTACTCTTAACCTCTTCACCACTGATCTGCTCGTTAGCTGCTTGGGTGATCGGTTTTGTTTCTTGTTATGCACTGTTGGTAAGTACTGGGCATGTACTGGCTCCTGAATGTATCTGAACCTGCTACAGTGTTAGTCAAGTCTGGTATTGAAACAGCTCACACTCGGTGCTCTCACAACACTGGCAGGTTGTTCCATGAGTTTTCACTCCAAAAAGTTACTTCTCACAGTTTCTTCAACCTTGAGCTGTGACTCCTTGTGGGGCGAGCATCTGCCAGCTCCAGGTAAGAACCCTTGACTGAGTAGTGCCCTTTGAGATGTTTATACACCTCAGCTATTGCAGGCACTCTAATGTGTCTGGGTAGCTGAGGTGCCGGCAACCAGTTTGGTGGCCCTCCTCCGGACATTTTCAATCAATTGACAGTCCCTAGCATATCTCGGGGACCAGACGGGGTGGCAGTACTCCAGACAGGGAAGCACTTCACTCTTCTTATAAGACCTAATAATTTAGTTGCATTGGTCACCTTCACACAATGGCCCGAGAACTTCAGTTCATTGTCAACATACACACCCAGGTTCTTTTCACATTCAGTTTCAATTAATGCAGCTTCTTCATCCTGTTGGGACATATGATACGCCTCCTTACTGTTGGTACATCCCAGGTGCAACCTCTTACACTTCATGACATTGAATCTTAGCAGCCATTTCTTCGACCATTCTTGAAGCTCACAGAGTATTTTCACAGTCTGCTTGTTCTTAATTTCCCAAAATAACTTGGCATCATCCGCAAATATTTGTATGGAGGAATGTACAGCTTCTGGCTTTTATTATGAAACAAACAAACAACAGCGGGCCCAATACACTGCCCTGGGGTACCCCGCTTGTCAAGGGTACACATTACGATTTCGTGCCATTAAAAACCACACACTGCTTGCAATCATGTAGAAAGTCTCCGATCCACACAAGGACACTTCCCCAAATCCCGTACCCTTCCAGTTTAATTTCAGCCTTTCATGGGGGTACTCTGTTGAAAGCCTTGGCAAAATCTAGGTTTATACTGTCAATATTGCCACCCTGTTCCAGAATTTGGGTCCAAACATCCAATACCTTGAGTAATTGTGTAAAACAGGAGTGTCCTGGCATAAAACAGTGTTGACAATCCTTTACAAGGTTGTTTTGTAGCAGATGTTCCATCATGGCATCTCTTATTGGTGGGGCAGCTAAATGCAATTTTTCAAGAGAATCATGCAAATGGTGATACAAGCACCAAATTTGGCATGGTAATTCTCTAATGGTTACTAGTCAAGTCTGCCTAATTAGCCATTTGAAAATCCAAGATGGCTGCCATATTAGGGTGTGTCATACGGAGGCGAATTTTTATTTTTTGAGTTTGAAAAATCGGCCCATGGTATTAATGATGTAGTTCTATGTGCAGAATCATGTGATATCTTCAGATTTGAAAAGTTTTTATTTTTTGCTAGGTAAATTTTAACTTGAAATCTTATGATTATTCAGTATTCCCACCCTTTTACCAACACCACTAAATAGCTTATTTAAAGTAAAGTAAATGTATCAGGTTAATTTATTAGGATGAAAATGATCCAGAATAGTGAAACGAATGATCTTGACACATTTATTAAATTTAATATTCCTTTGGAAAACAAAATCATCAAATACAAAAACCGGTTTTACTACTACGACCTGGTGTTGCTGCACACCATAGAGAGCATGTCTTTCTTGCTTCTGTTTCTACTCATCACCTCCCTGCTGACCACCTGAGCTCGGATGTAGCCTTCCTTCCTCTCCTGGCTGTACACGTGACTGCTGGCCTCGCTCACTTGCTGTACACAACGCTCTATACTCTGGGTGTGCGAGGGCCAGGCAGGGACATGCATGGGGTTGTCCAGGAAAGCTCTGACTTGAACATTGGTGAGGCTGCTGGTAAGAGGGGGCTCACTGCCAGCCTGGATGTTATCCAGATCTATGAGGTCAGTGAGGGTCTTGGCACCTAGATTGACTTCAGGAGTCTTCCTGACCCTGAAGGAATCGTCACCAACTGATTCGTCATGCCCAGATCCTCTCATAAGTCTCATATCCAAGATCTTTTTGACTGCCACTCTTCTCTCCTCCTCATCCTTACTGCAGAGCATTGTCTGCAGAACTGCCTCGGGATGAGCATACCAGGAAGATCTCCTCACAGTCTGCTCCACAATCTGAACAACCTTCCTTGGCTGACTCCTCAGGAGCTCAAGCTGGAAGAGAACATGCCTCGGACCTTCGGAGAACGATGACTTGACCTTGGTGTTGAACCAATTTGGCAAGTAGACACTCACGATGAATTGGACAATAATCTCAGGTTGTGAAGCTGGTTCCCTTGCAGTTTATGATGAGCGACCCAAATTCTGCAGAACCTGAGAGCCGTTGTGAGCCACCTAGAATGTGAGACTGGACCTATCTGCAGGTAAGCAAGTCTATCAGGCATGACCCCAGTTTTGATGGCACTGCAAATCATGTAACCATAGTACTGGTCAGTACTCAGGTCGTCAATGACAGTATGTGCAAGCTCAACGAGTGGAGGGCCAACTGTGATTTTTTCAAAGCTCAGATTTATTTCTAACTCAGTGGCAGAGTCCAGCATCTTGCCAAGAGGACCAGACCATCTGTTGTTTGAAAGAGTCTTGCCATCCAGCTCCTGGATCAGATGTCTGAGTGGCAACTCGTTGGTGTGGAGGTCACAAACAATCCAGACCAGCTTCCTCCCAATCTTCCGCTCTATCCACTGTATGACCCCCCCTTGCCACCCTGTGTTCGTGTTGGTGCTGTCCCCTCCAATGGCCTGCAGGGTCTGGTCTACATTCCTCTCTCTTAGCCAGTTCACAATGTTATCTGCCACTATCTCAGCTGGTTTCCTGATGTCATCTTTCTCTGGAGTGAAATGCCACAAATACTTCCCTCCTGGTTCACTGCAGCAGGAGTAGTGTTCCTCCTTCACCATGGCAGGGAACAACTTGTCAGAATCTCCAACTTTCATGAACACTTTAGTGTCATCCCTTCTCCCATCAAAGAACAAACAATTGATTCCATTTTCTCTTATCCCCTTATCAAACTCCTCTTCTAGGTTACTGACAAGTTTCTCCTGAGCTCTCCTTACTTTGTTATGATCTATCACCAGGTGAACATCATCAGGTGTTATCAAACCACCGTCAATCCAGGCAGCTGTTGCTATCTCTGCAGTTTCTCTGAGACCAGTGTGGTGTCGCATGCTGGCCAGAGCTATGCTCGAGATATCTTTCCTATTTCGAATCTTATGCCTGGAAGGTTTGGGATCATTATTTTCTGGGTTAGGGACAAAGTCACCATTCTCCTGGTCAGCACTCGGATCAGCCATGGGGAAGTCATTAAACTCTGAATCAGCTTGACTCCAATCATCGGCCTTTTTTACCTCACCCTGGGCCTTCTCAAGTCTCTTTTCCTCGGCAACTCTTCTCCTCTTCTGTCTCTCTGTGGCAGCCTCCTGTCTCTTGGACTCCGGAATATCTTGGCTAGAAATCATGAGAGCCCCTATACTGCCAGTCTTCTCTCTCTGTGCTTTGACAAATGCCAGTTCGATCACAGGAATCTTCAGTTCACGCTTGCAAATACAGGAGATGTGGGCCTCGGATTTACAGTCACGATCGCATCCAAACTCAGGACAGAGAACAATTGGGCACTTGCAAGTAATTATGTCAAATAACTGGTCCAGTTGCTTGGCAAAGCTGTCCTTAACTGCAAGTTTTCCTCTCCCAAGGGAGATATCTCTTGCCTTTTCCCAACTGGCTCGCAGTCTCTCACTAATCTTCTTCTGACTTGTTATGACTGGAGGCTTGAACTGAGCGTTAGCCAGAGTGTACTGTGCCAAGACAGCTTTGGTCATATCACTGGCAATGTCTTTGTTTGTGTAAGTTCTTTGGTTCTTTTCACTGATTTGCCGAATTAAAACACCGTATCTCAAAGCATCTCTCAATGTAGGCAACTCCGACTTCAGGAGCTCTCTCCCAGACCCAAGATAGTGACTGAGATGGCTGGATTTTTGGTTCCTCGTCCTGACACAAGCAGCCATCGCAAATATTATCAACTTATAAATGCATCAGAATCTGAAACAGAAAAAAATATTGTGAGTTGGGTTGTTAAAGAATGAAGTCAGAAAGCAATGTTCACTATTTAATTGTAATGCACTAATGCAGCTGTACGTTAGATTTTCGATAAATTTCACGCTAAAATTTACCTAGCAAAAGGTTGCAAAATATTGAAACTGAAATTATTTTCTGTTTATATACACTAAAATCTACCAAAAAAGTGATGGGCCATTAGTTTTAGCTGATCTTCCCTCCTATGACACACCCTACTGCCATATTGACCCTCAAAAGTTGATTTTTCTTATAGACATTGTTGTAGTTGGTCAATCTGAGTGATCTTGGTGTCGATATGTATGATTTTTTTATAGTTTTAAAACCATTGTAACATTTTTATCCACATAAAATAACACTTGTATAAAAAAAATAACAAAAAAGCTTACTAAAAAAAAAAGTACTCACTATTGGCACTGGTTCCTGTGACTCCTGACAGTACATCTTTGTTCACTTACTGCTGTTCAAATATGCAGCTGCAAAGTGCTGTGCAGGAAAGTCCAGAGCAAAAGCATTTGCATCTCTGGTTGCAGTCTTCTTTCAGGAACATTTGGTCAGCTCCTGATAGCATGATGCAATCGGGGGAAGAGTCGTCCAACGTATCTGCCATGCCTCTCCCTTCTGCATCCATCCCCAGTTGACAAGACTGCTGGTTTCTGGATTGGAGATTGTTGCCTGGCCCCAGATGATACCAGCCTGGTAGGCAGCCCGCTTTGCATGTTCCTTGAGGGCTGCCTGGGTTGGTGGAATGGAGTCATTTGGTCTCTGCTTGCAGGAAAAGAGATTTAGTCTTGCCTGATCTACACCAGTGGCTCCACTAAATCTGTCGTACATGAGGACAGCATGTCCAGCACAAGGTTCCGGAATTGGAACTGTGAACTCTCAAGCCTCCGTTGTTTACACCAGTCTTCAAAACTCAAAGTTGACCTTTCAGACCCATCAGTGCAATAATCCTGTTATGCCTCCTTCGTCAGTTTGTACAAGCTGCATGTTGTGACTTGATGTGCTAGTCTTGTCTTAATTACACTTGATACAGACAGAAAAGACTCTGCTGTACCAGATGAAGCCACTCCTGCTTCAACAAGGGAACTGGTCCAACCACTGTCTTGTAATAGCGTTCCTAGTGATCTCAGTGCAGCCATCTCTATGTGAAGTCCCCCGAACATAATAACATACCTGTCTTCTCCATACTCAGGCCAATGCCACCAATGCCATTGGATTTGTTTTGCCAGGGCATACAGTGGCTGGTCAGCAGCTATGACTGGGATCTGACCTGGGTTCAGAAAAGCCACTGTGTCACAAACCTTTTCCATGACATGCTTGATGGTTGCCACAGAGTGTGCCTGATCTCGAAGCAGGGGAAGCAGAGACGTAATGCTCACTTCAGATGGCTAACTCCTGTTCTGTGCTGCATGGTGAGCTGCCGACGTGATGCAGACTTCATCAGCCACATCCTCAGTGAGCAAGACCTCTTCCAGCCAAGCATACTCTTCCTGCAGGTGTGATTGGATTGACTCAGGTGCTGGCAATGACTGAGGTGCTACCAAGGGAGGATTGGGATTCTTCAGAATATAAGCTGGTCGGACATTGGTGAATGCCTCTGGAAGCTCAGGAACTTTCTTGACCATCGTATCTGCATTCCGTCTGAGTGGCTCATGCTCCTCACCAGCCTGCTCAGGGCTTGGATGTTGGAAGATGGACACACTGGTCCCATGGAAGGACGTTTTGGCCATAGTCACAGTGGGGTTGTGGTCAATGCTGTCCACTGCTGAAGTCGTGAACATCTGCTTCCTCAAGATTGGTGGACACACTACTCCATCTTCCACGTACTGGCATACAACTGCTTCTCCTAGCTAGGCTGAGAATTGTAGAACTCTGTCATGTGAAAGCTGACCCCATTTTCATGCAGCATGTCGATGAGCTGCCTCTTTCTTGTCTTGGCAAACACAGACATGCCGATGTAGATAGCAAAAGGTGTCTCATGGTCCTAGGAGTGTCTGTGGATTTGTGTTCCTACCTTGTAGTTGGCAAAGCAGTTGTACTGTAAGATCTGTGACATAGCAAGGTCAGACTTCGATGCGCCATGCTGGAGTTGGGATTTGATATCTGCACCATGTTCGATCATGCATACAAATTGAAGCAGTGATGGTGGAACAGCCTGTTCAATGCATCCTTCATGAAATGTACTGCTGAAGTGTGACTTGTGCTGAAGCATGTCCCGTCATATCATCCCAGCAGCCTTGGCCAGATGGATCGCGTCACTGTATTTGCTTGCTTGTGCCATGATTGAGCCAACATCCTTCTCAAAGGCCAGTAGGATATCTCTTCCTTGGTGATGAGCTTGCAGCTGGGGGATGTGAAAAAGCAGCTGGTCTTTCAGTCGAGTAGCATGAACATGGAGCGATCCAACACCTAGCTGCTCAAATCTCTGTCTGTAGAGTGTGACCAGGTCAGCAAGTCTGAAAATGGGTGGTTCAGTACCTTCACTAGAAGCTTTCATCTAAGTGATGTAAGTGACCAGTTCAGAGAAAGCAGTTGGGTATGCGTCCTTGTTCGGATGAAGCTCTTGTACTTCTTCTTGCTCATGAGCATTTCGGTGTGTTCTTTCTCGGTTGTACAGGTCTGCCAGGCAGCGAGGGTGATACTTCAGTTATTGTGCCACAACATCTCCTGCACTTAGTTTGGCAAGGAGTTTTTCATCGCTAAGTGTCTTCACACGATCATTCAATCTTTTATTAAGTTTCATTGTCATTGCATGTCTTATGTCATCTCCCGAAGCTTCTTCCTCACATAGAAAGCATTCTTTTGCTTTGGGGTCTCTGACCATTTGTGGTATCTTGCTACTGCTGCTCTTCTCTGTAGCAACTGCAGAGGTTCGCCTTTTCTGAGCTCTATTTAACTTTGTGTTGTTGAACAGAAGTTTGCAACTCTCATGATACTGTACCTTGTTTCTCCTCAAGGTCTCCTCTATCCCATCATCTTCAACAAGTCTTGCAGGATCAAGCTTGTTTGGCAGTGCATTGATTGAATGAAATAGAGGAATATTCCTTGCCAAGCTCTTGTAACCGTCATCTCCTTTTTTGGCAGGATTTGCATGTGGAGACTTAAGATCTTCCTTCTTATCCTGTTGACAAAGACAACACTTTGCCCAGTCAGTGAGGAATGATTTGTTGGTAGATTTTGCGTCCATAACTATTTTTGATCTTCAGGGCCGAGGGTCTATCCTTTTACCACCCTGATGAGCACTTTCTTGTATGGGATACAACTAGGTTCATGCCTTTTACCCTACACCTAGTACGATCGTTCATCCAGTGTCATTAGTCCCGTGCGATCTGTACACCATCCAGATAACTAAAACCCCGTTGTTCTTGGCTCGGCTCTCCCGCGCTGGCACATCCTGTCAATTCAGGTGCGGCTGCTTAACTGATTTGGGGTTGGTTAAGCAGCATTTAGGACACTAAGCTGTTGCAGTATGACATGCTTTTTCTTAGCTGACACTGAACCCCATGCTGGGTTGCACAGCAGTGATGTCACCAGTGTGCCCTGGTAGTGCCTGACAATCACTCCCTCACATAAAGAGACCCTCTGCATGCTACCCTCACCTAGTTGGAAAAAACATAAAACCAGTACATAAAACCAGTCATAAATAAGATAAATATATATCTGAGAGTATCAAAAATAGAAAAAAAATCATCTGAGCATGCTTGAAAACATACATATCGACACTCAGATCATTTAGATTGACCAACTACATCAATTTCTATAAAAAAAAAATCAACTTTTGAAGGTCAATTTGGCAGCCATCTTGAAAAATGGCCACCATCTTGGATTTCCAAATGGCCAATCAGGCAGATTTGACAAGTAGCCCCTAGACAGTGGCGGACTGGCCCACCGGGATACCGGGAAATTTCCCGGCGGGCCCCAAAGTGATGGTCCATCACTTTGGAAATAACGGAAAAAAGAGATATGAGGTTTATGAGATACACCTTCTTTCATTTGCAATTGAACAATTGACCACTTGCCTTTAACAATCAAGATTTTGGAATGACAAATTTCTATTTGCTTTCAACTATTTTCCGCATCCATTTAACAATCAGTTATTTTGATTTGACAATTTACAAAACCTTTCAACAGCCACATATCTCCGATTGCTTTCAACAGTCAACCAAACTTTTCAACAATGCGACTGAAACAATCATCATTGAAAAGAATTTATTCAACAATCTTTAAAATCAGTAACAGCCATGAATATTTAATTTTTGAATATACTTACACAAACATCAACAACACAATGAATTCTGGTATAAACATATGTAATTATGTAATGTCTTTAGTCTTTAGTATGTAGTAGCTACATAAAACATACGATTGCTTAAAAAGAAACAAAGAAAAAAGGGCCTTGTACTAATAGCTAAATACATTGGTGTCATGATACTTCCACGAAGCAATTCACAGTAAAGGCCTTGTACACCTTGGTGGGTTGTTTCTGCCTGGCTGTAAGGTAGGGATGGAGGTAGGTGAGGGTGGGAGGGGTAGTGGGGAGAGGAGTGTCATATCAGCATCCCGTTGACTTGCCTTCCTCCTCTGCCTCACGAATAGTAACCTGTCAGGTAAAAACGAACCCATGAGTGTATAGAAGGTTTTTGTTGTGAATTGTTTCAAGTGGAACAAACGGTAAGGCAGTAGGTTATACTCTATTACTGTAGACCTACTGTATATCAATTGAAGATGTCTCGGCGCTCAATACATTGAACCAAGTAGGTGTTGACATGGTTATAGTACTGCGACACAACATGTTCCGTGACACTAGGCAGTGCAAATTCCACGCCAACTTGCAAAATGTTCTCCCTCAGTGCATTGAGAGTCACTCCTTCTTGCCCGGCGTGGCCGCGTTGCACCGTGGAGCTTCACGGTGGAGGTACTGCTTCAGGTATGATTTAAACACAGAGAAACAGTTTTCTATGGGGTTCAAGCAAGGAGAGTATGGAGGGAGAAATTTAAAATTCAGCTCGGGATAGACTGCTGCGATACCGTTGTGAATTGGAGCGTTGTCTAGAACAAGTATGGATCTTGCGTCTCTGATTTTATTGCTGCAAGTGATGCGATGAAATCACTGAATATTTCCTTCGTCACTGAACCATAGTGAATTTCATGATAGAGTATTCGACAGTGTTCAGCTATCGCAGCAATCACTGTCGTGTTTCTGCCACGCTGTCCACCAACGGCTCGATGCACACCCTTCCCACGTCTTGCCCTGCCGTACGTCCTCTTGTTCCACAGATTGAACCCTGGAAATGAAACATCAGTGTATGTAGTCATACTGTAATGTAATTAAACATTAACACAGGGAAAGTTGTACGATGCATCAAACTGAGATCAATATTAAGTACTCACTCGTTACATACAGTTACTTAAGTAATTATGCAGTACATACAACAGATAGTTGATAAGTGGTTACATAATAACATACCTGTCTCATCAATGTATACTAGTTACTGCTGTAGACCCGTCGCCAGCATCCACGTAGCGTACGCGTGTCTCGCCTCCTTTACTGCGGGAGAATTTCTTTCTGCTGGGTCACGGGACATTTTCAGTGATATCAGCTCCCACTCCAAATAACGCGAAAGCGTTACCTCACTGAAATGTGGTTTTGTAGGAAATATATCCATGACCTCCTCCTTTATCTCTCTCAAGGTCATCATAGGGTTTGCTTCAAGCAGCATCACTATTAGATCCAGAGTTTCATTGTCGATGATCTTGTGTCTGCCTCCTGCGTGAGCCGCTTCAACCCTGTTTTCGCGTTGGTATACTCGCACAATGGAGTATGCCGTGGTGCGCTGAACTCCAAGGGCTGCTGCAACTACGAGGAAATCTTGTTCGGCTCTGTAGGCCTCGATAATGCGCTCGTGATCTATAGCACTTGTTATTCGGTGCCTCCGTGGCATGCTGGAAGGGCTCGGTGACGAACTGTATACGGGAGAAGCTGCACACTCGTAATGAAAATACTGAGTGTGTAGTACACCATCTCGACTCGGTGATTCGTTACTTGCTTCAAAAGTTCGAATTAGATCAACTAGTCTTTCGATCTACTAAAAACACCAAAACATAAACTTTTTGCATGTTATAATGTTTTAAAGATTGTTACTTAGTTTTGTAAAATGTTGAAAGTATTAGTGAATTGTCAATGAAGAATGAGACGATTGTTGAAAGCAAGTAAACATTGTCACATGTTGAACGACTGTTGAAAAGTTTTGGATGATTGTTGAACGGAAAGTAAAGATTGTTATTAATCAAGTGTAAGAATGTTGATTCCATTCGAAGATGTTGAAACCAAAAGTAACATTGTTCAATTGCAACTGAAAAAAGGTGTATTAACTCAATCCGCCCTCATGCGACCTGGAACTACGCCATGTGTTTACAATCGCCAAGTGATTCAACTCTCGCTGAACGACCTTCTCGGTGAGATTTCCGGTTTATTTTTACCGAAGACTGGATGTTTATATCTACTTTTATTTACATTCTATCTTAATTTGAACAAAAGCTGTTTTCCAACGTGAATTTCAAACAAGTAGCACATTTCAATTTCTTCGATCGCTTATTGATAATTTCAATTTTGACGATGAAAACGAATCGGATGTAGATCTACAGTGTGTGGAAGTGTTTTTTCTGTTATATTAGTGAAGTGGGGACTGCAGAAAATGTGGATTCACATGCAGATTCAGATATAGATCTAGAATGGTCAGATCAGCCCGTTTTTATCTAATTTCTTCCGTGTTTTTTTTTTTTTTTTTTTTTTTTTTTTTTTTTTTTTTTTTAGCAATTCATCAATTAATATAGTATGAACATTATACTGTATATTGTTTTAAAGCTTAATTATTTCTCGTTATTTTGGTGTCAGTTTCATTATGATTGATAAATATTTGCATGCAAGAATACGATTTTAATTAATGCATGTCATAAGTAAATACGAGTTACATCCCTTTTTCTTAAGGTTGGGGATTAAATTGGGGTCTGGCCTTAGGGTGGAATGAGTTAAGAATTATAAGAAATGTTCCTTCGGTAATTCGGACATAATTTCAGCTAGCGTAATTTCAAATTTCCTGGGTCGCCTCACCGACCTGCCGCTACTGTATTGAGTGGGCCCTTTTACAAGTTTTCCCGGTAGAAATTTTTGACCCAGTCCGCCACTGCCCCTAGGGTATGATCATGCCAAATTTCATGCTTGTACCACCATTTGCACAATTTTTCCATTATCTGCTCTACTATATACAGTGGTCCCTCGGTTAACGAGATTTCAGTTAACGATTTACCTTCCATAAGATTCTTAACTTTGGTTAACGAGCAATCCCTCGATTAACGAGTTTTTTACGAGCCAACTTCAACATGTTTTCGCTTGCATTTGGCGGTCCACCAGCTGTAGTTGTAACGGGCCGAGTTTTCTCTTTTCAATAATTTACCATCCAGCTATTCTTTTCAATGAGTATCCGGTTTTATATACTTATCCTTCTTCACTTCTTTACATACATACTTACTTTTATATATTCTTGCTTATATTCTTATATGTTCTTTATCTCTATATACCTTATATTCTTATATATGTAGCTTGTATGCTTCTCTGCTTATATTTTCCAAGTCAATGTTCGTTCTTTTCATTTCCTTTCATATATTATAATCTCTTCCATATATTTTGTTCTAGTTATATTCTAAACCATGGATTAACCTGGGAAACCAAGTCTTTGTTATTACCACACTTATTATACTTACAACGGTAGCCTGCCACCACCCAGGATTTTTCTAGAATATAACATCTCTTAGTTAACTGTTAGGTAGCGAGCTTCTAGGCACGTGAGTTAGTTATTTTCTGAGAACCAATGTGGGAAAGGATAGAGTGGTGATACTCGTAGACGTAGATTACTAATTCAATATTTATTAACACAGTGATTGGATAAGATGCATCTTAGATTCACTCAGACAAAGCAGAACTGCAATTTATTTCTTAAGTCATCAAACACTTCAAGAACTTATTACCTCATTAAATACCTCCAAATACTTATTACTTCAATCGACAATTGTGGTATTGTCACTCTGCCACATGATATTCAGTACTGGGTATACACCAGATATCACTGGACCCCCAGGTCTTACCTTACCAAGTAGCAAATTAACTCTTCCCTTCTTGGTTATATCATTATACTCTCAGATTATCATTTCATGGTCACTACCAATGAATACATAGCACACTGAACAACTCCACAATTATCTCAACATACAATACCTCCTGTTAATTCACAAGGAACAACATGGCACTTTTAACTCTCATTCAGTGGTTCAATACTTAACCTGGGATTCTATATTTCTGCTAGTTATCCCCCAAACAAGGTACCATAATACTTAGGCCTATGTAACTGTGAGGAGTGCCCCAGGGTAACGCTGGTCTCTACAACAAATGAAGATCGCTGTTAGGGGTCGGGTGTAGACCGACACACGCTCAGGGAGTGGGCGCCTGATTTGCAGGAAACGGACTTCCCAGTTCAGTCCTGTCGAATTAACGGCATCGTCCAACCCGGTTACCGCCCCATGTTAGCCGATGAGTATTCAGCTCAACACACTGGAGAGACGTTGAGGAAGTCACGAATGCGTAAAGGTCTAACTTCAACTATACAAAACATACGCCTGGCAACGGTTCAGACAATATCTAAATCTCTACGTTACTCGACTTAATTGGCACAGAATTCACTATGTTAACGCATGAGCACTGATATTCACCAAAATTGACTAAGTTAAACTGAATTAATAGGCGGCGGGAACACACGTTAACATACCTGGAGAGACGTTGAGGAAGTCACGAATGCGTGATTCTCCCTCGTGTCGAGGTATATACGTGCACTCGCGGGGCAGCTTGGGCCTCCGTATTCATACCAGAAGGGTCGATCTTACCAACAACAAAACTTCTCTATCATTTTGGATCACTGTATACTTAGTTATGAACCGGTGTTCTTGATCAGGGTAATTTCCTATGTCTATTCATATAATCTAATCAGAGGTTGAGCTTGCCAGGAAAAGGTGGAATATACACGTTGATAACATTAATTCTGCAAGCTCAGGCCTGAGACGAAACAAGGAGCTAGTCACGGGGAGGCGCTAGATCTTGGAGATTATACCAGTTGACAGAATAGTTCAGGAGATCAATGACTTTCTCAAATAGACAACTGACACTAATTTAACTATAAACATCAGATTCTCTGATGTCTGGGCGACAAAATGATATAACTTCAGGTGAGATCAGAAACTCATGGATACCCCCACGGACGACATAAAATACGCCACTCTAGCTGGCAAACTCGACACTCACTTACTGGACACGTTCTACTAACGATAAGGACAGTTGAAGCATTCTACCCCACTCACAATGGATCTTGAATGTTCCAACTGTAAACAGACATATCTAAGTTGACTCAAAACAAAGGTGTTCTCTCTCACACTCACATTCATTTTATAGAGAGGTTGGTTTCAGTAAGTCAGAGAAAATGGGATAACGGAGGACTGAGGTGTCTTGAAGTGATGAGAAAACGGACTCCTCAGATGGAGGACTCAAACGAAAGCCGAGTTACATGTTTTGTGGGCTATTGAGCGTAATATGAATCATTTGATTTTGGCGCTAACTGACGTGTAAGACCGTGGTCATTACATAGTATTAGTCCGCCAATACAGTAATCGGTTTTCGGGCTTAAATTCCTTACTATTTTAGTAAATATCAAGAAGTTTATACTATTCAATAATTTTAAAAGCTTTTTTTCTGTGTTTCCAAGCAAATTATTGGTCATTTTGAAATATATTTTACATATTGACAATAAATAATGCAGTGCAGTGTTGATTTAAAGAAAATAATCTTGAATTACACCAAGAGAGCTAAAATTTTATGGGTGAAATGGTGCCATGGGGTGACTTCTCTTCCTTCTCCTCCACCCCCATTCTAATTCCCATCATCATCAACATCATCATCCAGGAGCCTTCTACATACACACCTCAAAGTAAGTGTACTTTTCTACCTTTTTTGTTGAATTTAGGCAATTTTCGGTGAGCTGGAACCAATTACCCAAAAACCCATTGAAACAATGGTTTCGGTTAATGAGCAACCTGCTGGAATGGATTGTGCTCGTTAACCGAGGGACCACTGTAATGCTTTCAAGTACTTTACATACTATGCTGGTCAGGCTCACCGGTCTATAGTTATTCGTGGAGTGACGATCGTCCTTCTTAAAGATAGGACTCACATCAGCCATTTTCCAATCACTAGGGACCTTTTGCTCATCCAGGCATTTACAGAACAGGATCTTCAGGGGCTCAGCAAGCTCATTGCACAACTCTCTTAGCAGTCTGGGATGCACCAAGTCAGGACCAGAACTCTTAGGAACATTAAGCTTTGACAATTTATTTCTTATACGTAAACCTTTTCTGTGAACACAATGTAGCTCAGTGCTGTGTCGAACCGTGTGTCCTCAAACGCAGGAAGATTGTGCGCAATCTCCCTTGTGAACACCGAGGAAAAGAAACTCTTTGACGCCTTTGCTTCATCTTGGTCAGAATCTGCGTAACTATCATCTTCAAGCCTCAGGTCCGTTATTCCTACTCATGTTTTTAATTTTGACTTTGAGTAGCAGTAAAATGCCTTTGGGTTTGACTTGACCTCATTTGCAATCAGCCTCTGGAACTTTTTCTCAGCCCTTCTACACTCTAACTTTGCTTGGTTCCTGGATCTAGCATACATCCTCCTGTCCTGCTCATCGTTTGATCTAACCCACGCCTTGAATTTCTGGGTATAACCGCTCATAGGAGCAATATTGGTTTGTGCTGGATAATAAGACCTTTGTCGTTGACGCGATGAGTATAATTCGGTCAAAACCTGTTGAATACAATTCACATATAACAACTGCTGGTACATCAGGACACAGTTTGAATAATACCATCAATATACAATACATAATTACACTTATTAAAGTTATTTAGAGTTCTCAGAGGAGTCAACAGTTCACAATCACACTCACTTTATGGGGTCTAGGGTTAGATCAACGAGAACAAATATAATGTCCTGCGGGAAACTGTTGTGGGCGAAAATCAAGATGTTGCCTTTACAGTAGATGGCGATAGACTGTCTCTCAGGCAGTCACACAGCTGCTACAAGCTCCATCTTGCTTTGTAACATGTGGCCGACACGCCCATTTAAACACCTCAGCAAAGTTCGTTGTCAACACTCTCTCTCTCCTCTTACTTTTTCTCTCTCTCGTCTAGTTTATCTTACTGTGGCTATCCCTCTCTTTCTCTCTCTCTCTTCTAGTTTATCTTACAGTGGCGGTAACACTGGGTTTTCTTCTTAACTTTGTTGACCGCCGCATGATTCATGTGAAGGGATCCCCTCGTATTCCTAGAGGCACTGGGTTTGGTCTTGGGTATATATTTCTCGATCAAATGGTTCACTTTACCAGCTATGATATTCAGCGTAGTGTCTGCGTTCTTATACTTTAGTGAGTCAGGCCATCTCCTCCCTCATCCCGTCGTAATTTCCATTGTAATATTTGAACCTTGACCTGGTTTGCAAAACAATTAACAGTTAAATCTGAATGACAACACTGCATAGTGGCTGGTGCCAACTGGGGCTACATGCTCCAGCTTGGCTATCATACTCTCCTCGATAGTTATGATGAGGTCCAGTGGCGTGGGTGTTTGCTCCTCTCTTTAATGTGTTGGGTCCTTAACATATTGGAACAGTAAATTATCTCTGAGTTTCTACTAAAAGGGTAGCGTGGTTATTTCTCCAGTCGATGTTGTCATAGTTAAAGTCTCCCATGACAAGGAAGAGGCTAGGATTGAGCACCGTTGCATTGTCTATTAAGGCTCTTAAGTGTCTTTGGTTAAATAAGCTACAGTTTGGGGATCTGTAGATACACCCGACAATAAGTAAGTCTCTCCCCTTTAATTTAATTTTACACCACTTGGATTCTTCAAAAACATCCTCTCCCTGTACCCTCACCTGGCTGGCTCGAAGGTCTTGCCTAGCATAGATAACCACACCCCTCTTGCAAGTCTCTTGAGAAAGGTTCGCAAATAAGTCATATCCGTCAATACTGAACTCGGATGCCTCTGGGTCGATTCTCCTGTTCTTGTATGGGGTTGGTGTACCTTTGGTAGTGTTTCAAACTCCTCTCTCTTATCAAGGAGTGGGTCCATATTTGGGTACAGTACATGACTTTCAAGCCGGAATTTGTTCTCAGTAACGTCTCTGCTCTTGGTAGTGACTCCAGTCCCCTCCATTCTCAGCAGCTGCAGCATTTGCTAAATACATTGTAATTTGTAGGGTATGGTACTTCAACAGCTGTTATTAGGTTCATTTTAAGTGCTTTTTCATCTGTATTATTGTGTGCAGTTAGGAGGCCTCATAACCACTGCTTCAGTAGTGGGAGGTCACCTTCATGTGAAGAGGACAAAAACAACGAATACCGTATCTTTTGACATTATTAAGTAGTTCATTACTTTCATGGACATTTTTTTCTTGAAGGAAGTAATGAAGACGCCCTTCTTGGTGGAGTATGAGCGCGGGATACAGCACAACATCAGGGAGAGGAACAGGCTTTTGGTCACTATGGGGATCAGTGAAAACAAGGAGGTACTGAAGAAATTGAATCCTAAGATATGCCCAGATCGCAAAAAAGGATTTCCTGTTATGTGAGTCTCTTGATAGTTCATATATTATCTCAGTACAGTAATTATTCATATATTATCCCCCGTCATTATATCTGCCATTAGTTTATGTTATCGTATCTTTCAGGAGGTGAGTCATCTTGGCCTTCCTTCATAAACTGTTGTGTTGAGTATTTGTATATAATACTGTATTGTTTCCAAAACTTTCAGAGCTTTAAACTATTATGTAAATCCAGATCTTCCTCTAGAAACATTATCTTGTGAAGGTGAGGATTTTTTAAATAGATTTCGAGGAGTCAACTAATTGGGATTAAGGTATAAAGGGGGCTGATTCCTCTGTCACAATTTATAAAGGGGCGGATTTCTTATTAGTTTTTTCTTTATTAATTTATCCCCCTGCTGTTAACTTTTAAACTCTTCAACCTGCTTTTCTCTCAATTTCTTACTTCATTCATTTTCTGCATTAGTTCTGTCTATTTATTTAATTTCATATACAGTGGGGTATGCTATAACGAATCTAATTGGTTCTAGAACCTCGTTCGTTATAGGATTATTCCGTTCCAGGCCCCCAAATACAACCACTTAACACTGAAAATTTTCTGTGGAAATTGTAAAAAATACGGTACTTTATCTTACCTTAGTGTTGTTCAGCATGCAGGACAGGAGGCAGAGGGGGAGGGGGGAGGAGAGAATTATGGAGAAGAGGTGGAAGGAGAGGAGTCATCCTTCCTAGCTCTCTTTGGTGACTGTCTTACAGGCACTTTGTCTGTAGGGTCTTTTGCTACTTTTTTTAAAGAAGGAATCCAGGGTTGGCTGCTTCAACCTTGATTTCTGGACCTTCCAAAAGTAGTTCATCACATTGTCATTAAACACACTGATGGCCTTTTGCACAGAACCAACATCAGGATGATAATCCTCCTCAAGCTTAGACAGTTTGCTCCAGCAAAAGAACGCATCCTTGAGATCTTTGGCTGGAATGATGCGGCTTTCCTCCTTGTCCTCATCCTCCCCGACTCCTCAGAAGTTAAGCTCCGCTTCAGTGTCTCATTTTCTTCTTTGTGAAACTCAAGCAGCTCCTTACTGTGCTCTTCCACCAACTCCTCAACATCATCATCATCCACTTCCAGGCCCATGGAATTGCCCAGAGACACAATTTCATGTACAACAGCCTCTTCCTCTAACTCTTCGAAGCCTTCAAAGTCTCTTTGAAGCACACATTCAGGACACAATGGCCTCCAAGCAGCACAAAGACACCTCATAGTAACCTCTTTCCAGGCTGACGCAATTAAAAACACAGCGTCTGCTATATTGAAATGACTCTTCCAAAATTCCTTCAAACTAACATCACTGGAAGAAGTGGGCACAAAACATGTTCTAAACAGTGCCTTTGTGTACAGCTTCTTTAAGTTAGAAATTACCTGTTGATCCATGGGCTGGATGAGAGGTGTTGTGTTGGGTGGCAAGAAGTGCACAGTGATGAAGTTGAACTCCTCTTGCAATTCAACCATCAAATTAGGGTGGGCTGGTGCATTGTCCATCACCAACAAAGCTTTCAGTAGAAGATTATTCTCCCTGAGGTATTCCCAAACACTAGGTCCAAACACCTCAATCACCCACTCAGAAAAAAGACTCCTGGTCACCCAAGCCTTTGGGTTTGACAGCCACATAACACCAAGGCGGTTCTTCCTAATAATTTTAAAAGCTCTGGGGTTTTCTGCATGGTACACAAGGAGTGGTTTTTTTTTTTTTGCAATCACCAGAACCATTAGCACAAAGAAGGAGGGTCAGCCTGTATTTCATTGGCTTATGGCTAGGGACAGAAGTTTCCTCCCTGGTAATGTATGTACGGTGAGGCATTTTTTTCCAAAAAAGTCCAGTTTCATCACAGTTGAATACCTGCTGAGAAACAAAGCCTCCCTCTTTAATCACATTCAAAAAAATCTCATGGTGTTCCTTAGCTGCTTCCTTATCTGCACTAGCAGCATCACCATGTCTCACAACACTATGTAATTTATTTCTCCTTCTGAAACCAGTAAACCACCCCTTGGTACCCCTAAACACTGGCACATCACAATCACTTCCACTGGGAGTCTTGGCTTTAAGGTCCTCAAACAATTGTCTGGCCTTTTCACAAATTATATCTTCACTAATGCTATCACCTGCCATTTCTTTCTCCTTTATCCACACTAAGAGTAAATTTTCCGTCTCCTCAATCACATTACACCTTGCTTTGCTAAGTCTAGAGATTCCCTTAGCCACTTGCACAGTTTTCAACTCCTCTTTATTCTTCAAAATCGTACATATAGTCGATTTAGCCATCCCATACTCATCACAGTTTCGCAATGCTTGTTCCATTCTCATGTTTCTTTATGATTTCTTTCTTAGTTTCAAGATTTATGAGCTTTCTCACTCGCTTTGGACGATTCATTGTTACAATTGTACACTTGTATAACAAAATATTTATACAAATAATTCGTATTTCCACATCAAAAGACGAAATTTCAACAATAACAGTGGTGCACTGGCTACACAATGAGACAAAGATGGCGCCTGACACTCTTGTTGTGGGTCGCGGTACAACAATATTCATGCGCCAGACGAAATAGTCCCGTATTCATCTGCGTTCGTTGTAGGAGTTGCATTCGTTTAGCATTCTCAATTTTATAGGTAAAACCGTTTGTTATAGGAATATTCGTAGTAGGATCCGTTCATTATAGCATACCCCACTACAGTGATCCCTCGGTTAACGAATTACCTTCCGTAAGATTCTTCACTTCGGTTAATGAAAAAATTTAGGTTTACGATTTCCTTACGAATTTTTCCCAACATGTTTTCGCTTGCATTTGGCTGCTCACCAGCTGTAGTATTAGTCCACCAAGAAGGTTGTACTATTTAATAATTTTAAAAGTTTTTTATTTAAATTTTTAGTCATTTGAACAATTATTGAATATAATTGAAGTACAGAAAACTGTTTTTTTGCGCGCGCCGAACAGCCACTCAACATACCAAGCTTGGCGTCAGTTTGTTTACCAGTTCAGAGGAAGGAACATCTTGTTGAGGCTCTTTAACATAAATACTTTTTTTTCTGTGTTTCCGGTCCAATTATTGGTCTTTTTGAAATATATTTTACATATTTATAATATATATCTGTAGTGCAGTGCAGTGTTGATTTAAAGAAAATAATCTTGAATTACACCAAGTGAACTAAAATTTTATGGGTGAAATGGTGGCATGGGGTGACGTCTCTTACACCCCAATGTCTTCTCTTCTCCCTTCTCCTCCACCCCCATTCTAATTCCCATCATCATTATCAACCAGGAGCCTTCTACAGTACATGCACACCTCAAAGTAAGTGTACTTTACTGCATTTATTTTTTAGTTTGTATGTAATTTTCGGTGAGCTGGAACCAATTACCCAAAAACCCATTGAAACAATGGTTTCGGTTAACGAATTTTTCGGTTAACGATCAACCTTCTGGAACGAATTGTGCTCTTTAACTGCGGGACCACATTAC
The DNA here is from genome assembly GCA_958450375.1 of Homarus gammarus. Lineage (NCBI taxonomy): Eukaryota > Metazoa > Arthropoda > Malacostraca > Decapoda > Nephropidae > Homarus > Homarus gammarus. The sequence continues at coordinate 278,219 of CAUDMG010002576.1, read as the reverse complement.
TGTAGTTACTTCAAAACCTCAGTTTTTGGTAGCATGGCGAGGGTTTGGACACATGGGTTACTGTAATTCTTGTATCAAGTTATGGACAAGAATAAAGGTAGATACTGAGGGAAAATGATTCCCCTAACATACTCTGAAAATGGTTTATTAATATGAAATTAAATTTGGTTAAAGGTGTCATTAACATACAACTACAAGGGTCAACTCCTTGGCTTTACTCTTCTGCAATTCCAATTAGATACACTGGCTTCGAACATCATTACTGGTTGTACATTTAAAAGAACACACCACGTAACAAGCTTACTTATGGCACACTTGAGTACCAGCAATACACAGTACCTGAGATTCTCAACTCTTAATTAGTCACAGGACTCTAGGAACAGCATTACTTTAACATTATCAGGGGTGTAGCTTCTTTCTGTTATTTTTCTACATTTGCCAAGAAATAAGTGGCGACCTCATACTCTTGCTGTTTCCACACACTCATACATACATACATGTGTACTCTGATGAATAACACAGCCACAACACACTGTACTTCGAGGTGGACTCAAAACACAACACTGGCCGTGTGTTTTATTATGCGTGAGATCATCATGCATGGACAGTCAGCACAGGCTGGCGGGCGGCTGGCCCGGCTGAGCCGCAGCCTGGCTGGGTTGCGTGAATATGACGCTACTTGGTCTCAGTGGGTTCATCCATCTCCAGTACTAGGAATGGATCTCGTCCTAACATACAATGACCACTCTTGACCTACAAGAATGTGGGAAATGTGAGGAGCAGTGTCAGAGATGTGATGCTGTTCCTCGTACACAGGTTTATATACGGCTAACTGGCAACTCAGGCCTGTGCCAGACATGCCAGAAGGGCTAGTTTCACAAATGACAGAAATTTGATTCAACCTAGTTGCTGTACATTTAATGAAACTCAGTGTCATGGGTCAGGTGAATTTCTTACATCTATTGTTACAATCTAATCATACATTGAGCTTGCCAGGAAAAAGTGAAATGGACATCAAATACACACTCTGTTAACCTAATTCTCACAACATCCGCGGGATTTCAGACAAGGACCCTTATGGGTAATACATTGAGATCTCAGAGATAAGTAGACTGACAGATTCTTTTCAGGAGATTAATGACTTTCTTCAATAGACAACTCACATTTCTAACCACACCCTGCAAAATACAGTGTACTTAGCAAATGCTGCAAATTCTGAGAATGGGGGGGGAGGGGGGGTTACTACTATGAGCAGAGACGTTACCAAGAACAAATTCTGGCTTGTATGTCATTTACATTAATACTGTTACGTTTCTTGATAAGAGAGAAGAGTTTGAAACACTACTGAAGGTACACCAACCAGATATTGTAGGAGTTGTAGAACTGTTGTACAAGAACAGGAGAATCGACCCAGAGGAATGCGAGTTCAGTATTGCTGGATATGACTCCTTTATGAACCTTCATCAAGAAAATTGCAAGAGGGGTGTAGTTATCTATGCTAGGCAAGACCTTAGAACCATCCAGGCGAGGGTACAGGGAGAGAATGTTTTTGAAGAGTCCAAGCCGATCAGTGGCGAAGAGGATAAAAGTAAAAGTAAGTGTTGTAAAATTAAAGGGAATGGACTTACTTATTGTCGGGTGTATCTAAAGATCCCCAAACTGTGGCCCACTAAATCAAAGGAACTTAAGAGCCTTAATAGACAACATGGCGATGCTCAACCCTAGCCACTTCCTTATAATGGGGGACTTTAACTATGGCAACATCGACTGGAGAAATGAGTTCACCCCAAATGACTTAAATAACCCTGATACTCTTTTTGTAGAAACTCTGAGAGATAATTTCTGTTCCAACATGTGAGAGACCCGACACATTACAGCGGGGAGCAAACACCCAAGCCACTAGACCTTCATTACAAACAAGGAGGGTATGGTGGCCAAACTGGAACACCTTGCCCCAATTGGCACCAGTCACCATATAGTGTTGTCTTTCAGATTTAACTGTTACCTAGTTCAAGTTAAGGCCAGGCAAAGGTGCAAATTTTATAAGGTAAATTACAATGGGATGAGGGAAGAGATGAGGGGTATCCACTGGCCTGACTCATTAAGGCACAAGAACACAGACACTACGCTGAATATCATAACAAGTAAAGTGACCCATTTGATCGATAAATATATTCCCGAGACCAAACCCAGTGCCTCTAGGAATATGAGGGGATCACTACACATGAACCATGCGACGGTCTACAAAGTTAAGAAGAAAACCCAGAAATTCAAGACGTGGGTTGGGTCAAACATTGAGCAGGACAGTAGGGTGTATGCAAGAGCCAGAAACCTAGCGAAGAAGGGCTGAAAAGGAGTTCCAGAGACTGGTTGCAAGCAAGGTACCTCCAGTCAAACCCAAAGGCATTTTAACGCTATGGAAAGTCGAAATTAAAAACTCGAGTAGGAATATCAGACCTGAGGCTTGAAGATGGTAGTTATGCAGATTCTGACCAGGATAAAGCTGAGGCATTGAACAGCTTCTTTTCCTCGGTGTTCACAAGAGAGGATGCAATTAACCTTCCTGCATTTGAGGACAGATGGTTCGACACAGCACTGACCCACATTGTGTTCACAGAAGAGGGTATTAGAAATAAACTGTCAAAGCTAAAGGTCCATAAAAGTCCCGGCCCTGCCTTGGTGCATCCTAGAGTGCTAAGAGAGTTGTGCAAAGAGCTTGCTGAGCCTCTGAAGATCCTGCTTTGTAAATGCCTGCATGAACAAAAGGTCCCCAGTGAATGGAAAGTGGCTTATGTGAGTCCTATCTTTAAGAAGGGCGATCGTCACTCCATGAACAACTATAGACCGGTGAGCCTGACCAGCATAATATATAAAGTATAGTGTACTTGAGAAACAACCTTGTAAAGGATTGCCATCACGGTTTTATGCCGGTGCACTCCTGCTTAACACAATTGCTCAAGGTATTGATTATTGGGACCCATATTCTGGAACGGGATGGTAATATCGACAATGTGTACCTAGATTTTGCCAAGACTTTCGACAGTGTACCCCACGAAAGGCTGAAAATCAAACTGGAAGGGTACGGAATTCGGGGAAATGTCCTAGCGTGGTTAGAAGACTTTCTACATGACTGCAAGCAGTGTGTGGTGATTAATGGCACGAAATCATCATCTGTACCTATCAAGTGGGGTACCGCAGGGCAGTGTTTTGGGCCTGCTGTTGTTTGTTTGTTTCATAAATGACATGCCTGACGTTGTACACTCCTCCATACAAATGTTTGCCGATGACGCCAAGATATTTCGGGAAATCAAGAACCAAGCGGACTGTGAAGAGCTGCAGAAGGATTTCTGTGAGCTCCAAGAATGGTCAAAGAAATGGCTGCTGAGATTCAATGTCACGAAGTGTAAGAGGATGTACCAACGGTAAGGAGGCGTATCATATGTCCCAACGGGATGAAGAAACTGAACTATTTGAGACTGAATGTGAGAAGGACCTAGGTGTGTATGTTGACAATGAGCTGAAGTTCTCGGGCCATTGCGAGAAAAAGGTAAATCAGGCAAATAAATTATTGGGTCTAATAAGAAGGTCGTTCAGATATCTAGACGGTCCGTCCCTCGTATTGATCTTCAAGAGTGAAGTGCTTCCCCATCTGGAGTACTGTCACCCCATCCGGTCCCTGAGATATGCTAGGGACTGTCATTTAGTTGAATATGTTCAAAGGATGGCCTTCAGACTGGTGCCTGCACTTCGGCACCTCAGCTACCCTGAGAGATTGGAGCGCCTGAACTTGCCTGGCTTATACTACAGACGGGCAAGGGGCGACCTAATTGAGGTGTATAAGCATCTCAAGGGGCACTACTCAGTCGAGTGTCCTTACTTGGAGCTGGCGGATGCTCGCCCCACAAGGGGTCACAGCTCAAGATTGAAGAAGCTGCAGGTCCAGAAAACTGTGAGGGCAAACTTTTTTGGAGTGAGAGTTGTGAACTCTTGGAACAATCTACCAGAAAGTGTTGTGACGGCACCGAGTGTGAGCTCTTTCAAGACCAGACTTGACCAACACTGGAGCAGGTTCAGGTACATTCAGGAGCCGGTGCATGCCAACAGTGCGTAACAGAGGCGTGACCGATCGCCCAAGCGGCTAACGAGCTGATCCGTGGTGAAAAGGATCGAAGTCAAAAAAGACAATAACTGAACTACAAACATCAGATTCTCTGATGTTTGGGCATTAAAATGATCTTCTTTTAGTAATACAGGTTGTACCTCTCTAGTCCGGCATTCTGTGGTCCGGAACGATTTTATTTTGTCCAAGAGGTAGATAGGTTTTTTTTTTTTTTTTTTTACATCTGAATTATTATTATTATTATTATTATTATTATTATTATTATTACAGGAGTATTAAATTTTTGTCCCTCAGGCACCAATGTGGGTCAGTGACCTATGCCCGGGTGGGCTAATCCCCCTGAAAAAAAAAACTAACAAAGCTGCGGGAAATTAAGGTTTGTTTACATCCGGCAGCTCGGCTGCTCTCTCTCTCTCTGCTTGTCTATACAGAGTACAACATTTAACCCTTCAATATATATGAGCAGTAAATAAGTGTTGCTTTCATATTCTTATGTAAAGTAATGACGATATATTTTCACATGTGCGCACTTACATACGAGCAGTCTCACTTTTTCTTTACCATTAATGGTTAGCTACTTATATTGTTCCATTTATTAACATTAAATAACATTACAGGTACTTCAAACAACCATATTAATTTTTTTACATTAATTTTACTACAGCTAACATCAGGGTCTTATTTTCTTCAGTTTTATATGTAGAACCAATCAGTCACTGGTTTTGTAAGCTTTAACATAAACAATGCCGGCAGCCGTCTCGTCTCCTCTAATATTCCACTATTATTAATAAATTGTATTGTTAATTTTGCACACACAAACATTAATTCAATAAAAAGAAATTCAGAAACATTAATTAAAATATATATGAACAGTAAATAAGTGTTGCTTTCATATTCTTATGTAAAGTACTTACATACGCGATCTCTCTTTTTTTCTTTACCATTATCGTTAGCTACTTCTATTGTTCCATTTATTAACATTAAATAACATTACTTAAAACAACCATATTAATTTTACTACAGCTACAACCAAGGTCTTATTTTCTTCAGTTTTATATGTAGAACCAGTCAGTTACTGGTTTTGTAATCAACGAAAACAATGCTGTGTCATTTCCTCGTGTGTTTTAATATTCTACGTATTATTAATGAATTGTATTGCTCATTTTGCACACATAAACATTAATTCAATATAAAAGACATTCAGTAATAAACAATAATGAATCTTTTGTACATAAGAAAAATGACGCTGTTTACACGATTATGCTCGTTGGTGGGCCGTTCAAACCCGTCGATATTCAAGTTTCCGCCGTCAAAATTTTTATTTATTTTTTTTGTTCCAATAAAATACGTAAAGAATTAAATACTCGCGAAATTTGAGAAGCTACTATACGACATTTAACCCTTCAATATGTCTTCAAAGAGACCATGACACAGAGAAAGTGGTGCTAGTGCTTCCAAGCATAAGCACAAGTCACTATCTATCCATTAAAAGGGTGAATTTCCATGGTCCGGCACCGGTCAGGTCCTGAGGTTGCCGGACTAGAGAGGTACAACCTGTACTTGGAAACTCATGGCTATCCCCCACGATATTAGGAGATGCCATTCTTGCTGGCAAACTCAACACTCACTTATTTGACAAGTTTTACTAACAATAATGACATTTGAAGCCTTCAACATCACTCACAAGGTATCTTGAATGCTTTAGCTGTAATCAGACATATCTAAGTTGACTCAAAATAATGGTGTTCTCACACACATTCAAATTTACTTTTTAGGGAGGTTGGTTTCAGGAAGTTAGAAAAAATGGACGGCACCTAAGCTAGGGAAAACGCATTTCTTCCTAGGGATAACTCACCAGTTATCTACATGTTTTGAGGGCGTGGAGCATAATATGAATCATCAGGTTTCAAACAGACCGGCCGTGCCACTGTGACCATGACAAAGGGGTGTCCAAATTAGTAAAAAAATCTGAATGTAGGTGCAAAAATCACTGAAAAATGTTACAGGGAAAGAAAGTCGCAGTTCTGTATACAGTATAACTAAAGGTAGATCAGTTTTAGGTTAAGTTTGGTCCAGTTAGAAAACATTTAAACTTTAACCCAACCCAACTTGTTTATAGTATTTAAGTAATATGTGACTTTTGGGGGTATCTAAATTCTGGCACTTTTTATGTCACTACATTATAGTAATTTTTTTTTTTTTTTTTTTTTTTTTTTTAATAGAAGAATGCATCTACTGTACTCTGTACTGTATTTTGTATTTGAACTATATAGTACAATATTAATTTTCCTTAGAATAGGTTATTGAACTGATAACATTCATATACAAGTGTGTTCTTATTATGTAAAGCATACATGTGTTTGTTTCACTTATTTCTGATTCTCCCATTTTGACATTTGTTGTGAGGGACCAATTTATGTAATAATTTATGATCGTTAATATTGTATTTGTCTCTTAATCTAACAAAAGCCATTCACTATACTGAACATAACTGTGTGTCGTTCTTTTGTGCTTGTCAACCGTCAGTGTGACAAGACGTGCCCCAAAGGCGCTCCCGGTCTTAGCAGCCAGGCCGAGTCTGTTTGGCTCTGCCCCCTCTCCCTGCTATATCCCAACGCCCTACCAGCCTTACTACACCGGGATCTATTCAGCAAAACATTCTAGTGATTAGTGAACGATTGATTACCGAGCAGTGTTCCTATAGTGCACTTAAGGAAAAGCACAAAAGCACAGCAGTGTAATACTGAGTGTGACTGGACCCGACCTAACTTGACCGGGACTTATACAGCAAAACATTCAAGTCATCAGTGCAATAAGTGATTATCATACAGTGCCCCGATAGTGCACCCCGAGGAAAAGTCAGACAGTGGGCACTTTATTGGTCACCTTTAAAGTGCCAGTGACAAGGACCACCGCGGTGTTTACATATATCGTGAAAACTGTGTCGGCGACCCCAAGCACCAGGGACAAAGACCCACGGTCTTTACGACTGACAAATATTAACAGATGTCTACCCGTGTCAGTGGCCCTCAAAGTGCCGTCAGTGACAAACACTTCCGTCCGCCCACAACAGATGTCAATAGACAGCCACCAATCACTTACTCCCGACGCACTCTGTACCATCTAAAGCGTGGGAACGGTTATCCTGATGGCAGTGTTATCTCGCGACTCAAGTCACTGAACATATTCCACGCGCGTAGCCGTAGACAAGGCCGTCATACACATAAGCCCATTAGGACCGTAACCTCCGCTAGGAAACCGGAGAAACCCACCCCTGACAGACCGTACCATTACACTGAAGTTCCACGGATATGGTATGATCTCCCGTCTCTACTGCTATCCAACGTCACTTCCCTAGCTAACAAGTTTGACGAGCTAGCAACTACAGTCAGGTCAGCCGCCGCGAGCGTCGTTGCCTTATGTGAGGCTTGGCAAATTGTGCCTGAAACGTGTCATATTGAGGGATATCAACTCTTTCATCACCTTCGTTCACATAGATGCGGAGGGGGCGTTGCCCTCTTCTGCCAAGATGACCTACGCCCATCACGCCTGGATGTTCAAGTCCCAGCAGATGTGGAAGCATTATGGATACGTGTTGTGCCACCGGCCCACCCTCGCCACACTGTTTCCATCATAATCTGTGTGGCATACCATCCGCCTCGCTCACCCACCAGAGACACTCTTATCAATCATCTCATTACCACCTCAGAGTCAGGTACCCATGTGTCAAGTTAGTATTATGTGGGGATTATAATGAAATTAACACCACTGATATCCAGGACCAGCTGTCACTATCACAAGTTGTGACCTTCCCCACACACAGTCAAAATACCCTTGACCTTATCTTAACTGACTTAGCGGACCAGTACCAACCACCTCAACCAATGCCTCCTATCGGGTGTAGCACACACATATCAGTGCTCTGGTCCCCAGCTGCCACTCCCACTCAAGCACAGAGACCCTACATCAAGACCTACAGGCTGATTACTGACTCTGCAGTGCGCCTCTTCGGGCAGTGGATAGTTCACCATCCCTGGACTGAAGTACTTAGCGTGGATGACGTGGAAACCAAATGGATAAATTATACCAACACCACCACGGAAGCTCACCACCACTTCTTCCCCGAGAAGTCCGTCAGATCTCACCCAGCTGACTTGCCCTGGATCACACCTCGGATCAAAAGACTTATGCAACAGAGAGACTGAGCCTTTCATCTCAATGACCACATACGCTGCAGGTCCCTTTGCAACCGAGTCATTCGCGAAATACGCACTGCAAAGAAGTCCCACTACCCAACCAAATTACAACACCTGAAGCAGACCAACATCAGTCAATGGTATGGTAAGCTTAAAGAACTCTGTTGACTAAACAATAAGACACACCCCCTCCCCTTCCTTAGCCATCTCACTAATGTTGACGCAGCTGAGCAAACAAACAACCATTTTGCTGCTATATGCCAGACGCTCCCCAGGCCTGACACAACCACTCTCCCTGCTTACCTACCAGCCCCCCCTCCCACTGACCTAGTAGAAGAATTTGAGGTAGCAAAACGCCTGGACAAACTAAAATTAAAACGCTCTACCACCCTCATTGACTTACCAATGAAAGTCTTCAAGGAGTTCTCCCCGGAGCGTGCTAAACCCCTATGTTCCATCATCAATGCTTCTCTCAGTCAAGCCAGATGCCCAGCTGACTGGAAGACCTCTTATGTATCACCAGTGCCCAAGTCAACCAGCCCACAATCCTTAAATCAGCTACGACCTATTGCAATCACCCCAATACCCAGCCTAATCTGTGAAAGTTTTGTGTTCGACTGGGCTTATGCTGATATTGCAGGAGTCGTAGACCCTCAGCAATTTGGCAACATGAAAACTTCCTCCACCACTCACTGTCTTGTCAACTTTCTCGATTACATATACCGCCATCTCGAGAAACGAAAAACGTCTGTAGCTGTCGCCTTCATTGATTTCACTAAAGCATTCGACCTAGTCGACCACAATATAATCATCAACAAAGCTATTGACCTCGGGCTTCGGAGAAGTCTTATACCATGGCTTACAGACTTCCTCAGTGACCGACACCAAGCTGTACGCTTCCGAGGGGCTGTCTCCACCTTTCAGTCACTCACCTGTGGCATCCCCCAAGGCACCAAGAAGGGTCCACTCTGCTTCCTTGTGCTCATCAATGATGCCCTAAGAGAAATCCCCGCTCGCTGGAAATATGTCGACGACTCCACCATTGGGATCAGCGTCAACAATTCTACTCCCAACTATACCGCCCTTCAGGATTTATTGAACAGTCTTCAAAACTGGGCCACCAACAACCATGTCACCATCAACCATACCAAGACCATGGTTATGCACATCAACCTCTCCTCCGACATTGTCCCACCTCCTTCCATTACTTTAGGTCCGAACACACTCCAGATTGTAGATTCCACGAAGCTCCTCGGCATCACCATAGACAACAAACTAAATTGGAAACCACACGTCAGTGAAGTTGTCAAATCCTCCAGTTTCAGTCTCCACCTCCTCCGCCGACTCAAGTCCCTCGGAGTTCCTGCACCCGAGCTCCTCAGTGTTTACACAACATTCATGCTTCCCAAGCTCACCTATGCCTCCCCCACCTGGTCTTCCTCCCTAAATGCCACACAACGTAAACACCTAGAAAAAGTGCAAAAGAGGGCATGCAAGATTATTCTCTCCCCTTCCTACTCCACATATCAAGAAGCGCTCAACATACTGACCCTTTCGACTCTCACTGACCATCACCACGACCTCATCTGCAAATTTGGTAAGAAGCTTCTACACCATCCTCGACACCGGTTCCTACTACCACCTGAGATCCCTAGCCCGAGAATTGCTGTTCGACACCACAACCGCATCCAGCCCATATGTGCACGAACTGATCGCTATAAGAACAGCCCAGTCCCAACCATTGTAAAAATTATCAATAACTAGTAATAGACCAGTGTATTCACTCCCAGTAAATACTACTTCTTGCACTGTCACTATGTTGAAATGCCCTGTAGTTTGAGCTTTTCCCCATCTAGTTATTATATATCTTATTTGTATCACTTATGTTACTTGTATATTATTTATAATTCGAAACCCATTCCCCAAATTTGTAACTGTATATTTTCAGCCTTCTGGCTGCCAAGCTCTTTCAATAAACCGTTAATTATTATTATTATTATTATTATTATTATAGATGTATGTAAATAAAAAATCTACAACTTTATGAATTATTCTTTTTTAAGAAGCGAACTTCGTAGGAGCCAGAGAATTATGGGCCGCTTGAAAGCCAAGATGAAGCCTCGCCCGTAAAGAATACAGCATTATTGTTGGTTACGAGTGTAGGCATTACACTATATCCTCTCACTCAGGTACGTATGTGTGTTTATATTATTTATATTATTAACGTGTCGTGCTACAGAGTCTCCGTATTTGTGTGAGTTTTGGCGTTGGTCTCCGCGGGTGATATTCTCCTTTGATGGTTTTCGTGGCCATTGTGGTTCTTTCATCTAGGCTTCCTTCCTCTCTTCCTTCACTCTAGGGTTCACATTACTACGGCCTCAAAGACTTTTTGAAATATTCTTCCGTAACCTTTCTGTTTTTAGTTCTTCCCTTCACGACATATACTCAGTTTCTTTTCAGTATATTCTTCTTTCATAAGTCGGTTGTCTCATTTAATGGTGTGATAATACAGTATTCTTCCTCTCAATATGATATCGTGACTATCAAAGGATTTATTGTAGAGGTGGCTGGCACTGTACTGTATTAAAAATATTCCTACAGGGTACAGTGATACAGTAAAGTCTCGGATAACAACGGTAATGTGTCCTCCAATATCGCAGTGTAAAGTGAATCATTGTATCATGAATCATTAATAACCATTTAAATAAAGCAATAATAATAATAATAATAATAATAATAATAATAATAATAAGATGCGTTCCTTAGTGTGACTTTCATATATGAGGCACCTAGAATGGGAGTGGCTGCCATAATCACAATTTGGAGATGGGACCACAGGCGTGATCACTGGCCCTTGTTCTACATAATGAAGCCTGACTGAGTCTTGCCACAAGGTTGAGAATTCCAATGGAAGAGCACGTAACTAATATACCAAGTTTCGTGAAAATTTGGTGATATTTATTGTTGATTTTGGGGAGGGGGATGGTAGGGGAGGGGCATATGGGGATGTGGTGTATGGGGCTCAATTTTCCACAGGCAACATCTCTTATACTGTCCAATATTTGTGGAAAGTTTCATTGAAATCCGTTCAGTAGTTTCCATGGTACATAAACTTAAATCCCCTCACACAATTCAATCGTTGAACACATTCATAAGCTTCTCTGATCATTGCACTGTTCGTGGGTGTTCGTCACATGGGTTAACGAGGTGTACTAAGCTCACACCAAGGTATACAAGATCTTTTTGAAGCATAGATTCTGGATCACTTCCAACACTTCACATAGATCTGATACATTTATCATTTTTCCAGATCATTGTTCTCTTATATTTTCATCTGATACCTGAGGTAGTTATGTTTACTAATCGTCCACAGACGTAAATATTATGACCTTCAGACACGGTTACACTTATCCCTTATAGTACACTAGTCTGTATCAACTGGACCTTTCCAATCATCCTATAGATACCTTGAGTTCTCCTTAATGATATAAATACATACTCATAATATTATATGACCGTACCTTGGTACAATTCGTATAAAACAACATACAATAGGTGAGTTATACCTTACCAAAATTTCCCGTTTTCTACCGTTTTCTGTGACTCTACAAGCGCGGTGGATTTGAATGTTTCGTAGCGTAATATGGTTAAAAGAGATATCAAGGATGACAATGCTGTGTGCAGTACACTGTCATGAACACCAGATCAGTAATCCCAGCTCTTGCCTAGCCGCCAAAACACATCGTCTCAACACAATTTACACTACACATAATATAGATGAACCTTTCAACATATACTCGGTACACATTGAATGCTTCAGCTCATGGTAGGTATATCTGACTTATGGCTGCTCATACAGGTTATCTCATAACTTTAAATTTACATTACAGAAGGACACGAGAGAGAGAGAGAGATTCTCTTAAGGCAAAGGTTTGTGAATAATTTTCTCACTCAAGTCTTTGTCTCTGATCGGCTCATTTTGTGTGTGTGCATGCGTGCGTGCATATGTACGAGGTCTGTTCAGAAAGTATCCAGCCAATTACTATGAAAAAAATATTGCTAACCTAGGACAATGGTGCCTTAGTCCCCTTCAAGGTACTCTCCTTGGGACCTCACACACTTCTCCCAGCGTCCCTTCCACTTTTCAAAACAGTCTGCAAAGTCCTCTTTCGGGATCTCCAGCAGCTGCCTCATCGCATTCTCCTTAATTTCATCCAGGCCAAACAATAATGAAGGAGTACTACATCGAAGTTTTTCGCCGGCTGAGGAATGGGTAAGAAGAAACGACCACAGCTGTGGGCAAGTGGTGACTGGCAGCTTCATCATGACAACGCGCCTGCCCATTCTTCACGTCTCGTGCAGGGTCTTTTGGCAAAACATCGCATCACCCAGGTCTCATAGCCCCCCTACAGCCCAGATTTGGCTCCCTGCGACTTCTGGCTTTTCTCAAAGCTAAAATTGCCATTGAAAGGGAGGAGATTTCAGACCGTGGACGAGATAAAGGTTTTTGAGTAATTGGTTCCAGCTCACCGAAAACTGCCTAAATTCAACAAAAAAGGTAGAAAAGTACACTTACTTTGAGGTGTGTATGCAGAAGGCTCCTGGATGATGATAATGATGATGATGATGGGAATTAGAATGGGGGTGGAGGAGAAGGGAGAATAGAAGGCATTGGGGTGGAAGAGAAGTCACCACATGGTGCCATCTCACCCATAAAATTTTAGTTCTCGTGGTGTAATTCAAGATTAGTTTTTTTAAATCAACACTGCACTGCATTATATATTGTCAATATGTAAAATAAATTTCAAAATGACTAATAATTTGCTTGCAAACACAGAAAAAAACTGTTTAGTTGAAGAGTCTCTAGCAAGATGTTACCACCACTGAAAAGACACAAAGACTGACGCCTGTATGGTGTGTTGAGAGGCTGGATGGCACGCATAAAACTAGTCTCATTACCTTCAATTATGTTCAATTATTGTTAAAATGACTAAAAAATTTAATATTAAACTTTTAAAATTATTGAATAGTATAAACTTCTTGATATTTGCTAAAATGGTAAGGAATTTAAGTCCTAGAACCGATTTCTGTATTAGCGGACTAATACTACAGCTGGTGGACCGCCAAATGCAAGCGAAAACATGTTCAGGTCGGCTCGTAAGAAACTCGTTAATCGAGGGATTGCTCATTAACCGAAGTTAAGAATCTTATGGAAGGTAACTCGTTAACCAAAATCTCGATAACCGAGGGACCACTGTATTCATCACTTCTTGACCCCTCAGTGGTGTGTGTGTGTGCTTGTTCAGGCTACTAAGATGAAACCCTACAAATTGGGCTATCAGCAGTCCATTGCAACTCTCCCTCTCCTCAGTTGTTGCAACACTTGCACTACTGGATCAGGAAAAGGCAGTGCTAAGATGTGTGGTTGCAGCCTACACTCCTGCCTCACCTCATAAATCAACTCACGCACAGCTATCATCCGGCTCATCATACCTCTCATCATCATCATCAAAACCCCCATAACCCTAAAAATCTAGTGGTGACGGGACCAGGTAGAGATGACTGCCGGGAGTCTCTAGTCACAACTCTGCACATGGGCGGCACAGATAAGATGGTCGTTTATGCACTGGGATCTAGGCAGCAGTGCAATCCGGTCCTGTCTGTGTGACTGAGCAGCCCTTTCGAGGAGCTACTCTGCTCACCCCACCTGGGGAGGGGGCTAGAAAAGGTGCTCTAAACATAGCCTCCCTAAAAACCCAACTTGACTGGGCAACCTCACCCAGTAAGGTCATCCTTATGTGGTCGAAAACACAATCAAAATCACAGATCCAAACAAAAACAAACCATACAACCTCTTAAGATCACTGCATGGAATGTCAGGACCCTTCTGGATACTGGCACAAATGAGCGTCCTGAAAGAAGAACTGCCCTTGGGGCAAAGAGCTGGCGAGGTATAACATCGACATAGCAGCCGTCAGTGAGTCCCGGCTCCCAGACGAGGGTCAACTCACAGAACAGGAGTCTGGCTACACCTTCTTCTAGAAGGGTAAACCTGCTGTGGAGAGAAACAGCATTTATGGAATTGGCTTTGCCATCCACCAATGCATCCTACACAGGCTAACTGAAATGCCTATTGGGATCAACGAGCACCTCATGATGCTCTGAGTCTCACTGAATCACTCGTGTCATGCCTTCTTCAGCAGTGCATACGCCCCAACACTGGGTGCAGAGGATGACATCAAGACGGCCTTTTACGCCGACCTCGACAGAGTACTAACCTCTATCCCCAGAGAAGATAAGATTGTGCTCCTTGTTGACTTCAATGCCAGAGTTGGCACAGATGCTGTCATTTGGCAGGAAACCATAGGGAGAAATGGACTAGACAAGTATAATCCCAATGGCCTACTCCTCCTCAGCAAGTGTGCTGAATACAACCTCACTCTCACCAATACCTTGTTTAGGCAGGCCGACAAGTTCAAGGGTTCATGGCAACTCCCACGATCCAAACACTGGCATCTCATTGATTACATCATTGTCAGAGAAAGAGATCGCCAAGAAGTCCTCATCACCTGTGCCATGCATGGCTCAGACCACTGCGACACTAATCATCGGCTCGTCAGAGCCAAGCTCTCACTTCACTTCACCCCAAAATGGCGAAGGCAGTAAGCCTTCAGAAGAGGTTTTAACACTAGGAGTCTGGAGGATCCAGCGGTAGAACATGCTTTCAGAGAGCAGCTCAAACATGGGCTGGTAAACAACCCAACAACAAACAACCCAATTCCCAGTGCCAAACAGGATATTCTTGAAACTGTCATGACAAAAACCTGCAGAGAGACCCTCGGACAGATCAAAAGAATACACCAGGACTGGTTTGATGAAAATGACCCGGCAATCAATGTACTCGTCGATGATAAATGTGCTGCTTTAACTGACTGGCAGAACAACCCTCAGTCTTGGACCAAAGCTGATGCCTTCCGCAAGAAGAAAGCGGCGGTTTAAAAATAAAGCATGTGAAACACAAGATGTGTGAATTTTTCAATTCCACTAAAACATTTAACGGGCCAATCACTCATGGCATAGCCCCCCTCTGCTCATCCAACGGGAACTCCGTAATTAAAGACGACGAAGGCATCCTTAAGTGCTGGAAAGAGCACTGTCATTCACTGCTCAACCGAAACACAGATGTGGATGTCCTGACTACCCAGCAGGTTCCTCAGCATCTAGAACTGATCCACCTCAACTATCCTCCATCCCTGGATGAGGTAGCTACTGCCATCAAACGGATGAAAAGTAACAAAGCCTCAGGACATGGTGGAATCCCAGCCGAGGTGTATAAAGCAGGAGGACTGCTGCTTACCAGCTATCTTCACTCTTTCCTGTAGAATATATGGGAAAATGAGGAAATCCCCTAAGCTCTTAAAGACGCCTCCATCGTCAACCTTTAAAAGAACAAGGGAGACCCGTCAGACTGAGGCATTTACCGCGGGATCTCGCTGCTGTTCGTAGCTGGCAAGATTATCTCTTTCGACTTGGTCATCAAAGAAGCCCTCTGGTGGACCCTCAGCCGTTTTAGCTGCCCACCAAAATTCATCGCCATTGTGAGGCAACGCCACGATGGCATGAACAGCAGTGTCCTGCACAATGGCACCCAGTCTGAGTTCTTCCCCACCCAAATGGGGGTAAAACAAGGATGTGTACTGACAACAACTCTCTTTTCCATTTTATTGGTTGTCTTCCTTACTAGTGCCAGTGCCAATTTAGCCGGCGGGGTGGACATCGAGTACCGTATGAAGGGTCTTTTCAGCGTAAGACGATTCCAGGCAGGAACTAAGGTGTCGGCAGCTTCCATTACTGAGCTTCAGTATGCAGACAACGTCATCCGTGTCGCTCACACTGAATGTAACCTAATGGAGATCCTGAACACCTATGCAGATACATATGCACACTTCGGCCTTGAGGTGAATGTACGTAAGACTCAGATTCTCTTTCAGCCTGCCTCTGGTTCAGACACACCTCCACCATCCATCCAGTTTAACGGTACTACCCTCTCTAATGTTACCCACTTTCGGTATCTTGACCCCCACCTTTCCACCACCACAGACGTCGTTAAAGAGATTCAGCATCGGATCAGATGAGCATCTCAAGCCTTTGGCAGACTCCAAAACCGTGTCTTCAACTATAGGAAGCTGGAATTATCTACAAAGTTACATGTACGAGTATATCGAGCAGTGGTCCTTCCCACCCTGCTATATGGCAGCGAGACCTGGGTCACATACAGGAGGCACCTCAAGGCACTTGAAAACTTTTAGCAACGTAGTCTATGTTCCATCCTCCAAGTACACTGACACCAACTGTAGGAGCGTCGCGGTTACCATTATCCATGAACAACTACGCTGGACTGGCCATGTTACCCGCATGGACGACAGTAGACTGCCAAAGCAGCTACTTTAGGGTCACCTAACTGTATTAGCTTCTGTCTTATAGGCGGAAGTATTTATATAGAATTTAAAGCTATTTCATTGTAGAACCCTTCACAACTCAGTACCATTGTCTTCCGCAAAGGTGAATGTTTCGTCGAAGAGTCCCAAGCACCACACACTCATTCATCCAGCGTGATTTTATTAGCAAAAGTTGTACATTGCTAAGGAGTGTTCTTATACACGAAATAGGCGAGATTTATTTTTGCCATGTTATTACGGGATTTGCTTACCCAAGTTAGCAATTTCCACTACAGGTTGACAACCCTTTATCCGAAAACCGAAAGTTTTTTGTGGAGCAATTTTTATATATATATATATATATATATATATATATATATATATATATATATATATATATATATATATATATACAGGTAGTCGTCGACTTACGACCTAGATTGGTTACGGCCGACCGGTCGTAAGTTGATCTGGTCGTAAGTCGGCCTATGTTATAATTACCTTACGTATATTATACTGTAATGTGTAATGATAATATAATCATCTTTAAGTCATATTTTATCAACATTTTCTTTGTTCATTATTGTTACGGTCGTCAGGTTTAAGTAAATCACTGCATACTACAGTACAATTGGTTTATTATTTACACTGGGGCTGGGGCCAAAACTGTCGTACCGCCGGTCGTAAAGTCGAACAGACGTAAGTCGCATAGGTCGTAAGTCGACGACTACCTGTATACATATATATATACTTCATTTTTAGTCCATTTAACACACGGACTTTGAACATACAATCAACGACCTCACCAGCAAGGAATCGAACCCTCGACCTACTGGGTGTGACTAGGGAGCGCTTACCGGCTAGGCCACAAGGACACTAAAAGCAGTTCTAGACTCTGTTATATTTCACACAAAGCCTGTTCATCGAGCTGATGGCGCCGTGAACCTCAATGGGAAACTGCCCGTGCCTCGTATGTGGTGTCAGTAGCATTTTACCGAATCCAGCTGGTATGAAACGCGAGGTACATATATATACTTCATTTTTAGTCCATTTAACACGCGGACTTTGAACATACAATCGGTAAAATGCTACTGACACCACATACGAGGCACGGGCAGTTTCCCATTGAGGTTCACGGTGCCATCAGCTCGATGAACAGGCTTTGTGTGAAATATAACAGAGTCTAGAACTGCTTTTAGTGTCCTTGTGGCCTAGCCGGTAAGCGCTCCCTAGTCACACCCAGTAGGTCGAGGGTTCGATTCCTTGCTGGTGAGGTCGTTGATTGTATGTTCAAAGTCCGCTTGTTAAATGGACTAAAAATGAAGTGTATATATATATATATATATATTTATATATATATATATATATATATATATATATATATATATATATATATATATATATATATATATATATATATATATATATATATATATATATATATATATATATATATATATATATATATATATATGGATTAGCCCACCCAGGCATAGATCACTGACCCACATCGGGGCCTGGGGGGCGAAAATGTAATACAGTTGGTCCTCATATTATGCGGTTAATGTAACCCGGAGGGTACCGCGGAAAGTGAGAAACGCGTAAAGTGAATAACATAACATATGGGATTAATTGAAATGGAGTCCGGGCCTATCCCCAAACTCCACTTTTTGACGACACACAACTATGTTGTAGCAAAAATATTATCTTAACTTTATGATGGCATGCACACACAATTAATAATTAAGAGAAATATCAATAATATTAGGTTTTTTAACACTTACATTAGTAGAAAAGATGGCTGGGCACACGGGGATGGGCGGTTGGTTCCGAGGCAGAGGGCAGATTATTGGCCCTCACCTGTATCACTTGTATCAATTGTATCACTATCCACCACAGAGGCTTGCAGGGCCTCTTTGTCAAACCCCCCAAAGTTCATATAATCCATATCCTCACTATAATTATCACTGACTTGGGCCGGCTGTAGTGGGTGGCGGGTGAAGAACTGGTCATGTTTTGATGACTGGGCGACCTTGTGCGCACCATTTTCGCGCCTCTTACACAACATGGCGGATGGCGGGAGGTTTGGATCCAAAAATGGCGCGGCTTGCCAGCCGCTCTCCGCGTAATGGGGTTCACGACCGCGGAATGTGAAAATGTTAGGTTCTGGCAAGGCACCGCGTTAACGGTGAAACGCGGATTGTGGGACCGCGTAATAGGAGGACCAACTGTAGTAATATTAATTATAATAATAATAATAATAATTATAATAATAGTACAGTACCTGTAATTATTCATAGTAAATAAAAATTTTAATTAAAAAATACACCAAAATATAATATTAATAATAATAATAATAATAATAAAGAAATGCAAGAATGAAAAAAAGATAAAAAGTGAGTAACATGACCTAGACCTATGAATTATTATTATTACCTGTATTATTATTATAATTATTATTATAATAATTATTATTATATTTTCGCCTCCCAGGCCCCAATGTGGGTCAGTGACTTGTGCCCGGATGGGCTTAAAAAAAAAAAACATTCTGAAAACCGAAAA
Source organism: Homarus gammarus (assembly GCA_958450375.1). NCBI lineage: Eukaryota > Metazoa > Arthropoda > Malacostraca > Decapoda > Nephropidae > Homarus > Homarus gammarus. The sequence goes on along the minus strand of CAUDMG010002576.1, from coordinate 258,903 downwards.
ATTCCGAAATGCCTCTGGTCTCAAGGATTTCGGATAAGGGATTGTCAACCTGTATTGTGTTGATATTGGCAGTAATATTTTTTTTGTAAGTCAGAATCATCCAATTTTGCCATTGTACATAATATACTCTCCATAAGGCATTGCAGACCAGGGTTTAGTAGCTGTTCAACCGCAGGTGTCAGCTTCCCCAGTTTAATGTTTACACACATACAGTAAGTCCCCAAGTTACGTACATAATGGGGACCAAAAGGTTGTACGTAACTCGAAAATCCCCCATCTCAGGTTAAATTTGCGGGCAACATTGGTCAACTTTTCACCACTGTCAAGCAGTTTTATTATGTCCATTTTTACCTCTAGTGAGATAGCTTGACGTTTCGTAGCACTCCCACTGGCTTCACCACTCTTACGCTTTACACCAGTCATTGCACACAGAGTAAAGTGTACAAAATAGGGCAGAAATTCACAGGAGAAGTATGCACAATGACCACACGTGTTCGCACAATGACCACACGTGTTGCTTTGGTGCGTCTAGCGTGTCGTCTGCATGGTCAGTGATAGTGGCGGCGCGGTGCGGCTGGCACGCAAACTATACGCTCGCCCGCCAAATTTAAAAATTGCTCGCCCTTTTAAGACAATATTTTTGCAATTGAAGACTTCAGAAACGATGTACGTATCGGCCGTTTGTACGTAAGTCGGATGTACGTAACTCGGGGACGAACTGTATACATGTAACATGGTTAGGTTTATGTGTATGGTTTTTTCTGCAAGATTAGTTTATTCCTCTTGGAGCTTGGAAGGCGTGACCGAGCGATGTATTAGCCCCTGTCTTATAAGTAGAAGTATTTATATAAATGGGTTAATTACATTAGACTTGTATAAATATCAGACCCTGTAACTTTCCACTAGCTATGAGGTAGCATATTCAGAGCACATGTTAAGGTGTGCCCTCGGGAAGTCGCGTCATTTGGTGCTGAGTTAAGCATTAAGTAACCGGCTCTCTGGCCACTTATTGCGGGTAGTAGTTTGATAACCCTGACTAGAGGAAGACGTTATTGAGAGCCATCGTGGATGGTTCCGTCTTCCCTCTAGGCAGGACGTCGGAGATATTTCCTTTCTCCCTCGATGGGTTCCTGCTCATTCTCACTCAACTATCTCATCATCAACAGGACGTACTTAGCAGAGCTATATTAGTTAGCCTTCGTCCTCATTTAACACTCATAGCTACAGTGGTTAAGTTCGGTGATAATCCTTTTTGAAGTGTACATATTAACCTTTTATAATAAATACAAACAAAGGAACATATTGGATTTCACTACGGAAGATCCAATAAACTTTGATCTATATTTTAGTATGTCTAAAATATAAGGTAACGTGCTTTACAAATGATTGTTACAAGTGGTGACAATCCAGGAAGGTTGTCACATATTTGACAGTTTCACAAGTAACTAATATTCACGGTAACAGTCACCTCAACAGATACACAGTTGGTAAAGGTAAAGATATTATGTTCTCCCAATTACTATGCCTTACTGTTACATCAATTAATAAGAAGCAATCGTTATATAATAAATAGTAAGCTTAACGCTGGTGGGCAACCGAAAATGTATAAGGACAGTCTTAAGACAAACCTGAAAAAGTGCCAAGTCGACCCCCTCACGCTTGGAGGAGCATCACACAAGAAGGTGTCAAGATTTTTTAGTTAGCCCAACTGCATACTAAGGCAAACAAGTGCCAACGCTGGAAAGATGCTGCTGCCGCCCCTCCTGCACTAGATGTAGCAGCGCACACAAGCAACATTTGTGGACGACCCTGCCGGTCCCGTATCTGCCTCTCTACTCACCTCAGAGCTTACCAACGAAGGTGACATCCTTAATAACTCGAATCATTGTATCATATCTGGATGATTGTCATACTCGATTCCTAGTGACAGCAAAGTAGTAGTAGTAGTGTGTGTTTAATGAATGTAGATGTTTCATATTAGGTTTAATTCTTTTTGTACAAGTTACCAGTTTATTTATATTTGATTATTAGTTACCAGTGTGTTTGAGTGCTGTTTTCAGATGTTAGTGTAGTGTAGATTAGATAAACTCCTGTTACCACTCAAGTTTTTATGCTGTTTATGATTATGTTCTGGGTACCAAGCTCTATCTACAGGAGCGAACACAAACACCTGAAGGGTTTTCGTAGGTTCTATTTACTGGACAAACAGAGATACACAAGCGAGGCGGCTCTCCTTACTCTCTCTGGGGGTCAACTAGCCTTTCAGGCGACATGTGGCAAGTGATACATTAGCAGCTTCCATATGTCGCCACGCACATTAATTAAGCGTGTGGGATATGGTAAATACATCGCCACACGCTACTAGCTAGGCTGAATACATAATGTATATAAATGGTGCACATACATAATATACATACAGCATACATAATATACATACACCTCCCTCCCCCCCTATATGCTCATAGCAGTCTTGAGCGGACCTTTTCTTTTGGATCCGTTCTGAGCGTCAAGGGACTTGATCACTGGGGAGGGTATGGGATTCAACACTGGTGGCGGGGTCAGCAGAAGGCGTTGTTATGGGGCGGAGAAAACGGCGGTTCCTCCACCACACATGACCGCTGGGTAACCACACCTGGTAGTCCCGTGACCTACCGAGACCCATGACTACGCCCACTTTGTCCCAACGTAGGGAGGTCGGGTCCTGAACACGGACTTGGGTGCTGACACTCAACCTGGGGAGAGAAGGGGCGTGGTCGTTGTAGCGGGCAACGACATCTTGAACACGTTCGGCGGCTCGGCGGCTCGGCGATCACAATCCTCTGTCTTGGCCTGCCACTCCTTGGAGAAGGACTGAGGGTGAGCAGGGACACAAGAACAGAGGGGGCGTCCATACAAGACCTGGGCAGGGGAGCGTCTGGTGTAATTGGGTGTGTTGCGGAGTTCAAGAAGACCCCGGTCGAAGGTCTCGCAGTCAATATTCCCAGAAAGGGCCACCTTAAGGATGAGGTGCTTCAGGGATTTGACAGCAGCCTCAGCGTGGCCGTTGGACTGCGGGTAATGGGGCGATGACAACACATGCCGGACTCCCCATCGGTCGAGGAACACAGCAAAGTCCCGGCTTGGGAACTGGGGCCTCCGTCGGTTCGCAGGCGCACAGGAACGCCCACGTCATGGAAGTAGTGGCGGAACTTGCTGATGGTGGCGGCAGATGTAGTATCATTGCCGCACTTGATGACAACCGGCCAACCAGAGAGACAGTCGACGATAACAAGGAAGGACTTTCCTGACACACAGAAAAAGTCGGCCGACACAGACTCAAAGGGGCGGGTGGGGTTGTCGTCACTCATGAAGGGTTCCTGCTGCTGGCTGGGTTGTAATACTTGGCAGGGCTCACACACACGGACAACATTGGAGATGTCGGAGTCAATGCCGGGACAGAACACAGTCTGTCATGCACGTCGTTTGGTGGCCTCGGCTCCATGGTGACTGTTGTGAAGGCGAGCCAAGACATGGGGACGTGAGACAGCAGGGACAACTACATGTGCTCCATACAGAACAAGGTCCCCGTCGCAGTAGAGTTCATCGCGGAGTTTCCAATACGGGAGCAGGGTGTTGTGAAGGTCGTAGCGGTTGCTAGGGAATCCATTCCTCACACACTCGACGAGTCGGACGTAGGAAGGGTCATCTCGGGCCGCTGTTCGAAGGTCCTCCATTGCCTTGTCGTTATCTGGTGACAGGTCCGAACGAAGGAATTGGACGGCGTGTAAGGTGACCACAGTCCTGACGGAAAGAGAGAGGTCGGCGTCGAGCACATGGTCTTCTGGAGTAGGGCGGCTGACAGGAGAGCGGGATAAGGCATCAGGGATGCAGAGCTCCTTACCAGCACGCCACACTGCTGTGAAGATGTACGCCGAGGGCTTCTCCTTCAGACGCTGGAAGCAAGGGTTCTCAACGGCGTCCAGAGTGTAGTGGTTGAGGATCGGGACAAGCGGGCGATGGTCGGTCACTAGGTGAAAGTGTTGCAGGCCTATGAGGTAAAACCTGCACTTGGACATTGCCCAAACCACAGCCAACAGCTCCAACACAATAGTGGCGTAGCGCGTCTCAGTGTCAGAGAGGAAACGTGAGCCACACTGGATGAGCCAGAACTGCCCTCCACCATGATCATGCAATAGGGCGTATCCCACGCCGTACAAACGTGAGGCATCTGTCTGCAGAACCGTCGGCAAGGCTGGGTCAAACGTGGCAAGGACAGGTGGACTAGACAGGGCCTGTTTCACTTGCTGGAAGGCCTTGTCGTGGTCGGGGGTCCACAGGAATGTCCTCTTGGGGCTCATCAGGGGGCGAAGTGGTTGGGCAGCTGCGGAGATGTCCGGCGAAAACTCTGCTAACTGGTTGACGAGACTGATGAAGGACCTCAAGTCGGTGAGGCTAGCAGGGGTGGGGAAATCCGTGATGGCGCGGACCTTCTCCGGTTCAGCTGCAATACCATTCCCTGAGAGGGTGTACCCACAAAAGTCTACTGAAGAGCTGGCCAGAACAAGCTTGTCGGCATTTAGGGTGATGCCGCGCTTCCGGCACCTGTGGAGTACCTCGTAGATACGGCAGAGGTGATCCATGTAATCCTCATCATACACGAGTATGTCGTCGATCACTTTCACGCAGTTTGCCAGGCCTTGTAAAGCCATATCACCTCGAAGGCAGAAAGCATCTCCTGTAGCGGCGAATCCCATGGGGCCACGGCAATAACTGTAACGTCCATGCGGGGTAGTGAAATTTGTAAGTGGTCGGTCTTCTTCGGCAAGCTCTATCTTCCAGTATCCACACAGGGCGTCCATCGTCGTCAAGAAGCGAGCCTTCGGGTTCACACTGCGTATAGCTGCAAAGGGCATGAAAGAAGGGTGCGCAGGACGAGACACCTGGCTGTTGAGCTTGGGTTTTGCGACGACTACCATAGGGTGACACCATGGAGACGGGTCATCACCGGCTGGTGCAATAATTTCTTGGGCGACCATGGAGTCCAGCTCGTTTTTGACTGGATCGCGGAAGGCCAGGGGGACCAGTCAAGGGGTGTAGATATCGAAGGGCTTCGCGTCGTCCCTCAAGTGGATCCTCGTGGGAGGGCCCTACCATCTTCTTGAGAGGCTTGGATTCCAGGGCGGACTTGGTCACCAGAACGTCGCTGAATTCCTTCAGGAAGTCCTTCCGAGCATCCGAAGGAGAGGTGTCACTGGCAAGAGGCAGGGGTAGGGCAACAGCAGGGTAGTTGCTGCTCCCTTTGTGTACCCTGTTGGCGTGTTTTACCTCGAGAATAGGTTTTGGGAAGTCTTGGGAGATGATGGCCAACTCTTGACAATGTCTGTAGGACAGCAAAGGAGTCGGGACACTGTTATGCACATCAATCCAGGTTTGACACGACCTGTTGCCAAAGGTGACCTGTGCTTGAAGTGAACCTAGGGCTGGGGCCATCTGTGAACCATCTGCAGTGAAGCGGAGATCCTTGGGGGGCGGTCCTTGATCACTTGGAGAGAGCCCCAAACATTGCAAATGCTGGGGGCGATGACTGTAGCATCAGCGCTGGTGTCGGGCAACATCTGAAGACGGGATGACACACTGCCGTAGGTCACGATGACGCTGATGTGCTGAGGAACTGGTCCTGGGACGCAAGGGGGAGTACACCTTCCTAATATGGCTCGAGCGTTGTCCAGGGTGGTCATGCTTCTGAGTGGACGACTGTGGGCGGCCCTCACTGGTGGAAGGGCGCTGCTGCTTCCGCCAACGCTGTCCCTTGGGTTTGTTGGTAGGGCAACACTTGTTGTAGTGGCCCAGACAACTGCACACATTGCACTGGACGCGTTTGGCTGGGCACCGTACTGTGAGTGACCAGTGGCCCTTACGGTCACAACTGTTGCAGGTAGATTCAGCAGCTGGACACACCTGTGTTCCGTGCTGCTTACCACAGTTGTTACAAAAGGAGCCGGGCGTGGGGGGCGAAGGCGTTGGAGTAGACTTCTTGTCCCGGGACACAGCACGTACCGCTGTAGGGGGAGCTCGGATGGCAGAGGTGGCACACCTGGCAGCCTCATAGGAGCGACTTATTGTTAACACATCCTTAAGAGAAGAGGAAGAGTCGAGGGAGGTGAGGCGTTGGACAAGCTCCTCGTCCTTAACACCCATCAGGATAACCTGCTTCAACTGGGTCTCCTCGCACTGTTGGTGGTTACCTGGGCATATATCTACCTCTTCCGAGGCTCTCTTGAGTTGTACATAAAAGGCATCAAAAGTCTCGCCCTCCATCTGTCTGCAGCTAAACAATTCCCTCCTGCGTAGAGCTTCATTCCGCTGCCCTTTGATGTGCCGTTGTAGAATATCCAGTACCTCCTCTACAGTTAACGAAGAGGTCGGAGGTACCTGCAACATATGTTCCAAGACACGCTGTGTTTCTAAAGACAGGAACATACGCAGCTGAATAAGTTGTTTAGGCTGTGACAAGCTCTGGAGATCCACCATTGTAGCATAATCAGTCCAACCGTCGCTGCCATTCACAAAAAGTCTGGAAATTCACATCAGGCTTCAAGATGGGCGGTGTTTGAGTGGCAGCTTTAGGTGGGGCTGGGGGGTGTGAAGAAAGCATTGATGAGGTATCTGAACCAGTCAATACCGAGGCAGTGTTAGAGCCAGGGGCTTGGTTAACAGTGAGGCGAGATATCAAGGCTTCAAACCGTGCACTGTCTTCCAATCTCCGTTGGTGGTCTCTCTCTGTCTCAGCTTGCCTCCTTTTTTCATCCTCCACACGTATTTTAGCTTCGTCGTGACACCTTTCATCCCTCATACACTTCATTAACGCAATTATCTCTGAAGACAATGCTGAAGATCGAGGTGAAGGGCTGCACGATGTGGTGGGAGGAACTGGAGTGTCCTGCTCAGCCTGGTCATCCATCTCTGCAGAGCTGTCATCCGACTGACTCATCCAGGCGTTGGCTTCACGACTGCGTAAGGCACGAGACATAATTACTTAATCTGTGTACTTTGTCTTAAATCAGTGTTGACCGGTCAGCCCGTTGTATCAACAAGATCTGTGACAAAAAAAAAATAATTAAATGCACAGATAAGTAGATTACAGTCGGCCCTTAACATACGCGGGTTTATAATACACGGATTTGCAAATACGCGGATTGCCCCGCCGGAGGAATATTCTGTACATTGAAGTACATTCATATCGCGTGACACCGAACACCGCCCGCTCCCGCATTTTACAGTAGTTGCAAAAATATTACATTTCCGTGAATGTATTATATCAAGCACAGTATGAATAGAATATCACTAATATAAGAGTATTTTAACCGAAAACTACAAAAAAAACGAGTAACATATCTTGAACATCGGAAGGATAGGTAAAGTCTTTTGTTTTCATGTAGTTTATCGTAATTTACATTGAAATGCATTACGTTTCAGCAAAACTACTATTTATTTCTGAGAATATGGAAATGTAATATTTTGCTGAAATGACGTACGTATTACAGTGGAAAGTGACAAAAGCAATGACTCTCTTTCGTTCAAAAGATGTTACCGTAATCGCTTTTCGAATGGTTTTCAGTTAAAAAACTGTTGTATTACAATGATATTCTATCCTACTTCACTTGTGATGCAACAGTTTTTTTTAACTGAAAACCATTCGAAAAGCGATTACAGTAACATCTTTTGAACGAAAGAAAGCGAAAGTCATTGTTTTCGTCACTTTCCACTGTACTATATACGTCATTTCGGCAAAAATATTGCATTTCCAAGAATGTAGTATATCAAGCACAGTATGTATATAATATCATTGTAATATAACAGTATTTTAACCGAAAACTATTAAAAAAACGAGTAACATCTCTTGAACATTGGAAGGTTAGGTAAAGTCTTTTGTTTTCGTCATGTATTTTATCCTATTTTACATTGAAATACATCACGTTTCAGCAAAACTACTAATTATTTCTGAGACTATATTCATTCAGGCATAGTTTAGGTAAAATATACATGTGCTGTAACATTTTTTTAATTGAAAACGATTCGAAAAACACGTACTCTCTAGCCCTGGGAGGAGCTGTTTGGTGCTTAAGACGATGACAAGGAAAATGATTTTGATGGATTTTAATGAAAATATTCAGAAAGACCCTGGCACTGTCAAGGAAAGTGGCTGCTGAAGGCTTCCGGGACATGGCAGAGGACGAGATTAGGGAGCTAATTGAAGAGCACGACACTGAGCTTACCGAGGAGGATCTACAGGAGTTAGTAGACTCAGGCAAGGAAGAGGATGAGGAAGAGCACCAAGAAATAACGTTGGAGAAGTTGGGGGAGATGACCAGGAATATTGAGGCACTGAAAAACCTGGCCTATAGTATGGACCCCTCCATGGTGCGTGCCCTGAAATTCATGCGAGGGATGGATGACGTTTTCGCTCCATACAAAAACATCATGGAAGAAATGAAAGGTTGAGACGACAACTCCCCATCACCATGTTCTTTGATCACCGAAGGAGAGATTTAACACCATCAATCACTGGCGGCAGTGAGGAAGCAGCTGAATCCACCGTCGCCCCCACTTTACCACCCGTTAAGGAATTGAGTGACGATGAGCCCGATGACCCCTGTCCTGTTGCCGAGGATAGGTACTGTACAGTAAAGTGAAATTTTTATCTCTTTTTTTTTAATAGCTTTTCTTGCCATGTTTATTGTTTGTAAAAATGCACAGCACAGTACAGTTCAGAACTGTACATAGGAAGTGGAGGTGCAGTTATTCACAAAACATTTGTGTTCGTTGTCGGCAGTAGTGACGGGGAGGAGGCAGAGGAGGGAGGAGTTGGGAGGAGTGGTGACCTTGGACGCGGGAGCAGGGACGAGTGAGATGCCAGCCAGTACATTACGGGTGTATTAATTGTTTTTATAGCTATTTTTGCATTTTTATATTAAATATTGTACATTACGTTTCAACAAAACTACCATTTATTTCTGAGAACATGGAAATGTAATATTTTTGCTGAAATGATGTACGTATTACAGTGGAAAGTGGGATAAAATTGTGACGAAAGCAATGACTTTCTCTTTCTTTCGTTCAAAAGTGTTACCGTAATCGCTTTTCGAATGGTTTTCAGTTGTGGGATTATAAGGCTAATGATAGGATAGAATATTATTGTAATACAGTACGAGTACAACAGTTTTTTAACTGAAAACCATTCGAAAAGCGATTACGGTAAAATCTTTTGAATAACGAAAGAAAGCGAAAGTCATTGTTTTCGTCTTTCCACTGTAATATGTACGTCATTCCAGCAAAAATATTATATTTCCATATTTATTTCTGAGAATACCTATATTCATTCAGTCACAGTTAAGGTAAAATATACTTGTGATGTAATATTTTAATGAAAATACCAGGTATTTAGAAATACGGTATCGTAGTTTTCTTTTGTTTCAAATTTAATTAACAATGATTGATGTTTCAAATGTAATGAACAAAAATTTATGTACAGTATCTATAAATAAACTTTAAAAAATGAATACTTTATGTTTTACATCGTCCTGTGCTACCATACCATGGATTTGGCTACTTTGGGCTTGCTATAATGACGCAAGAGATCTGCCCTAGCAACTGTACCAACACTCACAGCTGGTGGTGTGTTGGTGTGTCATTTCCATTGTTTACTGGTAGCTACTGGTAAATATTTTTCAACCTAACGAAACTATTACCAGTTTAGAGGTCAACCCCCAATTTTTTGCCAAATAATTTGGTCTTAAAAACTTGAACTACACACAGGTATATACGGTAAAAAAGGACATGGGGGGGACCAGGTTTTTCTTTGGGGGGGGCAGCACATATACACGGATTTTTAACATCCACGGGTATCTCTGTTACGTAACCTCGCGTATGTTAGGGCCGACTGTATATATATAAAATATATATAAAGGGATGACTGCAGTCAATGTGTTCGTGCATGTGTGTATGCGCGCCTCGGGCAGTGTCTCACTGGGAGGTAGAGGCGGCGACTCAGTCAGTCGTTAGTTACCCTCTAGACCCGGTCAGAGGAGGCTGCACTGACTCTACTCCTCACAAATGCCCTGAACATGCCTTCCACCTTGGGAATCCTTTAAAACAAGGTCACACACTTATGGCACTACACACACAATGCACTTATACACTTCACAGGAACTTGCTGTCACTGACGCTGCTCAAAGTTGCTATAAATTCTTGGAAACGGCCATTAGCGGTTGACGACAGAGCAGGGGTCCATAAGCCGGTCTTGCCACAAACTTTACACTTCACTTGTATAATGATCCAGTTAATTAACACACTGCGCCATGTATATGTTCTGGGTACCAAGTTCTATCTACAGGAGCGAACACAAACACCTGTAGGGTTTTCGTAGGTTCTATTTACTGGACAAACAGAGATACACAAGCGAGGCGGCTCTCCTTACTCTCTCTGGGGGTCAACTAGCCTTTCAGGCGACATGTGGCAAGTGTTACATTTGCAGCTTCCATATGTCGCCACGTACATTAATTAAGCGTGTGGGACATGGTAAATACATCGCCACACGCTGTTAGCTAGGCTGAATAAATATTGTATATAAATGGAGCACATACATAATATACATACAGTATACTCATTGCCACTCACTCAAATACTACTTAGTGCAGGAAGAACTTTTTCATTGTTACTTAACACAGGAGGTGCTTGCACTGTTACTTAACACAGGAGGTGCTTGCACTGTTACTTAACACAGGAGGTGCTTGCACTGTTACTTAACACAGGAGGTGCTTGCACTGTTACTTAACACAGGAGGTGCTTTCACTGTTACTTAATACAGGAGGTGCATTCACTGTTACTTAGCACAGGAGGGACTTTCACTGTTACTTAACACAGGAGGGGCTTTCACTGTTACTTAACACAGGAGGGGCTTTCACTGTTACTTAGCACAGGAGGGGCTTTCACTGTTACTTAACACAGGAGGGGCTTTCACTGTTACTTAGCACATGAGGGGCTTTCACTGTTACTTCGTGCAGGAGGGGCTTTCTCACTGTTACTTAGCACAGGAGGGGCTTTCACCTTACTTTAACAGAGGAGGGGATTTCACTGTTACTTAGTGCAGGAGGGGCTTTCTCACTGGTACTTAACACAGGAGGTGTTTTCACTGTTAACACTGGAGGGACTTTCTCACTGTTACTTAGCACAGGAGGAACTTTCACAGTTTACACAGGAGGGACTTTCTCACTGTTACTGTTATATCGTGAGTCCATTAGATATGAAACATCTATCTAATGAACTGTTTAGAGGTGAGTCCATTAGATATGAAGCCTCTATCTAATGAACTATTTAGAGGTGAGTTCATTATATCGAGAGTCCACTGGATGTGAAGCCCCCATTTAACGGGTTATATGGAGAGTAGTCCTATACTCAGAAGTCCAGGTTCATAATACAGTATTTGAAAACTCTGGCTGCAATGAACAAGGATATAGTACATCAGAATTTAGCTACCCCTTATATGGAATTTGTCCCTTGTTCAGAATTTATCCCTTATTCAGAATTTGTCCCTTGTTCAGAATTTATCCCTTATTCAGAATTTGTCCCTTGTTCAGAATTTATCCCTTATTCAGAATTTGTCCCTTGTTCAGAATTTATCCCTTATTCAGAATTTGTCCCTTGTTCAGAATTTAGCCATTATTCAGAATTTGTCCTTTATTCAAAATTTATCCATTATTCAGAATTTGTCCTTTATTCAAAATTTATCCATTATTCAGAATTTGTCCTTTATTCAAAATTTATCCATTATTCAGAATTTGTCCTTTATTCAAAATTTATCCATTATTCAGAATTTGTCCTTTATTCAAAATTTATCCATTATTCAAAATTTATCCCTTATTCAGAATTTGTCCCTTATTCAGAATTTGTCCCTTGTTCAGAATTTGTCCCTTGTTCAGAATTTGTCCCTTATTCAGAATTTGTCCAATATTCAGAATTTATCCCTTTTCAGAATGTATCCCTTATTCAGAATTTATCCCTTATTCAAAGCTTTTCATTCAATCTCATTTATTTCTTGTTTTTGCTTGAAGGCTGAGTGGCACCCTAGGAATGGCTCGTTTGTTGTTCGTGCTCAGACCAGCGAGGCAGCCCGCACGGCCTCTCATCACCACAAAATCTATTTTGGGAGGCTACCAGATGTACCATAAAAAAGACAGAGTCAATTTTATTATTAAAGTCAATTTTAAGCCTAAATAAGTGTTAATACTGGGTATTTGAATGGTGTAAGTTGGATGGTCCAGAAGGTGTACTGTATATTAGAGTTTGTTCCTTACACTGGTGGAATACAAAATGTTAAGTTTTATATTATATATAATATATATACAGGTATATATATAATATTATTATAATTATATTTATATTTTTTTACGGGGATTAGCCCACCCGGACACAGGTCACTGACCTGCATCAGGGCCTGGGGGGTGAAAATGTAATAATAATAATAATAATTCACGTTTAAAAAAATTCTAATAAAAATACAAAATTAAAAATAAAATAATAAAATAATAAAATAATAATGATAATAATGATAATAATAACACTAATAATAATAATAATAATAATAAAGAACCATAAAGAAATGCAAAAAATTAAAAACAATATATGTATGTTGTGTTGTCAAAGTAAGAGAAACAATTGAGACCCTGCAATTGTGTGTAAATGAGGCAGAAAGTCATATCAGCAACCTGGGACTTGGTCACAATTTTTGTGATGCCATATGGCGGCAGGGTCTACCTTAGACAACATTTAATAGTGTAATATAGGTTGGATAAATAATAATTGTTTGATTTAAATTAGTAGTTTTATTTTTTATAATAATACCATTTACTCGGCAGCTCTTGCGTGTGTAGTCAACTCTGACCAGGTAACTTGTGTCTAACCTGTGGGGGGGGGAGGCATGCTTCACTAGTGTTTGTTGTTTATACAGTATTTACCTCAAAATTTACTTAAAATCAGGAAAAATTAAAGGTGTCATGAGTCGTGCACTGTAACTACCATAAAAACTGTAGTTGACAGATGTAAGTTATATACAGTAGTCCAGAATATCTTCCACAGTGACTAACTTAAGTAAGTACACTATCTTGTACCATCTCGATGTGCTGTCCTTCACCTGTAATGACCCAACTAGGTGAAGCACACACCCCTGGCTGCTGTTATACAAGATGGTCTTCATTGCCACAAGAAGGGAAGAACTTTGTTGGTTTATAAAAAAATTTTGTTTACATTCCTTCTTGTGTAAACCCTATTATATAATCATTGTTCTCTGATAAAGTTGTTTTGTTGGGGCGGGGGCTTACACACTGTGGCTGTCTACAGGAGTTGTATCTGCACCTGACACTTTATTTTTTTTTAGTTTAACAAATTTATTGACAAAACTTGTAGTACAGTTTGTCTATTCTGAGTAATTCAGTCACTTCTTGACACTGAGGGTGGTATCACTTCTCACTGCCACACAGGACAGAGGTTCGTACACAAAGACATACATCATATTCATTAATAGTATATATAGGTCAGAATCATGTGGGTGATGTCACTGTTCGTTGCCATGCAGGACAGTGGTTCATATACATTGGATGTCATATTCTAATTGAAGACTAATCAGTGTGGGCCAGCAGCAAATTTGGGATAAACTGCAAGAATGTCCCCAATCACCCCTGATTCAATGTAGTAATTACAAAGTTCATGTGTTGCAAGGCATTCCGGGCGTAAGGCATAGTCAATCTGTGACTGGTGAGGTTCAGACTGTTGCAGTAGCAGTGGACCTTGCCAGAGAAGCTGCGCAGAGTGTTACAGCTGCAGGCTTCTCCGAGACCACCAACGACGACATCCTGGAGGTGATAAGGGATCCTGATGTGACTACCGACGAGATGGTAGATGATGATGACGTCAGTGAAGAGGCAGGTGGTGCGTCATCCCAAGAAGAACACCGCTTATCCCATAGTAATGTTAGGGGTGCCATCAAGTGTGTCGAGAAAATCAAGCTCCTCCTTTCCGACGACCATGACGCAAACGGGTATGAAATCTTCACTACCCAGCTGTTGCAGAATATGGAGCCCTACTTCAAGGTTCATCACGACAACATAAACACCAGCCGTCAGCAAAGCATAACAGAGTTCTTCGCCTGCAACCCACCACAGCCAGCCCAAGCCAGTGATAGCGACAGAGGTAGAGACAGTGAAGATGACTTTGAGGGATTTGTCAGGGAGGCCCTGACAAGTGTGGATGACAGTGATGGTGACTCACCTGAGGGCCAGTAGCCTGCCCTCTGCCTCGGAACCAGCCTCCATCCCTGTATGCCGACCCATCTCTCCTACTAACGTAAGTGTTCAACCTAACTTTTAGTTTTCCTAACCTAACCTTTATTTTTCCTAACTTAACCTTTATTTTTCCTAACCTAACCTCTTCTATATTAATTGTTTGTGCATACCATCATAAAGTTAAGATAAAATTTTTACTACAACATAGTTGTGTGTCGTCAAAAAGTGGAGTTTGGGGGTCGGCCCGGTCTCTATTTCAATTAATCCCATATGTTATGTTGTTCACTTTACGCATTTCTCATTTTCCACGGTACCCTGTGGGTTATATTAACCACATAAAGTGAGGGTTGACTGTAATTAGTATTACCATTACATTTTCGCCCCCCAGGCCCCGATGTGGGTTAGTGATCTATGCCTGGGTGGGCTAATCCCTGTATATATAACAAAAAAAAAAAAAAAAAAAAGGAAAAAAATTCGGTTTTCGAAATTTCGGATAAAGGGTTGTCAACCTGTATTATTAAAATAAAATTGTTGGATGTTTTGGTTATTTTTTTATTCGGTATTATCGAAAAGTAATACAAATTACAATTGATAAAATACAAATCTAATGTGATCTCATATAACACTCTGAATGGTGTATAATGCAGTGTTTATTATTCAGAAATTTATAAAACTAAATGAGGACTATTATGAGGACTATTCTAATACAATTACTGTATCTGGGATCTTCGTTACCCCTCACTGTAATGATTGTGATAACGGCTAATCTGAAAACCTTAAGGATTCATATTACGCTCAAACGTCCACAAAACCTTCTGAGTCCCCCAGTGGAAACGTCCCCCGTTTTCTCTGTTTCCCCGTCTTTGTCTTATGGGAACTTTGAATATAATCCACGGATTTAGTAGCAGACGCTGTATGTTGGGACCTGTTGCCATCCAACCCTTTGTAATCAATTTAATTTTGCTTTTGATAGCTGAGTCAGAGCATTGTTAGTGAAGATAATAGTAGGGAATGAAAATGAGTTCATAGTCTCAGTTTCAACGTCAGAGTGTACGGTAAATTAATTCATCGGAATAGAAGTAGGTGGACTCCCTGGTCTGTTTTGAGTGAGGGCCCCGCGGGCATTTCTACCGTTAGTGAGTGCCCGTCCCTTCATCCATACAGGTATGCCATTCCACGCTGTGTTGTAATTCGCCCTTCTTTAAGTGATTTGACCCAATTAATAGTTGATTGTGCAAGTGTTACAGTAACGTAGTTGACATGCTCTGAGTGAAGTCATATTTACGTCTTTAACGTCCCCTGAAACGTGATGTTGTTGTCACCGTTAGTGAGTGCCCGTCCCTTCATCCATACAGGTCCCTAACGCAGCCTAGGCCGTGTCTGTAGCGTGGATGTTGTATCCACTATGTCTGGGGAGATGTCCGAGGTCCAGTAGGATCTGTTACCTTCGTGAGATCCGGCCGTCAGACACTTCAGACTACCTATAGCCCCCATAGCTGGCTCGTCTGGCCCTAACGCTCGGCCGGCGAGGTGACCCCGGTTCACCAAGCCACACACCACTACCAGCCCCCATCATTGGTGGATGAGTGTCTAACTCAGTAGGGCTATTTGTGTGGTGGAATTAATCCACTGGGATCTCCAGAGTTCGTCGGAAAGTACTCCATGGTGGCTGGACCCCATGGCTGTTGCTTGAGTATCACCCCTGACGACTGAGTGTTGTAGTGGCAGTTGCCCTGGTCTTTATGGTGCTAAGTGACTATAATAGTTGTGTTATTGAGTATGTCCACCCAGTAGGGTTGGAAGTGTTATTATGTCCACCCAGTAATGGTGTGAGTATGTTGAGCCTGAGGGCCTAGTACTAGATTTCGTCTGTTGGTACAAATAAATTCTTTCTCCTAATTTCATATTCATGTTTAAATAAACTTTGTATTTGTATAATTGTGTCTATTATTTACCTACAGTATTTACCGTTATTTCTTCCCTATTGCTTGATACTATCATTACATCTACCCACGAGCCTCCTATCGTCACGCTACCAGTGGTACTAAGTATGGGAGTACAAGGAATTGTTACTGGCACACAGAGGCCCTCATAAATGGTGGAAGCTCAGGCCCTCATAAATGGTGGCAGTTCAGGCCCTCATAAATGGTGGCAGCCCAGGCCCTCATATCACCACACATTTTAATATAGAAATTCGTAATATTACATCATGTTCTCGCAACCAATCACAACGCAAGCAGTTGAACCAATCAGCGTGTTCGGTAAACAAGAGTCGGAAATCCCGTCAGCCCTGGTAGATAGAGACTGAGGTGGCTTTTGTGTGATGATCGAGAGGAGAGGAGCACATTCTCTTTCTCATACATACATACGGTATATCTCCTCCCTTCCTTAAATGTTTGTCATCCTCATATTATAATAACAACAACAACAACTGAAGTACATTTTGAACAGCCCCCATAATCACACACACACACACGAGTAACATGTTATCACCAGGTTTGGTCCAAGAGATAGTGTACTGTATTTGTTAAGGTGATTTCACATAGAGTTAAGGACTCATCTAACTGGTTAAGTTAGGTTAAGTTGGGTCACTTAAGTCACTGCAAACAGATGAGTTGTTAGGAGTTCACATATTACTGTACAGTATTATGGAAAGGAAAGCAGGGACATGAGTAATAGGGTGTGTCAATTTTGTCAACATGTTAAAAATCAAATTTGGTAGTCAAAATATTGTGCCTCTTTATGTCTAAACTTGAGATTAGCAAACAAAAATGAATTGAAATAACCCTCACCTAAATCAATTATACCTTAAAGTTTCAAATATCAGTATTTCAACAAATTAATGAGACTTGATTAGAATTATTCACTTGATATTAACTAATCTCATGTAAGCATATGGATTATGGAGTATTTTATGGTTCTATAGTTTGTGTACAATATGCATGTCAGAACATGAACATGAACAGGCTCTCCGTGTGGGACAGTTTAATTCTTGTTTTGACTTGTACCAAGGGAGAGGATAAGGCGCCCGGCTCACTCTCCTTCTGGATATCATAGACGGTGGTTTGCTCTCATTGCACTTGCACCTACTCTACCAGACGAATTCTACATTTTAATTATTGTAAGTAGGGCATATTGATTGTCGCAGTTACTTATATCATTGTATAAAACATTATGTTCTAAGAAATTATTATGTTATTTCTGTTACAGCATTTTTGATAAACAAATTGATATTTTTTGAAACAACAATTGAATTATGAAACATTGAAATATTTTTCTATTTGTCAGATAGTGTGAAGATGTCAAAATTGAAGACAAGAAGTCAGTTGTCAACCCACTTGAGCCTGCTAGTTGGTAAAGGGAAGGAGCTTCCTGTATCAGAACTTCCAACAGTGAGAGACATGCTAAGATTAGGGTTACTCCTTCGAGAAAAAAACGCAAAGGACAGAAGGAACTATACAGATAAAGAACTCATAAATGACATGATAGTCCCTCTTCTGCATCAATGGACAAAAGCTAATGCACTATTCAAACCACCTGTGATTAATCAGTGTCGAACTATTGAGCTAAAACTAACGAAGTTATGGCACAAAGCAGTTGAAACATCACTTGGTAAAGGAAACTTGGCCAGGAAAAATGAATTTCTGCACACACTTGATACTCTGTTTGACATTTTGACCTGCAAGTGCTCCATACAATTATGTTCTGAATCCAACTGTTCTCACTCAGGTAAGAGAGAAAATAATTCCCACATTGATTGTGGTTGTCCTCGTGAAAAGAAGATCCCTGTTTTAGAGCTTGATTTTATAAAGGCACAGAGGACAAAGGCAGAAGGCCAAGGAAGTATGCAAATGGGTTCAATAGATTATTCAGAAACAAAGAAGCAGATTGCTAATGCCAAGAAGAGAGAACAAATCCGAGAGAGGGAACAAAAGAAGAAAATGAAGAGTGAAGAAGCCATCCAAAGAGAGGAAGCGCTGTGTCAAGATGTTTCACTTCTTTGATAGTTCTTCTGATGAACGGGAAGCAACATCAGATGATAGTTCCAAAGAGCCATCTGAACCTTTACCAAAGAAAATGAAATACAACACAAGAAATATTTCAAACATTGCTTTAGCTAGTATTCGCCACCATGCTGGACTTCGTGAGGCTGCAGAAATTGCAACTGCCGCTTGGATAGATGCAGGCCTCATCAGCCGAGAGGATGTATCTTTGGTGATAGATCATAATAAAATTAGAAGAGCACAAGAAAAAATAATGAAGGAAATATCTGATCAGCATGAAAAAGATTTAAGCGAGGGAGGGCTCTCCTGTCTTTTGTTTGATGGAAGAATAGATGACACAAAAGTTTTGCTAGAAGTAGAGGGAGTGAACAGAAAGTTTCCAGGTCTCATCAAAGAAGAACACTACTCTGTCTGTTCTGAGCCTGGTGGTCGGTTTTTGTTTCACTTTGCTCCCGAAACTGAAGTAGAAGGGAAGAAACATGCAGAGGTCATTGCTGATCATATTTTATGTTGGGTTCAGGAGAGAGGACTTGGCAGTTCACTGCAGGCTGTTGGTGGAGATTCAACTGCAGTGAACACCGGATGGCAGGGGGGTGTAATGACGCATTTAGAGAAAAAACTAGGAAGAAGACTTGTTTGGATTGTATGTGATTTACATACAGGCGAGCTACCTCTTCGTCATCTCATCCAGGAACTTGATGGTCCTACAAAGAGCAACAACAAGTGGTCAGGTCCCCTTGGCATCATGCTGGATGAAGCAACACAACTAGAAATAAATACAACCTTTCCAAAGGTCGAAGTTGGCCCTCCCCTTCCGGCGTTGTCTGAAGGAGTCATCAAAGATCTCAGCACAGATCAATCCTATGCTTATCGTATTGCAATTTCAAATTCTGTCATTCCTAAGGAATAATGAAGTCTCGGTTACATTCAAGATTGTGGGAAAACGGCAGACTCAGGCGTCCTGAAGCGCTGAGAAAACGGACTCTTCAGATGGGGAACTTTAATAAGAAAGCATAGCTACATGTTTTGTGAGCTATTGAGCGCAATATGAATCGTCTGATTTTACGTTAACTGACGTGTATGACCGTGGTCATTACAGCGAAACTTCTCAAGTGTACAGTGATTTTCTCCTATCCTGGGTGGTGATATGTAGGGTATCTACAGATCCACAGTGGAGGTGCATGACCACTGTGGTGTGGCCTTCACAGTGCGGTCATGGCTGACGCCCGGGAGGCGCTCAGAACGCGTCGACCTGTGTTGGGAGGCATTACTAAGAATACTGCCTGAGGGGCTTTCGTCACCACTCACTAGTACACTATGACTTCACTTTATAACATCAGGCAAGGCTTTAAGATGTAAAAACTGCTAGATAAGTCTTTTTAGGGCTGAATAAAGCATGAAGGACACTGACCTGTGTTGGGAGAAGTCGAGCCATCATCACTAAGGGTGATGTCCCGACTCTCGTGCTCCTCTCCGTTTAGGCCTACAGTTTCCAATCTTTAATTTTCACTGAATTCTTATGGTTCTCACATCTCCATTTTCGTATCTGTTGTGACCTTATGCTTTATAAATACATATCTTAATCCTAAATTAGACACTAAGGTAAGGTTCTGGTTTGATAGTTCCTGGGTAAATTCATTGGGTTATAATGTCAATGCGGCATGCCCGAGGCGGCCTTGGCGCCAACCCGAACAAAACCTAGCGTCGTATTTTCATGGCGTAGGTATACAAGATATTTTCTTTGAAGCATAGCTTCTGGATCACTTATAACACTTCACATAGGTCTGATACATTTATCCTTTTTCCAGATCATTGTTCTCTTGTATTTTCATCTGATACCTGCAGTAGTTATGTTCACTAATTGTTCACAGACGTAAATAATATGACCTTCAAACTACGATCTACACTTAGCCCGGATAGTATACTAGTCCATATCAATTGGACCTCCCAACCATCCTATAGATACCTTGAGTTCTCCTTAATGCTATGAGTACATACAATTACTATTATATAACCGTACCTGGGTACAATTCAACAAATGATTCAGTGACATTGAGCAGGTGAGTTATTCCTTATCAATGTTTCCCGTTTTCTGAGATTCTACAAGCGCGGTGGATTTGAATGTTATATAGCGTAATATGAATTAAAGGTTTTTTTTTTTAGGAATGACAATGATGTGCGCAGTACACCAGTAGGAACATAAAAAACAAAACACCACTGTAGTTATGATGAGTTTGACAGCCTTGAGCCTGACCGCACTACTTGTAAACTTTATGGGTGACCCGACTCTCACACCTCCCATAACCCATTACATCCTCACTTGCCTTATGGCCAACTCCTACAGGTCTCCAGTCGTCCCTGACAGATTTCCCTCCAACTAGAGACAGGCCTGGCACTTGACATTATTAGGGACCTGCCACGCTTTGCCATAAACATAAATTGTATTGGCAATTCCCCCCCCCCCCCCCCCCCACACACACACACAAACTTCATGTCACTAAATGTAACTTGCCGACACAACTCATAGCCCTACAGGTACTTAAGTCCTTAATTGCCCGAGTCGAAAAGGCAACCATGAGCTACGCATGCTGCCCTGTTGGACGCTGTAAACGCTTTTGCGCTTCACTTTGCACAGGATGAAGGGGGTGCCCAATAAACTAGCCTCCTAGTGGGGCAAATCGGAATCGAGATAAGTCCGTTTGGCTGAGAACAGTGAAGTGATATGTATTGGCTGAACATCTCTTTAACCCATAAATTTATATCAAGAGGGTGGGGACTGTGTCGTGGAGGTGGAGGGAGGGAGTGTGTGGGTCGGGGTGAGAGAGGGAGGGAGTGTGTGGGTGTGGATGAGGGAGGGAGTGTGTGGGTGGGGGTGAGGGAGGGAGGGAGTGTGTGGGTGGGGGTGAGAGAGGGAGGGAGTGTGTGGGTGGGGGTGAGAGAGGGAGTGTGTGGGTGGGGGTGAGGGAGGGAGTGTGTGGGTGGAGGTGAGGGAGGAAGTCGTTGGTTGGAATGTTGAAGGAGGATGAGAGTATGGATGGAGAGAGAAAGTATGTGGGTGGAGGTAGAGGGAGGGGGTGTGTGGGTGGAAGTGGAGGGAGGGAGTGTGTGGGTGGAGGTGATGGAGGGAGTGTGTGGGTGGAGGTGAGGGAGGGAGTGTGTGGGTGGGGGTGAGGGAGGGAGTGTGTGGGTGTGGATGAGGGAGGGAGTGTGTGGGTGGAGGTGAGGGAGGGAGTGTGTGGGTGAGGGAGGGAGTGTGTGGGTGGGATGAGGGAGGGAGTGTGTGGGTGGGGATGAGGGAGGGAGTGTTTGGGTGGAGGTGAGGGAGGGAGTGTGTCGGTGGAGGTGGAGGGAGGGAGTGTGTCGGTGGAGGGAGGGAGTGTGTGGGTGGGGGTGAGGGAGGGAGTGTGTGGGTGGGGATGAGGGAGGGAGTGTGTGGGTGGAGGGAGGGTGTGGGTGGAGGTGAGGGAGGGAGGGTGGGGGTGAGGGAGGGAGTGTGTGGGTGGAGGGAGGAAGTGTGTGGGTGGAGGTGGAGGGAGGGAGTGTGTGGTGGAGGTGGAGGGAGGGGATGAGGGAGGGAGTGTGTGGGTGGGGGTGAGGGAGGGAGTGTGTGGGTGGTGATGAGGGAGGGATTGTGTGGGTGGAGGGAGGGAGTGTGTGGGTGGTGATGAGGGAGGGATTGTGTGGGTGGAGGTGAGGGAGGGAGTGTGTGGGTGGGGATGAGGGAGGGAGTGTGTGAGTGGAGGTGGAGGGAGGGAGTGTGTGGGTGGAGGTGAGGGAGGGAGTGTGTGGGTGGGGATGAGGGAGGGAGGGAGTGTGTGGGTGAGGGAGTGTGTGGGTGGTGGTGATGGAGTGTGTGGGTGGAGGTGGAGGGAGGGAGGGAGTGTGTGGGTGGAGGTGGAGGGAGGGGATGAGGGAGGGAGTGTGTGGGTGGGATGAGGGAGGGAGTGTGTGGGTGGGGATGAGGGAGGGAGTGTGTGTGTGGGGATGAGGGAGTTAGTGTGTGGGTGGAGGTGAGGGAGGGAGTGTGTGGGTGGAGGTGAAGGGAGGGAGTGTGTGGGTGGAGGTGAAGGGAGGGAGTGTGTGGGTGGAGGTGAAGGGAGGGAGTGTGTGGGTGGAGGTGAGGGAGGGAGTGAGTGGGTGGAGGTGAGGGAGGGAGTGTGTGGGTGGAGGTGAGGGAGGGAGTGTGTGGTGGAGGTGAGGGAGGGAGTGTGTGGGTGGAGGTGAGGGAGGGAGTGTGTGGGTGGTGGTGAGGGAGGGAGTGTGTGGGTGGGGATGAGGGAGGGAGTATGTGGGTGGAGGTGGAGGGAGGGAGTGTGTGGGTGGAGGTGAGGGAGGGAGTGTGTGGGTGGGGGTGAGGGAGGGAGTGTGTGGGTGGTGATGAGGGAGGGATTGTGTG
The DNA here is from genome assembly GCA_958450375.1 of Homarus gammarus. Taxonomy (NCBI): domain Eukaryota; kingdom Metazoa; phylum Arthropoda; class Malacostraca; order Decapoda; family Nephropidae; genus Homarus; species Homarus gammarus. The sequence goes on along the minus strand of CAUDMG010002576.1, from coordinate 236,188 downwards.
GGTGGAGGTGGAGGGAGGGAGTGTGTGGGTGGTGGTGAGGGAGGGAGTGTGTGGGTGGTGATGAGGGAGGGATTGTGTGGGTGGAGGTGAGGGAGGGAGTGTGTGGGTGGGGATGAGGGAGGGAGTGTGTGAGTGGAGGTGGAGGGAGGGAGTGTGTGGGTGGAGGTGAGGGAGGGAGTGTGTGGGTGGGGATGAGGGAGGGAGGGAGTGTGTGGGTGAGGGAGTGTGTGGGTGGTGGTGAGGGAGTGTGTGGGTGGAGGTGGAGGGAGGGAGGGAGTGTGTGGGTGGAGGTGGAGGGAGGGAGGGAGGGAGTGTGTGGGTGGGGATGAGGGAGGGAGTGTGTGGGTGGGGATGAGGGAGGGAGTGTGTGTGTGGGGATGAGGGAGTTAGTGTGTGGGTGGAGGTGAGGGAGGGAGTGTGTGGGTGGAGGTGAAGGGAGGGAGTGTGTGGGTGGAGGTGAAGGGAGGGAGTGTGTGGGTGGAGGTGAAGGGAGGGAGTGTGTGGGTGGAGGTGAGGGAGGGAGTGAGTGGGTGGAGGTGAGGGAGGGAGTGTGTGGGTGGAGGTGAAGGGAGGGAGTGTGTGGGTGGAGGTGAGGGAGGGAGTGTGTGGGTGGGGATGAGGGAGGGAGTGTGTGGGTGGAGGTGGAGGGAGGGAGTGTGTGGGTGGAGGTGAGGGAGGGAGTGTGTGGGTGGGGGTGAGGGAGGGAGTGTGTGGGTGGTGATGGGGGAGGGAGTGTGTGGGTGGAGGTGGAGGGAGGGAGTGTGTGGGTGGAGGTGAGGGAGGGAGTGTGTGGGTGGTGATGAGGGAGGGATTGTGTGGGTGGAGGTGAGGGAGGGAGTGTGTGGGTGGGGTGAGGGAGGGAGTGTGTGAGTGGAGGTGGAGGGAGGGAGTGTGTGGGTGGAGGTGAGGGAGGGAGTGTGTGGGTGGAGGTGGAGGGAGAGTGTGAGGTGAGGTGTGAGGGTGGAGGGAGGAGTGTGTGGGTGGAGGTGAGGGAGGTGTGGAGGTGGAGGGAGGAGGGAGTGTGTGGGTGGAGGGAGGGAGGGAGGGAGTGTGTGGGTGGAGGTGGAGGGAGGGAGGGAGGGAGTGTGTGGGTGGAGGTGGAGGGAGGGAGGGAGTGTGTGGGTGGGATGAGGGATGGAGTGTGTGGGTGGGGATGAGGGAGGGAGTGTGTGGGTGGGGATGAGGGAGTTAGTGTGTGGGTGGAGGTGAAGGGAGGGAGTGTGTGGGTGGAGGTGAGGGAGGGAGTGTGTGGGTGGAGGTGAGGGAGGGAGTGTGTGTGTGGAGGTGAGGGAGGGAGTGAGTGGGTGGAGGTGAGGGAGGGAGTGTGTGGGTGGAGGTGAGGGAGGGAGTGTGTGGGTGGAGGTGAGGGAGGGAGTGTGTGGGTGGAGGACGAGGGAGAGAGTGTGTGAGTGGAGGTGGAGGGAGGGAGTGTGTGGGTGGAGGGAGGGAGTGTGTGGGTGGAGGTGAGGGAGGGAGTGTGTGGGTGGAGGTGGAGGGAGGGAGTGTGTGGGTGGAGGTGAGGGAGGGAGTGTGTGGGTGGAGGTGGAGGGAGGGAATGTGTGGGTACAGGTGAGGGAGGGAGTGTGTGGTGTGGAGGTGGAGGGAGGGAGTGTGTGGGTGGAGGTGAGGGAGGGAGTGTGTGGGTGGAGGTGGAGGGAGGGAGTGTGTGGGTGGAGGTGAGGGAGGGAGTGTGTGGGTGGGGATGAGGGAGGGAGTGTGTGGGTGGAGGTGAGGGAGGGAGTGTGTGGGTGGAGGTGAGGGAGTGTGTGGGTGAGGATGAGGGAGGGAGTGTGTGGGAGGAGGTGAGGGAGGGAGGGAGTGTGGAGGTGGAGGGAGGGAGTGTGTGTGTGGAGGTGAGGGAGGGAGTGAGTGGGTGGAGGTGAGGGAGGGAGTGTGTGGGTGGGGGTGAGGGAGGGAGTGTGTTGGTGGGGATGAGGGAGGGAGTGTGTGGGTGGAGGTGAGGGAGGGAGTGTGTGGGTGGAAGGGAGGGAGTGTGTGGGTGGGGTGAGGGAGGGAGTGTGTGGGTGGAGGTGAGGGAGGGAGTGTGTGGTGGGGATGAGGGAGGGAGTGTGTGGGTGGAGGTGAGGGAGGGAGTGTGTGGGTGGAGGTGTGGGAGGGAGGGAGTGTGTGGGTGGGGATGAGGGAGGGAGTGTGTGGGTGGAGGTGAGGGAGGGAGTGTGTGGGTGGGGATGAGGGAGGGAGTGTGTGGGTGGAGGTGGAGGGAGGGAGTGTGTGGGTGGAGGTGTGGGAGGGAGGGAGTGTGTGTGTGGAGGTGAGGGAGGGAGTGTGTGGGTGGAGGTGAGGGAGGGAATGTGTGGGTGGAGGTGAGGGAGGGAGTGTGTGGGTGGAGGTGAGGGAGGGAGTGTGTGGGTGGAGGTGAGGGAGGGAGTGTGTTGGTGGTGGTGAGGGAGGGAGTGTGTGGGTGGGGATGAGGGAGGGAGTGTGTGGGTGGAGGTGGAGGGAGGGAGTGTGTGGGTGGAGGTGAGGGAGGGAGTGTGTGGGTGGAGGTATAGGGAGGGAGTGTGTGGGTGGAGGTGGAGGGAGGGAGTGTGTGGGTGGAGGTGGAGGGAGGGAGTGTGTGGGTGGGGGTGAGGGAGGGTGTGGGTGGGGATGAGGGAGGGATTGTGTGGGTGGAGGTGAGGGAGGGAGTGTGTGTGGGTGGTGGTGAGGGAGGGAGTGTGTGGGTGGAGGTGGAGGGAGGGAGTGTGTGGGTGGAGGTGAGGGAGTGTGTGGGTGGAGGTGGAGGGAGGGAGGGAGTGTGTGGGTGGAGGGAGGGAGATAGTGTGTGGGTGGAGGTGGAGGGAGGGGATGAGGGAGGGAGTGTGTGGGTGGAGGTGGAGGGAGGGAGTGTGTGGGTGGGATGAGGGAGGGAGTGTGTGGGTGGGGATGAGGGAGGGAATGTGTGGGTGGGGATGAGGGAGGGAGTGTGTGGGTGGAGGTGGAGGGAGGGAGTATGTGGGTGGAGGTGGAGGGAGGGAGTGTGTGGGTGGGGATGAGGGAGGGAGTGTGTGGGTGGAGGTGTGGGAGGGAGTGTGTGGGTGGAGGTGAGGGAGGGAGTGTGGGGGTGAGGGAGGGAGTGTGTGGGTGGGGATGAGGGAGGGAGTGTGTGGGTGGGGATGAGGGAGGGAATGTGTGGGTGGGGATGAGGGAGGGAGTGTGTGGGTGGAGGTGGAGGGAGGGAATGTGTGGGTGGAGGTGAGGGAGGGAGTGTGTGGCTGGGGATGAGGTAGGGATTGTTTGGGTGGAGGTGAGGGAGGGAGCGTGTGGGTGGAGGTGAGGGAGGAAGGGAGTGTGTGGGTGGGGATGAGGGAGGGAGTGTGTGGGTGGAGGTGAGGGAGGGAGGGAGTGTGTGGGTGGGGATGAGGGAGGGAGTGTGTGGGTGGAGGTGTGGGAGGGAGTGTGTGGGTGGAGGTGAGGGAGGGAGTGTGGGGGTGAGGGAGGGAGTGTGTGGGTGGGGATGAGGGAGGAAGTGTGTGGGTGGAGGTGAGGGAGGAAGTCTTTGGTTGGAATGTTGAAAAAGGGTGGGAGGTAGTGTGAAGGTGGAGGGGAGTATGGATGGAGAGAGAAAGCATGTGGGTGGAGGGAGACTGTATGTGGGTGGAGGGAGACAGTATGTGGGTGGAGGGAGGGAGACAGTATGTGGGTGGAGGGAGGGAGACAGTATCCACAACTGTGGTAACACAATGCTTACCCTGCATCATGACTCACTCGGGGACAACACTAATTATGATTTGTTGCGTCATTACTGCCACATTAATCATTAACTTCCCGTTGTTGTCAAAAGAATTATAGCGATTGTTTCGTAAAAAATTGTATTGACCAACAGCAGCTATGAAATACTGCTTGGACCTGGGACAGTGTTTTACCTGGGAGTATGTGACCTTGCTTGTAGCAGTAGTAGTAGTAGTAGTAATAATAATAATAATAATAATAATAATAATAATAATATAGGTACAGTATTAATAACAGTCATCATAATAATACAAATAATATTAATAATCATATATAATTAATACTCGCCTTGTTGGTAAGTGAACACCTCCTTTACTGAGGCCAACAGGCAACAGTGCCCGATGACCATTATCAGGCACTGGGTAAGGGAGCTAGACACAGGCAACAATGCCCGTTGACCATTATCAGGCACTGGGTAAGGGAGCTAGACACAGGCAACAGTGCCCGTTGACCATTATCAGGCACTGGGTAAGGGAGCTAGACACAGGCAACAGTGCCCGTTGACCATTATCAGGCACTGGGTAAGGGAGCTAGACACAGGCAACAGTGCCCGTTGACCATTATCAGGCACTGGGTAAGGGAGCTAGACACAGGCAACAGTGCCCGTTGACCATCATCAGGCACTGGGTAAGGGAGCTAGACACAGGCAACAGTGCCCGTTGACCATTACCAGGCACTGGGTAAGGGAGATAGACACTGTGTGGGGTTGTGATTGATCCTTTCCAACTAAGAAGACGTTTCGTAAATTCCTTCATAATATTATTATCGTCATCAAGGTCGCCCTTTTCAACGGTTGGTGATACGGTGTCCTACTAGGACACCGTATCACCAACCCAGTTTTACAGAGTCAGAACTTGACATTATATATTGTATAGCAGCGCTTCTCAAACTATCTGATGTGGCGGACCGGCATGGTTTTTTTCAATGTGCCACGGACCGGCGAGCGAAGCGAGCCAATCCCGGGGCCTATAGCCCCCCCCCCCCCCCACCCAGAAAATCTTTTGAGATATGTCCCACAATAATTTTTTGTTTTTCAAATTTACACAGGAATAGTGTGAACCGGCCTTTAAGATTATTAGTACTTACATTTTCAGATCAGTGGGTTGGGATGGGGTCCCAAATGACAAACACGCAGATACCCGTATGATGCTCTCTGTTCCACTTCTTGATGGTAACTAACCACTGACCTGTGACCTGACATCACAGACTGCTGATCCACACGTGTGGGATAGCAGGGTTGCCAGCTGTGTGACACCCTTCACGGCTGGCACGCATAGTAAAAAATCGGCCATTTCTTTTAATGGGATGCATACATTTATTTTATCCGAAATTAAATAACTACCATACTTAAAATAAAAAGCTTTATGTTTTGGGTGGATATGGCGTAACTGGTGGCCGAGAAACGTGGCAATTCTGGCAACACAAGGTGATGCGCCCTATTGATATCTCCAGGTGTGGTTCCCACAGAGTCAAACGCCACATAAGAACATAAGAAAGTGGGATACTGCAGGAGGCCGACTGGCCCATACAGGGCAGATCCCTTTCACACCCATCCCAGCGCTTCCATGTGCCTATCCAACTTCGTCTTGAAGCTCCCTAGCGTCCCCGATCCTACTATAGCACTCGGTAGCCTATTCCACATATTCACAACTCTATTACCAAACCAGTGCTTGCCTATATCCTTTCTGAATCGGGATTTATCTAATTTAAAGCCATTTGTTCTAGTTATTTCGTTATTACTGAGCTTCAGAACATCTTCCATTTTACCCTTGTTAATCCCACTTACCCACTTGAACACCTCTATCATATCTCCCCTAACTCTACGCCTCTCTAATGAATGCAAGCCTAAGCTTTTCAGTCTTTCTTCATATGGAAGGTTTCTAATATTATGGATCATTTTTGTCATTCTTCTTTGTACTCTCTCCAAAGAATCTATGTCCATTCCATAATAAGGACACCAGAATTGAACCGCATGATCCATGTGTGGCCTCACTAATGCTAGGTAAAGTTTCAAGATAACGTCAGCAGTTCTGTTACTCACACTCCTAGATATGAACCCAAGAATCCTGTTTGCCTTGTTGGGAACACTAATACATTGTTTTCTAGGTTTCAAGTCGTTGCTAACAAATACACCTAGATCTTTTTCACAATCTGAGTTTTCTATTTCCGTGTTACCTAGTTTATACTTAACGTTTGTATTCGTCTTCCCTATCTGTAGTTCCTTGCATTTATCAGTATTAAAATTCATTTGCCAGTCTACTGACCACTCATGTAAGGTATCTAGATCTCTTTGAAGGTGTTCAAAGTCACTGTCTGAATTTATCACTCTCCCCATTTTGGTATCATCTGCAAATTTACTAATCCTACTAGTTATACCTAAATCAAGATCATTAATGAATATAACAAACAGCAGAGGGCCTAATACAGATCCCTGGGGAACTCCGCTTTTGACCGCACCCCAGTCTGACTTAAATCCATTTATGCTGACTCTTTGTTTCCTACCAGTTAACCATGACCTAATCCATTTTAATAATGATCCACCTATTCCATGTGCTTCTACCTTCCTTATCAATCTCTCATGAGGGACTCTATCGAATGCTTTACTGAAATCTAAATAAATTATATCATATGACTTATCATTATCTACCGCTTCATATACTTCTGAGAAAAAGCTAAGCAAATTTGTGAGACAAGAACGTCCCTGGGTGAACCCGTGCTGAGAAGAATGAATTAAGTTGAATGTTTCAAGGTGGCTTCTGATTTTTGTAGCAATAATTGACTCTAGCAACTTGCCTATGATTGACGTGAGACTAATGGGACGGTAATTTGATGCAATTGATTTATTACCTTTTTTGAAAATCGGAACTACACTTGCAAGTTTCCAAGCTTCTGGCACTAGGCCCGATTCTAATGACTTATTAAATAAAACTGCTAATGGATTACTCAACTCATCTCTACATTCTTTTAATATTCTAGCATATACCTCGTCTGGACCAGGCGATTTATGAGGCTTCAGTTTGTTAATTTTTTTAAGCACATGGTTACTAGTAATATTGATATTCATCAACATATTTTCTATACTGTCGTTATATACCTTATGAACTTCTGGAAACTGTGCTAGGTTTTCATTTGTGAATACGGAGCGAAAATGACTATTTAACGTACTACACATTTCTAACTCCTCATCAGTCATTTCTCCTGTCGTAGTTTTAAGGGGACCTATTGTATCTCTAACCTTTGATTTATACAGTTGTTAAAAAGCTTTGGGGTTATTTTCGATTCGTTTGCTCCCTTGATTTCATAATTTCTCTTTGCTTTCCTAATTTCTGTTTTTACCTGTCTTGTTAGGTTCCGATAGTAACCAAGTAAGTGATTTTCGCCTTTCTTAACTTTTCTATATACTCCTTTCTTTTTCCCTAGAAGATCTAAGAGTCTATTATTCATCCATTTTGGTTGGTTCCTTATCAATCTGAATTTTCAGTTCGCTGTTTTGCTGTTCATTATATCGCATTCGTTAGTTGCATAGCAATGACTTTTAACATGAGTGAGTAAATGAAAAATATAGCCATAATAAATATAAAAACTACAATGAAAATGTTAAAAAAAAAAAAGACCTAGTCAGATGTCCCGGCAGTGTCACGTTGTGTGGAACGTGACTATCGTTTCTTTCTTTTCTGAAAACTCTCCGCGTACCGGCAGACGATGGCTCACGGACCAGCACCGGTCCGAAGACCACACTTTGAGTAGCACTGCTGTATAGGACTACCAGGCACCCTGTTAGCTGGCCAGGCAGAGTCACAACCCTCCGTGTGGTGTAGTGGGCGACACAGTACAGTGTGTTGAGGTAGAGTATTGTACTGTACTCAATAATCTCCAGTTAGCGATGTAGAGCAGACGGTAGAGGGGTGAGAGAATAAGGGGAGGTGGTCCTTGGGGAAGTGAGGGGTGAGAGAGAGGGTAGCTAAAGGGGGGATAGGAACAAAGGGTGTTGATCTAGAGGGAGGAGAGGTGAGGGGAAAGAGAGACAGGAGGTATCTAAGGGGGGGGGGTGAGGTGAGAGCCTCAGGGGAGAGGAACATCTCACTAATGAACCTTGGCTCTCCCTCCACCACTTCCTCCCCCCCCCCCCCCTTCTCCTTCTCTCCGTTACACAGTTGTCACAGTTTTTCGTCTCTGTCACATAATGTTTAGTTCACTTTCGTCTTAATTAACGAAAATAAATGATGTTCCCTCAAGTGTTTATTTAAATGAGTGTGTACAAGAAGCTGATTTACCCCGGGAGAGAGTTAATGACTTCTGTTGTGTCTGGTCACCAACGGGTCTGCGTGTCTGTTGATCAACGGGTCTGTTGTGTCTGGTTATCAACGGGTCTGTTGTGTCTGTTGATCAACGGGTCTGTGTATCTGTTGGTCAACGGGTCTTGTGTCTGGTGATCAACGGATCTTGTGTCTGTTGATCAACGGGTCTGTTGTGTCTGTTGATCAACGGGTCTGCTTGTGTCTTTTGATCAACGGGTCTGCTTGTGTCTGGTTATCAACGGGTCTGTTGTGTCTGTTGATCAACGGGTCTGCTTGTGTCTGGTTATCAACGGGTCTGTGTGTCTGTTGATCAATAGGTCTGTTTGTGTCTGTTGATCAACGGGTCTGTTTGTTTCTGGTGATCAACAGGTCTGTTTGTGTCTGTTGATCAACGGGTCTGTGTGTTTGTTGATCAACGGGTCTGTGTGTTTGTTGATCAACGGGTCTGTTTGTGTCTGTTGATCAACGGGACTGTTTGTGTCTGTTGATCAACGGGTCTGTTTGTTTCTGATGATCAACAGGTCTGTTTGTTGTTCAACGAGTCTGTGTGTTTGTTGATCAACAGGTCTGTTTGTGTCTGTTGATCAACAGGTCTGTTTGTGTCTGATGATCAACGGGTCTGGTTGTGTCTGTTGATCAACGGGTCTGTTTGTGTCTGTTGATCAACGGGTCTGTTTGTGTCTGATGATCAACGGGTCTGTTTGTGTCTGTTGATCAACGGGTCTGGTTGTGTCTGTTGATCAACGGGTCTGGTTGTGTCTGTTGATCAACGGGTCTGTTTGTGTCTGATGATCAACGGGTCTGTTTGTGTCTGATGATCAACGGGTCTGTTTGTGTCTGTTGATCAACGGGTCTGTTTGTGTCTGTTGATCAACGGGTCAGTTTGATTCTGTTGTCTCTTACTGTTTCTTGTTTGTCATGCACCTAGCCAAACCAATCATTATCATCATTGTTGTCCTTAATGTGTGTGTGTGTGTGTGTGTGATGCGCGTGTGTGTGTGTGTGTGATGCGCGTGTGTGTGTGTGTGTGTGTGATGCGCGTGTGTGTGATGCGCGTGTGTGTGTGTGATGCGCGTGTGTGTGTGTGATGCGCGTGTGTGTGTGTGTGTGTGTATGTGATGTGTGTGTGATGCGTGTGTGTGTGATGTGTGTGTGTGTGTGTGTGATGCGCGTGTGTGTGTGATGCGTGTGTGTGTGTGTGTGTATGTGATGTGTGTGTGATGCGTGTGTGTGTGTGTGTGTGTGATGCGTGTGTGTGTGTGGGATGCGCGTGTGTGTATGTGTGAGGCGTGTGTGTGAGATGTGTGTGTGTGTGTGTGATGTATGTGTGTGTGTGTGTGATGCGTGTGTGTGTGTATGTGTGATGCGCGTGTGTGTGTGTGTGTATGTGATGTGTGTGTGTGTGTGTGTGTGATGCGTGTGTGTGTGTGTGTGATGCGTGTGTGTGTGTGATGCGCGCGTGTGTGTGTGTGTGTGTGTGATGTTTGTGTGTGATGCGTGTGTGTGTGTGGGATGTGTGTGTGTGTGAGGTGTGTGTGTGAGATGTGTGTGTGTGATGTGTGTGTGTGTGTGTGTGATGCGTGGGTGTGTGTGATGCGTGTGTGTGTGTGATGCGCGCGAGCGTGTGTTTGTGTGTGTGTGTGTGTGTGTGATGCGTGTCTGATGTGTGTGTGTGTGTGTCCAATCAGATTTTAGATTCTTGCTTGAGCAAGATGTGATTGGCTCATAGACTGTGTTATTGTATTGTCATTTATATTCGTCATATGAATCTGAATATGGAGGTAGATGAAGAGGAGGAAGAGGTAGATGAAGAGGAGGAAGAGGTAGATGAAGAGGAGGAAGAGGTAGATGAAGAGGAGGAAGAGGTAGATGAAGAGGAGGAAGAGGTAGATGAAGAGGAGGAAGAGGTAGATGAAGAGGAGGAAGAGGTAGATGAAGAGGAGGAAGAGGTAGATGAAGAGGAGGAAGAGGTAGATGAAGAGGAGGAAGAGGTAGATGAAGAGGAGGAAGAGGTAGATGAAGAGGAGGAAGAGGTAGATGAAGAGGAGGAAGAGGTAGATGAAGAGGAGGAAGAGGTAGATGAAGAGGAGGAAGAGGTAGATGAAGAGGAGGAAGAGGTAGATGAAGAGGAGGAAGAGGTAGATGAAGAGGAGGAAGAGGTAGATGAAGAGGAGGAAGAGGTAGATGAAGAGGAGGAAGAGGTAGATGAAGAGGAGGAAGAGGTAGATGAAGAGGAGGAAGAGGTAAATGAAGAGGAGGAAGAGGTAGATGAAGAGGAGGAAGAGGTAGATGAAGAGGAGGAAGAGGTAGATGAAGAGGAGGAAGAGGTAGATGAAGAGGAGGAAGAGGTAGATGAAGAGGAGGAAGAGGTAGATGAAGAGGAGGAAGAGGTAGATGAAGAGGAGGAGGAAGAGGTAGATGAAGAGGAGGAAGAGGTAGATGAAGAGGAGGAAGAGGTAGATGAAGAGGAGGAAGAGGTAGATGAAGAGGAGGAAGAGGTAGATGAAGAGGAGGAAGAGGTAGATGAAGAGGAGGAAGAGGTAGATGAAGAGGAGGAAGAGGTAGATGAAGAGGAGGAAGAGGTAGATGAAGAGGAGGAAGAGGTAGATGAAGAGGAGGAAGAGGTAGATGAAGAGGAGGAAGAGGTAGATGAAGAGGAGGAAGAGGTAGATGAAGAGGAGGAAGAGGTAGATGAAGAGGAGGAAGAGGTAGATGAAGAGGAGGAAGAGGTAGATGAAGAGGAGGAAGAGGTAGATGAAGAGGAGGAAGAGGTAGATGAAGAGGAGGAAGAGGTAAATGAAGAGGAGGAAGAGGTAGATGAAGAGGAGGAAGAGGTAGATGAAGAGGAGGAAGAGGTAGATGAAGAGGAGGAAGAGGTAGATGAAGAGGAGGAAGAGGTAGATGAAGAGGAGGAAGAGGTAGATGAAGAGGAGGAAGAGGTAGATGAAGAGGAGGAAGAGGTAGATGAAGAGGAGGAAGAGGTAGATGAAGAGGAGGAAGAGGTAGATGAAGAGGAGGAAGAGGTAGATGAAGAGGAGGAAGAGGTAGATGAAGAGGAGGAAGAGGTAGATGAAGAGGAGGAAGAGGTAGATGAAGAGGAGGAAGAGGTAGATGAAGAGGAGGAAGAGGTAGATGAAGAGGAGGAAGAGGTAGATGAAGAGGAGGAAGAGGTAAATGAAGAGGTAGATGAAGAGGAGGAAGAGGTAGATGAAGAGGAGGAAGAGGTAGATGAAGAGGAGGAAGAGGTAGATGAAGAGGAGGAAGAGGTAGATGAAGAGGAGGAAGAGGTAGATGAAGAGCAGGAAGAGGTAGATGAAGAGGAGGAAGAGGTAGATGAAGAGGAGGAAGAGGTAATGAAGAGGAGGAAGAGGTAGATGAAGAGGAGGAAGAGGTAGATGAAGAGGAGGAAGAGGTAGATGAAGAGGAGGAAGAGGTAGATGAAGAGGAGGAAGAGGTAGATGAAGAGGAGGAAGAGGTAGATGAAGAGGAGGAAGAGGTAGATGAAGAGGAGGAAGAGGTAGATGAAGAGGAGGAAGAGGTAGATGAAGAGGAGGAAGAGGTAGATGAAGAGTAGGAAGAGGTAGATGAAGAGGAGAGGAGGAAGAGGTAGATGAAGAGGAGGAAGAGGTAGATGAAGAGGAGGAAGAGGTAGATGAAGAGGAGGAAGAGGTAGATGAAGAGGAGGAAGAGGTAGATGAAGAGGAGGAAGAGGTAGATGAAGAGGAGGAAGAGGTAGATGAAGAGGAGGAAGAGGTAATGAAGAGGAGGAAGAGGTAGATGAAGAGGAGGAAGAGGTAGATGAAGAGGAGGAAGAGGTAGATGAAGAGCAGGAAGAGGTAGATGAAGAGGAGGAAGAGGTAGATGAAGAGGAGGAAGAGGTAAATGAAGAGGAGGAAGAGGTAGATGAAGAGGAGGAAGAGGTAGATGAAGAGGAGGAAGAGGTAGATGAAGAGGAGGAAGAGGTAGATGAAGAGGAGGAAGAGGTAGATGAAGAGCAGGAAGAGGTAGATGAAGAGGAGGAAGAGGTAGATGAAGAGGAGGAAGAGGTAGATGAAGAGGAGGAAGAGGTAGATGAAGAGGAGGAAGAGGTAGATGAAGAGGAGGAAGAGGTAGATGAAGAGGAGGAAGAGGTAGATGAAGAGGAGGAAGAGGTAGATGAAGAGGAGGAAGAGGTAGATGAAGAGGAGGAAGAGGTAGATGAAGAGGAGGAAGAGGTAGATGAAGAGCAGGAAGAGGTAGATGAAGAGGAGGAAGAGGTAGATGAAGAGCAGGAAGAGGTATGAGAGGAGGAAGAGGTAGATGAAGAGGAGGAAGAGGTAAATGAAGAGGAGGAAGAGGTAGATGAAGAGCAGGAAGAGGTAGATGAAGAGGAGGAAGAGGTAGATGAAGAGGAGGAAGAGGTAGATGAAGAGGAGGAAGAGGTAGATGAAGAGGAGGAAGAGGTAGATGAAGAGGAGGAAGAGGTAGATGAAGAGCAGGAAGAGGTAGATGAAGAGGAGGAAGAGGTAGATGAAGAGGAGGAAGAGGTAGATGAAGAGCAGGAAGAGGTAGATGAAGAGGAGGAAGAGGTAGATGAAGAGGAGGAAGAGGTAAATGAAGAGGAGGAAGAGGTAGATGAAGAGCAGGAAGAGGTAGATGAAGAGGAGGAAGAGGTAAATGAAGAGGAGGAAGAGGTAGATGAAGAGGAGGAAGAGGTAGATGAAGAGGAGGAAGAGGTAGATGAAGAGCAGGAAGAGGTAGATGAAGAGGAGGAAGAGGTAGATGAAGAGCAGGAAGAGGTAGTTGAGGAGGAGGAAGAGGTAGATGAAGAGGAGGAAGAGGTAAATGAAGAGGAGGAAGAGGTAGATGAAGAGCAGGAAGAGGTAGATGAAGAGGAGGAAGAGGTAGATGAAGAGGAGGAAGAGGTAGATGAAGAGGAGGAAGAGGTAGATGAAGAGGAGGAAGAGGTAGATGAAGAGGAGGAAGAGGTAGATGAAGAGCAGGAAGAGGTAGATGAAGAGCAGGAAGAGGTAGATGAAGAGGAGGAAGAGGAGGGAGAGGTAAATGAAGAGAGGAAGAGGTAGATGAAGAGGAGGAAGAGGTATATGAAGAGGAGGAAGAGGTAGATGAAGAGGAGGAAGAGGTAGATGAAGAGGAGGAAGAGGTAAATGAAGAGGAGGAAGAGGTAGATGAAGAGGTAGATGAAGAGGAGGAAGAGATAGATGAAGAGCAGGAAGAGGTAGATGAAGAGGAGGAAGAGGTAGATGAAGAGCAGGAAGAGGTAGATGAGGAGGAGGAAGAGGTAGATGAGGAGGAGGAGGAAGAGGTAGATGAAGAGGAGGAAGAGGTAGATGAAGAGGAGGAAGAGGTAGATGAAGAGGAGGAAGAGGTAGATGAAGAGGAGGAAGAGGTAGATGAAGAGGAGGAAGAGGTAGATGAAGAGGAGGAAGAGGTAGATGAAGAGCAGGAAGAGGTAGATGAAGAGGAGGAAGAGGTAGATGAAGAGGTAAATGAAGAGGAGGAAGAGGTAGATGAAGAGGAGGAAGAGGTAGATGAAGAGGAGGAAGAGGTAGATGAAGAGGAGGAAGAGGTAGATGAAGAGGAGGAAGAGGTAGATGAAGAGGAGGAAGAGGTAGATGAAGAGGAGGAAGAGGAGGAAGAGGTAGATGAAGAGGAGGAAGAGGTAGATGAAGAGGAGGAAGAGGTAAATGAAGAGGAGGAAGAGGTAGATGAAGAGGAGGAAGAGGTAGATGAAGAGGAGGAAGAGGTAAATGAAGAGGAGGAAGAGGTAGATGAAGAGCAGGAAGAGGTAGATGAAGAGGAGGAAGAGGTAGATGAAGAGGAGGAAGAGGTAGATGAAGAGGAGGAAGAGGTAGATGAAGAGGAGGAAGAGGTAGATGAAGAGGAGGAAGAGGTAGATGAAGAGGAGGAAGAGGTAGATGAAGAGGAGGAAGAGGTAGATGAAGAGGAGGAAGAGGTAGATGAAGAGCAGGAAGAGGTAGATGAAGAGGAGGAAGAGGTAGATGAAGAGGAGGAAGAGGTAGATGAAGAGGAGGAAGAGGTAGATGAAGAGGAGGAAGAGGTAGATGAAGAGGAGGAAGAGGTAGATGAAGAGGAGGAAGAGGTAGATGAAGAGCAGGAAGAGGTAGATGAAGAGGAGGAAGAGGTAGATGAAGAGGAGGAAGAGGTAGATGAAGAGGAGGAAGAGGTAGATGAAGAGGAGGAAGAGGTAAATGAAGAGGAGGAAGAGGTAGATGAAGAGCAGGAAGAGGTAGATGAAGAGGAGGAAGAGGTAGATGAAGAGGAGGAAGAGGTAGATGAAGAGGAGGAAGAGGTAGATGAAGAGGAGGAAGAGGTAGATGAAGAGGAGGAAGAGGTAGATGAAGAGGAGGAAGAGGTAGATGAAGAGGAGGAAGAGGTAGATGAAGAGGAGGAAGAGGTAGATGAAGAGGAGGAAGAGGTAGATGAAGAGGAGGAAGAGGTAGATGAAGAGGAGGAAGAGGTAGATGAAGAGCAGGAAGAGGTAGATGAAGAGGAGGAAGAGGTAAATGAAGAGGAGGAAGAGGTAGATGAAGAGGAGGAAGAGGTAGATGAAGAGGAGGAAGAGGTAGATGAAGAGCAGGAAGAGGTAGATGAAGAGGAGGAAGAGGTAGATGAAGAGCAGGAAGAGGTAGTTGAGGAGGAGGAAGAGGTAGATGAAGAGGAGGAAGAGGTAAATGAAGAGGAGGAAGAGGTAGATGAAGAGCAGGAAGAGGTAGATGAAGAGGAGGAAGAGGTAGATGAAGAGGAGGAAGAGGTAGATGAAGAGGAGGAAGAGGTAGATGAAGAGGAGGAAGAGGTAGATGAAGAGGAGGAAGAGGTAGATGAAGAGCAGGAAGAGGTAGATGAAGAGCAGGAAGAGGTAGATGAAGAGGAGGAAGAGGTAGATGAAGAGGTAGATGAAGAGCAGGAAGAGGTAGATGAAGAGGAGGAAGAGGTAAATGAAGAGGAGGAAGAGGTAGATGAAGAGCAGGAAGAGGTAGATGAAGAGGAGGAAGAGGTAAATGAAGAGGAGGAAGAGGTAGATGAAGAGGTAGATGAAGAGGAGGAAGAGATAGATGAAGAGCAGGAAGAGGTAGATGAAGAGGAGGAAGAGGTAGATGAAGAGCAGGAAGAGGTAGTTGAGGAGGAGGAAGAGGTAGTTGAGGAGGAGGAGGAGGAAGAGGTAGATGAAGGAGGAGGAAGAGGTAGATGAGGAGGAGGAAGAGGTAAATGGAGGAGGAGGAAGAGGTAGATGAAGAGGAGGAAGAGGTAGATGAAGAGGAGGAAGAAGTAGATGAAGAGGAGGAAGAGGTAGATGAAGAGCAGGAAGAGGTAGATGAGGAGGAGGAAGAGGTAGATGAAGAGGAGGAAAAGGTAGATGAGGAGGAGGAAGAGGTAGATGAAGAGGAGGAAGAGGTAGATGAAGAGGAGGAAGAGGTAGATGAGGAGGAGGAAGAGGTAGATGAAGAGGAGGAAAAGGTAGATGAGGAGGAGGAAGAGGTAGATGAAGATGAGGAGGAGGAAGAGGTAGATGAAGAGGAGGAAAAGGTAGATGAGGAGGAGGAAGAGGTAGATGAGGAGGAAGAGGTAGATGAAGAGGAGGAAAAGGTAGATGAGGAGGAGGAATAGGTACATGGAGAAGGAGAACGAAGGACCATATGAGCTGAAGTGAGAAGTATACTTAAATCTGTGGGCATGTGTACCTAATTCTCTGTAGCATTTGCACATCCCCTCGAATGTGTAAGGAACTTTCTAAACACCAACATCAAGGAACGTTATAAACACCAACATCAAGGAACTTTATAAACACCAACATCAAGGAATTTATAAACACCAACATCAAGGAACTTTATAAACACCAACATCAAGTGACTTTATAAACACCAACATCAAGGAACTTTATAAACACCAACATCAAGGAACTTTATAAACACCAACATCAAGGAACTTTATAAACACCAACATCAAGGAACTTTATAAACACCAACATCAAGGAACTTTATAAACACCAACATCAAGGACTTTATAAACACCAACATCAAGGAACTTTATAAACACCAACATCAAGGAACTTTATAAACACCAACATCAAGGAACTTTATAAACACCAACATCAAGTGACTTTATAAACACCAACATCAAGTGACTTTATAAACACCAACATCAAGGAACTTTATAAACACCAACATCAAGGAACTTTATAAACACCAACATCAAGGAACTTTATAAACACCAACATCAAGGACTTATAAACACCAACATCAAGGAACTTTATAAACACCAACATCAAGGAACTTTATAAACACCAACATCAAGGACTTTATAAACACAACATCAAGGACTTATAAACACCAACATCAAGGAACTTTATAAACACCAACATCAAGGAACTTTATAAACACCAACATCAAGGAACTTTATAAACACCAACATCAAGTGACTTTATAAACACCAACATCAAGGAACTTTATAAACACCAACATCAAGGAACTTTATAAACACCAACATCAAGGACTATAAACACCACATCAAGGACTTATAAACACCAACATCAAGGAACTTTATAAACACCAACATAAATTGACTTTATAAACACCAACATCAAGGAACTTTATAAACACCAACATCAAGGAACTTTATAAACACCAACATCAAGGAACTTTATAAACACCAACATCAAGGAACTTTATAAACACCAACATCAAGTGACTTTATAAACACCAACATCAAGTGACTTTATAAACACCAACATCAAGGAACTTTATAAACACCAACATCAAGGAACTTTATAAACACCAACATCAAGGAACTTTATAAACACCAACATCAAGGACTATAACAACTCAGGTTATAAACACCAACATCAAGGAACTTTATAAACACCAACATCAAGGAACTTTATAAACACCAACATCAAGTGACTTTATAAACACCAACATCAAGGAACTTTATAAACACCAACATCAAGGAACTTTATAAACACCAACATCAAGGAACTTTATAAACACCAACATCAAGTGACTTTATAAACACCAACATCAAGTGACTTTATAAACACCAACATCAAGGAACTTTATAAACACCAACATCAAGGAACTTTATAAACACAAACATCAAGTGACTTTCTAAACACCAACATCAAGGAACTTTATAAACACCAACATCAAGGAACTTTATAAACACCAACATCAAGTGACTTTATAAACACCAACATCAAGGAACTTTATAAACACCAACATCAAGGAACTTTATAAACACCAACATCAAGGAACTTTATAAACACCAACATCAAGTGACTTTATAAACACCAACATCAAGTGACTTTATAAACACCAACATCAAGGAACTTTATAAACACCAACATCAAGGAACTTTATAAACACAAACATCAAGTGACTTTAAACACACATCAAGGACTTATAAACACCAACATCAAGGAACTTTATAAACACCAACATCAATTGACTTTATAAACACCAACATCAAGGAACTTTATAAACACCAACATCAAGGAACTTTATAAACACCAACATCAAGGAACTTTATAAACACCAACATCAAGGAACTTTATAAACACCAACATCAAGTGACTTTATAAACACCAACATCAAGTGACTTTATAAACACCAACATCAAGGAACTTTATAAACACCAACATCAAGGAACTTTATAAACACAACATCAAGTGACTTTATAAACACTAACATCAAGGAAATTTATAAACACCAACATCAAGGAACTTTATAAACACCACAAGCTATAACACCACATCAAGGAACTTTATAAACACCAACATCAAGGAAATTTTTAAATACAAACATCAAGAACTTTATAAACACCAACATCAAGGAACTTTATAAACACCAACATCAAGTGACTTTATAAACACCAACATCAAGTGACTTTATAAACACCAACATCAAGTGACTTTATAAACACCAACATCAAGGAACTTTATAAACACCAACATCAAGGAACTTTATAAACACCAACATCAAGTGACTTTATAAACACCAACATCAAGGAACTTTATAAACACCAACATCAAGGAACTTTATAAACACCAACATCAAGTGACTTTAAACACTACATCAAGGAACTTTATAAACACCAACATCAAGGAACTTTATAAACACCAACATCAAGGAACTTTATAAACACCAACATCAAGTGACTTTAAACACAACATCAAGGAACTTTATAAACACCAACATCAAGGAACTTTATAAACACCAACATCAAGTGACTTTATAAACACCAACATCAAGGAACTTTATAAACACCAACATCAAGGAACTTTATAAACACCAACATCAAGGAACTTTATAAACACCAACATCAAGTGACTTTATAAACACCAACATCAAGGAACTTTATAAACACCAACATCAAGGAACTTTATAAACACCAACATCAAGGAACTTTATAAACACCAACATCAAGTGACTTTATAAACACCAACATCAAGGAACTTTATAAACACCAACATCAAGGAACTTTATAAACACCAACATCAAGTGACTTTATAAACACCAACATCAAGGAACTTTATAAACACCAACATCAAGGAACTTTATAAACACCAACATCAAGGAACTTTATAAACACCAACATCAAGTGACTTTATAAACACCAACATCAAGTGACTTTATAAACACCAACATCAAGGAACTTTATAAACACCAACATCAAGGAACTTTATAAACACAAACATCAAGTGACTTTATAAACACCAACATCAAGGAACTTTATAAACACCAACATCAAGGAACTTTATAAACACCAACATCAAGTGACTTTATAAACACCAACATCAAGTGACTTTATAAACACCAACATCAAGGAACTTTATAAACACCAACATCAAGGAACTTTATAAACACCAACATCAAGGAACTTTATAAACACCAACATCAAGGAACTTTATAAACACCAACATCAAGGAACTTTATAAACACCAACATCAAGTGACTTTATAAACACCAACATCAAGTGACTTTATAAACACCAACATCAAGGAACTTTATAAACACCAACATCAAGGAACTTTATAAACACCAACATCAATTGACTTTATAAACACCAACATCAAGGAACTTTATAAACACCAACATCAAGGAACTTTATAAACACCAACATCAAGGAACTTTATAAACACCAACATCAAGGAACTTTATAAACACCAACATCAAGGAACTTTATAAACACCAACATCAAGGAACTTTATAAACACCAACATCAAGTGACTTTATAAACACCAACATCAAGTGACTTTATAAACACCAACATCAAGGAACTTTATAAACACCAACATCAAGGAACTTTATAAACACAAACATCAAGTGACTTTCTAAACACCAACATCAAGGAACTTTATAAACACCAACATCAAGGAACTTTATAAACACCAACATAAATTGACTTTATAAACACCAACATCAAGGAACTTTATAAACACCAACATCAAGGAACTTTATAAACACCAACATCAAGGAACTTTATAAACACCAACATCAAGGAACTTTATAAACACCAACATCAAGTGACTTTATAAACACCAACATCAAGTGACTTTATAAACACCAACATCAATTGACTTTATAAACACCAACATCAAGGAACTTTATAAACACCAACATCAAGGAACTTTATAAACACAAACATCAAGTGACTTTATAAACACCAACATCAAGGAACTTTATAAACACCAACATCAAGGAACTTTATAAACACCAACATCAAGTGACTTTATAAACACCAACATCAAGGAACTTTATAAACACCAACATCAAGGAACTTTATAAACACCAACATCAAGGAACTTTATAAACACCAACATCAAGTGACTTTATAAACACTAACATCAAGGAACTTTATAAACACCAACATCAAGGAACTTTATAAACACCAACATCAAGGAACTTTATAAACACAAACATCAAGGACTTTATAAACACCAACATCAAGGACTTTATAAACACCAACATCAAGTGACTTTATAAACACCAACATCAAGGAACTTTATAAACACCAACATCAAGGAACTTTATAAACACAACATCAAGTGACTTTTAAACACCAACATCAAGGAACTTTATAAACACCAACATCAAGGAACTTTATAAACACACATCAAGACTATAAACACCAACATCAAGGAACTTTATAAACACCAACATCAAGGAACTTTATAAACACCAACATCAAGGAACTTTATAAACACCAACATCAAGTGACTTTATAAACACCAACATCAAGTGACTTTATAAACACCAACATCAAGGAACTTTATAAACACCAACATCAAGGAACTTTATAAACACCAACATCAAGTGACTTTATAAACACCAACATCAAGGAACTTTATAAACACCAACATCAAGGAACTTTATAAACACCAACATCAAGTGACTTTATAAACACCAACATCAAGTGACTTTATAAACACCAACATCAAGGAACTTTATAAACACCAACATCAAGGAACTTTATAAACATCCAACATCAAGGAACTTTATAAACACACATCAAGGACTTTATAAACACCAACATCAAGGAACTTTATAAACACCAACATCAAGGAACTTTATAAACACCAACATAAATTGACTTTATAAACACCAACATCAAGGAACTTTATAAACACCAACATCAAGGAACTTTATAAACACCAACATCAAGGAACTTTATAAACACCAACATCAAGGAACTTTATAAACACCAACATCAAGTGACTTTATAAACACCAACATCAAGTGACTTTATAAACACCAACATCAATTGACTTTATAAACACAAACATCAAGTGACTTTCTAAACACTAACATCAAGGAAATTTATAAACACCAACATCAAGGAACTTTATAAACACAAACATCAAGTGACTTTATAAACACAAACATCAAGTGACTTTATAAACACCAACATCAAGGAACTTTATAAACACCAACATCAAGGAACTTTATAAACACCAACATCAAGTGACTTTATAAACACCAACATCAAGGAACTTTATAAACACCAACATCAAGGAACTTTATAAACATCCAACATCAAGGAACTTTATAAACACAAACATCAAGTGACTATAAACACCAACATCAAGAGACTTTATAAATACCAACATCAAGGAACTTTATAAACACAAACTTCAAGGAACTTTATAAACACCAACATCAAGGAACTTTATAAACATCCAACATCAAGGAACTTTATAAACACAAACTTCAAGGAACTTTATAAACACCAACATCAAGGAACTTTATAAACATCCAACATCAAGGAACTTTATAAACACAAACTTCAAGGAACTTTATAAACACCAACATCAAGGAACTTTATAAACACCAACATCAAATAACTTTATAAACACCAACATCAAGGAACTTTATAAACACCAACATCAAGGAACTTTATAACACCATCAGGACTTATAACACAAATCAAGTACTTTATAAACACCAACATCAAGGAACTTTATAAACACCAACATCAAGGAACTTTATAAACACCAACATCAAGTGACTTTATATGCACTAACAACAAGGAACTTTATAAACACCATCAAGTAACTTTATAAACACCAACATCAAGGAACTTTATAAACACCAACATCAAGGAACTTTATAAACACCAACATCAAGGAACTTTATAAACACAAACATCAAGGAACTTTATAAACACCAACATCAAGGAACTTTATAAACACCAACATCAAATAACTTTATAAACACCAACATCAAGGAACTTTATAAACACCAACATCAAGGAACTTTATATACACCATCAAGGAACTTTATAAACACAAACTTCAAGTAGTTTTATAAACACCAACATCAAGGAACTTTATAAACACCAACATCAAGGAACTTTATAAACACCAACATCAAGTGACTTTATAAGCACTAACAACAAGGAACTTTATAAACACAAACTTCAAGGAACTTTATAAACACCAACATCAAGGAACTTTATAAACACAAACATCAAGTGACTTTATAAACACAAACATCAAGTGACTTTCTAAACACTAACATCAAGGAACTTTATAAACACCAACATCAAGGAACTTTGTAAACACCAACATCAAGAGACTTTATAAACACCAACATCAAGAGACTTTATAAACACCAACATCAAGGAGCTTTATAAACACCAACATCATGGAACTTTATAAACATCCAACATCAAGGAACTTTATAAACACAAACTTCAAGGAACTTTATAAACACCAACATCAAGGAACTTTATAAACACCAACATCAAGGAACTTTATAAACACCAACATCAAGGAACTTTATAAACACAAACATCAAGTAACTTTATAAACACCAACATCAAGGAACTTTATAAACACCAACATCAAGTGACTTTATATGCACTAACAACAAGGAACTTTATAAACACCATCAAGGAACTTTATAAACACCAACATCAAGGAACTTTTTAAACACCAACATCAAGGAACTTTATAAACACAAACATCAAGTAACTTTATAAACACCAACATCAAGGAACTTTATAAATACCAATGTCAAAGAACTTTATAAACACCAACATCAAGAACTTTATAAACACCAACATCATGGAACTTTATAAACACTTACATCAAGGAACTTTATAAACACAAACATCAAGTAACTTTATAAACACAAACATCAAGGAACTTTATAAACACCAACATCAAGGAGTTTTATAAACACTAACATCAAGGAACTTTACAAACACAAACTTCAAGGAACTTTATAAACACCAACATCAAGGAACTTTATAAACAAACATCAATGAACTTTATGAACACCAACATCAAGGAACTTTATAAACACCAGTATGTTATAGGTATCAGTAAAGTAAGCAGTAAAGTGTTATAAGTAAGTGACTGTGAGAGATATATAGTAAAGTATCAGTAAAGTAAGCAGTAAAGTGTTATAAGTGAGTTACTGTGAAACATATATTGTAAAGTGAGTTATAAGTATTGGTAAAGTCAGCAGTAAAGTGTTGTAAGTAAGTTACACGGGTCCGAGTTAAGTGTACCAGGGTGAGAGAGGAGAGGCGGACATATTTCTGTAACTATTGATAAAAAAGTTTTGATGTAATAAGGTGGGGGGGGCCTCGGCTCTGTCCTCCCCTCCCCACCCCTCCCTACCTCTCCTTTCCTCTCCACAAATTCCCTTTTCCTCCCCTCAGTCTCTCTTCTCAACTCTCCCTTCCAAGCTTCCCCTCTCCTCCCCTCAGTCTTCCCTTCCTCACCCCTTCCTTCCCCTCCCCACCCCTTCCTCTCCATCTCCCTCCTCACCCCTCCTCAGTCACCTTTCTTCCTCCCCACCCTAGCTTCTTCCCCATTCCACCCTCCCTTCCTCACCCCCTCCCCACCCTTCCTTCTCTCTCCACTGCCTCTCCTCCCTTCTCCCCATCTTCATCCTCCCCTTTCCCCCATCCTCCCTTCTCCCCCCATCCTCCCTTCTCCCCTATCTGTCCTCTCCCCCCGCCCCCGTCATTCTAATTACTGCCACAGGTAAAGTGACTCCTTACCTGACTTACTGACGAGAGAAAGAGACTCACCCTTACCTACAGGGTACACACACACACACACACACACACACATACACATTTTAACGTGCAATAATAAATGAAATCCCAAATAACTAAAACTATTTCCTGTTCCTTCAATACCAGAGTTACCACTTCATTGCCTTACTTATGTCTTGTAATGTTGGGCTATTTGCAACCAAATGTTCGCTAAATGCAGTTAAGGAGCTCGGTGTGTGTGTGCGTGTGTGTGTGTGTGTGTCTCTGTGTGTGTGTGTGTGTCCGTGTCCAGTTCAGGTAGAGTCGCAGTGTAACTCAGGTGCTATTTGTACAACATCCGTGAAATGAAGAACAGTCTTAGAAAAATAAATGTTGTGTAATACTGTAGCGCTGTAACTGTAATATCGTAATTTTGTAATATCCCCAACATGCTGTGGACTTCTGTTATCCACTTCAGCGTGTTATTAATGCCTCGTTTTTGTAATTAGTTTTATTGCCATGTCTCTCTCAACCAGACCAGTATTCAAGGTAACTCACTAAAATCGTATCTTATCCAATGATTAAATAAATACAAACACGTTTATCATTTTTATAATATTATGTAACTGGGAATTTTACCTTAAAGATGAATTTCAATTTCCTCTGATATATAAAGCTATGTTTCTTTTTATTGTTATTATTATATATTTTTAGTCACCAGTTATTGCTATCTCGTGATGGGTTGTATTTTATTGACAAACATTTTACATTGTTGTTGATATGTTGGTGTTCCTGCACACGCTCATGACTGATGAAAAAAAATGTTTATGTAATATATATGTCATTTAAGTTTAATTCATTATTATAAAAATCAACATCACAACTATATTATCATCATGGTAACAGTCGGTCGCCTTGGTAAATAAGATCAATAACAAATACATAGTCACTTAAGGGCCACACCTTTATCAAAATTTAACTTACAATATACAACAATAAGAGACTCTATACTAAATGAATATATAACAACCGGCTATGTGGTGATAAATATTACATCACTATCACATAACTGGGAGCATAAAGCAATATGGTGGTCAGATTACACTTCAAATATCATATAACTGCAGGATTTGATTTAGACCCGAGGATAAATTGTTTTATTAGTAATGTAGGAATAAAAATGAGGTGGACTATTGTTTTTATTATTGTTGTTATTAGTCGTGGTATTATTATTATCATTTTCTATTATTATTATTATTATTTACATCATCATCATTGTTATTGTTATTATTATTATCATTGTTGTTGTTATTATTATTCCTATTAATATTGTTGCTATATCCATCATCCTCACTATAAATCTCTGTCAGTCATACCAAACATTACCTACACTCATTATTCATTACCGATTACCTTGTCATTATTCAACACCGATTTACCTTCTCATTATTCACTCCTGATTAACCTTGTCATTATTCATTTACCTGTTGCAATGATTGGACGTATGGTAATGTGGCACAACACACTGACACCTCATTAGTCATTGGGAAGGGGTACAGGTAATGCATGTCTTACCTGTAGTTTGTTAATTAGGTACAGGTGATATATGTCTTACCTGTAGTTTGTTAATTAATCTACATGTGATATATGTCTTACCTGTAGTTTGTTACTTAGGTACAGGTGATATATGTCTTACCTTTAGTTTGTTAATTAAGTACAGGTGATATTTGTCTTACCTGTAGTTTGTTAATTAGGTACAGGTGATATATGTCTTACCTGTAGTTTGTTAATTAGGTACAGGTGATATATGTCTTACCTGTGGTTTGTTAATTAGGTACAGGTGATATATGTCTTACCTGTAGTTTGTTAATTAGGTACAGGTGATATATGTCTTACCTGTAGTTTGTTAATTATGTATAGGTGATAGTGTGTGATGTTGATAGTTATTACCAGGTGTGTTACAATACCTGGTGTGGGTCACTTAGAGGAGAGAAAGAAGAACTCTTTCCTCCTTCTTCCCTCTCCCCTTCCTTCCCTCTTCTCCCTCCCCTCCTCTTTCCTCACCCCCCTCTCCCCTTCCTTCCCTCTTCTCCCTCCCCTCCTCTTTCCTCACCCCCCTCTCCCCTTCCTCCCCTCTTCTCCCCCCCTCCTCTTTCCTCACCCCCTCTCCCCTTCCCCCCTCTTCTCTCTCCCCTCACCCGTCTCTTTCCTCATTCTCCTTTCCCCTTCATCCTCCCCTCCTCCATCTTCTCTCCCCTCCTTCTCCCCACCTCCCCTCACCTCTCACCCCTCAGGGAGTTGAGGTGAGTCTTTTTTTTTAATCTGAAATTTAAATCTCGTTGAGGTATATTTTTGCTAACTATTATTATTTATCCATTACTAAGAACTAAATGTTATATTTCCTTGGTCTATTGTTTACCTCTGGGCTAGATCAGGTTAGGTTAGGTTAGGTTAGGTTAGGTTAGGTTATATTTGGCGTTGTATGAAATGCGATATTACCGTAGGAGTTTGTTATGAGGGTTTAATGGTGCGGGTGGACACACACACACACACACACACACACACACACACTACAGCAGAGTAGGTGTAGTGTGTTGAGGATAATTAAGGTAGTACTCGAGGAGAAAACTGGAGGGTGAGGTCCGACTCGACAGTAATGAACGCACTTACAAGCGACATGTTACCGAGTGTTGCTTCACGCTGCTCTCTTGCTCACTGTAATGGAGGCAGCGGGGTGAGGTGGGTAGGGTGGGGTGGGTAGGGTGGGGTGGTTGGGGGAGGGGTGGGGTGGGAGGGAGAGGGGATGAAATAATCTATTTTTCCAGAATTTATCCCCTCGTAGGTTAGGTTAGGGTGAATATTTTGATGTTGGTTGGTCAAGAAAGAGGCAATACGTGCTTCACGGGTCAAGAAAGAGGCAATACGTGCTTCACGGTTCAAGAAAGAGGCAATACGTGCTTCATGGGACAAGAAAGAGGCAATACGTGCTTCACGGTTCAAGAAAGAGGCAATACGTGCTTCATGGTTCAAGAAAGAGGCAATACGTGCTTCACGGTTCAAGAAAGAGGCAATACGTGCTTCACGGTTCAAGAAAGAGGCAATACGTGCTTCATGGGACAAGAAAGAGGCAATACGTGCTTCACGGTTCAAGAAAGAGGCAATACGTGCTTCATGGTTCAAGAAAGAGGCAATACGTGCTTCACGGTTCAAGAAAGAGGCAATACGTGCTTCACGGTTCAAGAAAGAGGCAATACGTGCTTCATGGGACAAGAAAGAGGCAATACGTGCTTCACAGGTCAAGAAAGAGACAATACGTGCTTCACAGGCCAAGAAAGAGGCAATACGTGCTTCACAGGTCAAGAAAGAGGCAATACGTGCTTCACGGTTCAAGAAAGAGGCAATACGTGCTTCACAGGCCAAGAAAGAGGCAATACGTGCTTCACAGGTCAAGAAAGAGGCAATACGTGCTTCACAGGTCAAGAAAGAGGCAATACGTGCTTCACAGGTCAAGAAAGAGGCAATACGTGCTTCACGGTTCAAGAAAGAGGCAGTACGTGCTTTACGGGTCAAGAAAGAGGCAATACGTGCTTCACGGTTCAAGAAAGAGGAAATACGTGCTTCATGGAACAAGAAAGAGGCAATACGTGCTTCACGGTTCAAGAAAGAGGCAATACGTGCTTCACAGATCAAGAAAGAGGCAGTACGTGCTTCACGGGTCAAGAAAGAGGCAATACGTGCTTCACGGGTCAAGAAAGAGGCAATACGTGCTTCACGGTTCAAGAAAGAGGCATTACGTGCTTCACGGGTCAACAAAGAGGCAATAAGTGCTCCACGGGTCAAGAAAGAGGCAGTACGTGTTTCACGGTTCAAGAAAGAGGCAATACATACTTCACGGGTCAAGAAAGAGGCAATACGTGCTTCACAGGTCAAGAAAGAGGCAATACGTGCTTCACAGATCAAGAAAGAGGCAGTACGTGCTTCACGGGTCAAGAAAGAGGTAATACGTGCTTCACGGTTCAAGACAGAGGCAATACGTGCTTCACAGATCAAGAAAGAGGCAGTACGTGCTTCACGGGTCAAGACAGAGGCAATACGTGCTTCACAGGTCAAGAAAGAGACAATACGTGCTTCATGGAACAAGAAAGAGGCAATACGTGCTTCACAGGTCAAGAAAGAGTCAATACGTGCTTCACGGTTCAAGACAGAGGCAATACGTGCTTCACAGATCAAGAAAGAGGCAATACGTGCTTCACGGGTCAAGAAAGAGGCAATACGTGCTTCACAGGTCAAGAAAGAGGCAATACGTGCTTCACAGGTCAAGAAAGAGTCAATACGTGCTTCACGGGTCAAGAACGAGTAAATGCGTGCTTCACGGTTCAAGACAGAGGCAATACGTGCTTCATGGGACAAGAAAGAGGCAATACGTGCTTCACGGGTCAAGACAGAGGCAATACGTGCTTCACAGGTCAAGAAAGAGGCAATACGTGCTTCATGGAACAAGAAAGAGGCAATACGTGCTTCACGGGTCAAGAAAGAAGCAATACGTGCTTCATGGAACAAGAAGGAGGCAATACGTGCTTCACGGTTCAAGAAAGAGGCAATACGTGCTTCACAGGTCAAGAAAGAGGCAATACGTGCTTCACAGATCAAGAAAGAGGCAATACGTGCTTCACAGATCAAGAAAGAGTCAATACGTGCTTCACAGGTCAAGAAAGAGGCAATACGTGCTTCACAGGTCAAGAAAGAGGCAATACGTGCTTCACAGGTCAAGAAAGAGGCAATAACGTGCTTCACAGGTCAAGAAAGAGGCAATAACGTGCTTCACAGGTCAAGAAAGAGTCAATACGTGCTTCACAGGTCAAGAAAGAGGCAATACGTGCTTCACAGGCCAAGAAAGAGGCAATACGTGCTTCACAGGTCAAGAAAGAGGCAATACGTGCTTCACGGTTCAAGAAAAGGCAATACGTGCTTCATGGGACAAGAAAGAGGCAATACGTGCTTCTCGGGTCAAGAAAGAGACAATACGTGCTTCACAGGTCAAGAAAGAGGCAATACATACTTCACGGTTCAAGAAAGAGGCAATACGTGCTTCATTGAACAAGAAAGAGACAATACGTGCTTCACGGGTCAAGACAGAGGCATTACGTGCTTCACAGGTCAAGAAAGAGGCAATACGTGCTTCACGGGTCAAGAAAGAGGCAATGCGTGCTTCACAGGTCAAGAAAGAGTCAATACGTGCTTCACAGGTCAAGAAAGGGCAATACGTGCTTCACAGGTCAAGAAAGAGGCAATACGTGCTTCACAGGTCAAGACAGAGGCAATACGTGCTTCACAGGTCAAGAAGGAGGCAATACGTGCTTCACAGGTCAAGAAAGAGGCAATACGTGCTTCATGGGACAAGAAAGAGGCAATACGTGCTTCACGGGTCAAGACAGAGGCAATACGTGCTTCACAGGTCAAGAAAGAGGCAATACGTGCTTCATGGAACAAGAAAGAGGCAATACGTGCTTCACGGGTCAAGAAAGAAGCAATACGTGCTTCAGGGAACAAGAAAGAGGCAATACGTGCTTCACGGTTCAAGAAAGAGGCAATACGTGCTTCACAGGTCAAGAAAGAGGCAATACGTGCTTCACAGATCAAGAAAGAGTCAATACGTGCTTCACAGGTCAAGAAAGAGGCAATACGTGCTTCACAGGTCAAGAAAGAGGCAATACGTGCTTCACAGGTCAAGAAAGAGGCAATAACGTGCTTCACAGGTCAAGACAGAGGCAATACGTGCTTCACAGGTCAAGAAAGAGTCAATACGTGCTTCACAGGTCAAGAAAGAGGCAATACGTGCTTCACAGGCCAAGAAAGAGGCAATACGTGCTTCACAGGTCAAGAAAGAGGCAATACGTGCTTCACGGGTCAAGACAGAGGCAATACGTGCTTCACAGGTCAAGAAAGAGGCAATACGTGCTTCATGGAACAAGAAAGAGGCAATACGTGCTTCACAGGTCAAGAAAGAGGTAATACGTGCTTCACAGGTCAAGAAAGAGGCAATACGTGCTTCACGGGTCAAGAAAGAGGCAATACGTGCTTCACAGGTCAAGAAAGAGTCAATACGTGCTTCACAGGTCAAGAAAGGGCAATACGTGCTTCACAGGTCAAGAAAGAGGCAATACGTGCTTCACAGGTCAAGACAGAGGCAATACGTGCTTCACGGTTCAAGAAAGAGGCAATACGTGCTTCACAGGTCAAGAAAGAGGCAATACGTGCTTCACAGGTCAAGAAAGAGGCAATACGGTCTTCACAGGTCAAGGCAATACGTGCTTCACAGGTCAAGAAAGAGGCAATACGTGCTTCACGGTTCAAGAAAGAGGCAATACGTGCTTCACAGGTCAAGAAAGAGGCAATACGTGCTTCACAGGTCAAGAAAGAGGCAATACGTGCTTCACAGGTCAAGACAGAGGCAATACGTGCTTCACAGGTCAAGAAAGAGGCAATACGTGCTTCACAGGTCAAGAAAGAGGCAATACGTGCTTCACAGGTCAAGACAGAGGCAATGCGTGCTTTACAGGACAGGAGAAGAAAAGCAGGTACGTGCCTCCGAGGTCATGACAAACACGCCTTCATGACCTAAGGTTTATTTCAGGTCATTCACTGGCTCAACTACCGCGTCCACTAATTAAAATATGTTATATGTTTTTCTTTTCAACCTGTTTTTATTTTAGTTTAGTTTACCCTGTGAGATACTAACGTTTTCATTACTTATACTTAATAATATACTAACTTCTTTGTTTAGTCTAATACTTCCTTAATTATTTTACTTATACGTTTATTTTACTCATACCTCCCTCTTCTTATTAAAACAAATGGATTAATTGATGTTGATTGATATAAATATATGTGTAGTTATTAGGGAAATATTAAAATGGTCTCACTTTAAAATCTTTGTTTATGTTGTGTTTATAATATTGATTTACAGGTGAGGTTCGGCCACAGGTGAACCGCGCACCTGCTATTACACCTGACCTCCTTAATTATATCACTTATTACGCTCTTATTATATTATTTGGTTATCTATAGACACAATTTGTTTTTATTATTATTTAGTTGTTTGTTGTAAGGGTTCATTTGTTTGTTTATATATGAATTTATTTATTTTAATAGATTGAATGGTGTAACGTTTTAAGCTGTCATAGCCTGTGCTTATTCATTAATGGTAAAATACAGAATACACCGAATTTCTTAATCTATGAGAAATAGTTTAATCCCTAGGTGTGAATGAATATGCATGGAACACAAATCCTCTACACACAAATCCTTGCCACGGTGTATGCAAATCTGATAGTATGTGTAAATTCCTTATAATTTTGACATTTGCGCGGTAAGGCTTGACATTGACCGCTTAACTCACCCCAGCTGTCACACTCAACGCCGCGACTCAACATAGATCCTCAGTTGAAATTAAAATAACTATTAACGTGCTATTTATTATTTTATTAACTATTAATAATGATATGTTTGGTATATTTTTGCTTTAATTTATTTGTATTTTTGGGATATTGTAAAATAAAAATATATTGAGTCTGTGCCAAGCTGAGGGCGGAGTAATACATTATGTCGTCTGCTACAGCGCCTAGAGCCTTCCTTCCCTTGAACCTTTCGTCACCGAAATCCTCGTAATTATCCGCTTCCATCCTCGTACCCGCAGACTTCTTGGTATCCTTCACCTTCCCAAACCTTCCCGAACAACCCCGAGGTACGTTACCATCCTTCTCTCCTCGATTATTCTTTACATATACCTGATATCCTCATTTTTGTTTGAACCCTTTAACCAGACCCTCCTGCTTGAAGTGTCTCAGGCGCCATTGTTCCAACCATTCCTTAACCTGTATCCTAATTCCGTGTTTATTGATGATCTCTATCTTCATGTAAATAAAGTTTACCACACCACTTGGTTTAGTGGCGTGTGGAGTTGATGAGGTGGAGTGAGTGGGAACCTTCCTTTAACCCGATCCAATAGCGCGTCGTCTGCAGCACAGTACCATAACACCTATTATTACCCATATAATATAATCAACGGCTGTCTCTGGTATGTCATGCTGCCCCTGAACATTTTATCAATTAATATTTACTGTCTGTGGTGCATGACAGTGAGTATTACAACAGCACCATAATACAGGAACGTTTGTATTGGAGAAAAAAAAATAACATTGGAGCCCGGCAAGTTCAAGGTCGGAGTTGGCGGCAAGTGAAGGCGACCTTGTTGAGTTGGCGAGGTTATGCTTCTGTGGGCGGTATAACATGATAGTTCCTGATAATAACTTAACTACATATCACTAACACCGTATAAGTGACGTAGCACTTTAGTGTGATGGTAATATTAACTCTTGAAGGAATTTATAAACCACTGACATGAAATAATTATAATAAACAAGAAAACAATGAAGATCAGATACAATACAGGTTAAAATGTCATACATAGTTTATTATACACCAAGGTGGTAGCGTAGGGGGCGCGTTTCCATTAATACTTCATAACTTAACTAAATTTACGTACTTAATAATAATTTCCATTCACCATTAATTACTTTAATATTATACAGTATTTTCCTTTGAATATTTGTTAATCATTAGTACATAAGGTAGATAGGTGTTACACACATTGGATTTTACCTTACGTCTATACATTTCTCGCAAGTTTCATAAAAGCTTCAATAAATTACCACAGAAGAATTTATTAAATACTTTTTAATACAAGATAAAAATTCATTCAATATTTGTGTATAATTTTGTGGTGTTAATATTCATCACAGTACAACTCAGGAATGGTATTGTTAAATTTGATTAACCCACATAATTTTAACATTTAAGAGGTAACGCCTGTCATATGATGGACAGAGGTATTTAATTAACTGCTATATTAACACGTAAATACTTGGATATGGGAATTATTTATTATATAGATAAGCAAATCACGTGTTCAGTAATATGTTAGTTTATGGTGTAGAACTGTAGGTTATTGTAGCTACAGGTATAGGGTATTTCAGTGATGGGGGAAATAACGTATAGGACTGGGTATTTGGTGATTGAAATTATTGATTAAAATACCCATACAATACAATACTCTCTTGTATACTGTATTGAACTATATTTTTCCCTTGATGACTAAAAAGTTAGAACATATTACAATACAATATAATTTTTCTCATTATTAAAAGTATACTGTCTAGTTCTATAGTGCAGTATATATTCTTGTACAGTATATTTTCTTTGGTAATTCACTAAGGATATAATGTATACTGTAATAGTGCCATTAGTTTTACAGTGCAATTTATTCTTCTATTAATTCTTGTATGTTAGATGAGATTCACTGTTGAGGCTTCACTTGCCATGTGTAATGAGGTTATGTCATTGCCTGTTGCTCCCCCCACGCACCCTTTGATTTAGTCACGGTGCATCAGAAGCAGTAGTTTATGAGGATAGAAGATGGATGTGGTCATTAAATTAGAAATGTTAAAGAAAGTTAGAATTTTTTTTTTTTAGGGTTATGAGGTAAATTTCATATTTTGAGGTGTAATGCTTCTTCAACAAACACCTAACACGGTACATTTAGAGAGAGTACAGTATACTGTACTGTATTTGTAATCTCTTTACTGTACTGTACCTGTAATCAGTTTAAGATGTTACCCATAGGGGGACATTTTATATTTATTGAAGTATTGTAGATAGGTAGTTGGCAGCTACCAAACAGGGAGGTACTACCGCCAGGGAAGATATTGGAAGCATAATGTGTTGTCTAATGGTAGACCCTTCTGCTATATGTGACCAAGTCCCAGGTTGCTGATCTGACTTTCTGCCTCATTTACATACAATTGCAGGATCTCAACTGTTTCTATTACTGTGACAACACAACATACAAACGTACAGTATATTGTTTCTCACTCTAGGCCTTTTTTTAAGCTATTTTTATTTAATAGAGTTTATTAGTTGTTATGGTAATTATTATTATTACTGTATTATACCCCCCGGCCCTGATGTGGATCATTGACCCGTGCCCGGGTGGGCTAATCCCCAAAAAGAAAAAAGGAAATGAAGTAAAACATTAGAATATCAATACCCAGTGAGATAAACCTTGTTATTATAATGTTTTACTGCACTTCAGCATCTAAGGTCATTAAGTGTGTAGCAATGTTAGTACAGTAATTACACTATACCATTAACAGTAAGTTGTGAGGGATAGAACACTGGTGAGACCTTAAACTGTACTGTACAGGAGAGTTGTACATTTCCTAATCTTAAAACACTGATACTGAACTTGTTAGTATTTTACTTGACTCAACAATAATAAGTTTCATTGCCTCTTATCAGCACACACATACATACACACACTGACTGAGGATAATCTTTGAGTGACTAGTCAGTAAAGGTGACCTGCCACAACCTTAACACCTGCCATATGAAGTTGGTTAAGCTGATTTTCTTGTTTATTTTGGCTCATTTGACACACCTGCTGCTGTAGGGGAAGTGTGTTGTGGACCAGAGGATCCAGTAAGTCATGTCCAAACCACTGGTAACATGACCCTCCTAGTGTACTGTATCTCATTAACTCATGGATGAAGTTTGTTGACAGGATCTTAAGTTGTATTTTGAGTAATATATATATATATATATATATATATATATATATATATATATATATATATATATATATATATATATATATATATTTTTTTTTATCATGACACAAACTGGCAGTCATTGTGTATATACTGTATAGCTAAGTAGATTTATCAACACTTTAACGTCAGTCATGTTAAATGTCACTCGCCAGACATCACGCGGTAGTCATAGTTGTTAATCTATAGTGTATTTTATTGTGATATACAGTACGTGTAGTGTTAATCTGTGGCTTTGCTTCCATTTTTAAGAACAATGTTACATTTTATCTGTACTGTACAGTGTTCATCCCTTAGGGGAAACATTTATTAAGATAAACTGACACATGACTACACCTTTTGTCTAAACTCTTATAGTACAGTACAGTTATAAGTTCATTGTGACTTAATATAAAACTTTAATCATTTAATAAAAACTAACAACTTATTTACAATTGAAGAAAATACATTGTTAGGCACATGGAAATTTATTCATGAAAGGACTAGAGTACAGTACAGAAGCTGGGTTTTATAGGTACAGTACAACAAGATCTCTATTATGTATTGTGTGCTTTATAATTGATCTTACCACAGTACAGTATATATGACTATCCCACCAGAATCATTATTTTCTCCTTTCTCTTTCTTCAGTACAGTTATTGTGAGAACTTTAGTGAACTGTCACTGTGTTAATATGAATGTAAAGAAGTTATAAATAAGGAGATGAATACTGTATATGAGTTATTGATAAGAACTAAATACTAAGACTAATTGTTGATAAGTGTAAAATGAAAATAAGTAGACAGACTTTAAATTTAAATGAAAATGATTAAATAATTAATGAACAATAAATAGAAGTAAAGAGAGGAGGAGGATGCATGATCGTGAAGGCCTGCTGTCACCTCCCAGCTTAAGGTTGTCTGGCGCTATATTCTCCCGGAAAATTTCAAGATTGTGTAATTGCAATCATCCATTCTGGTCCACTTCAGAATGTAAAAAGGCTGACCTGGAGTGGTAGTGACCTTTAAATTCACACTCAGACTGTGTCATCGGGAATAATTAGAAGACCTCTGAATAAAGAATTGGGCTCTTTTTTACCTCGGTTGAGCTGCCCTTGATGGCGTTTGGTTCTATCGGATATTACTGGATCCACCACACAAGCGTGGAAAATAGCCATAAAATGATGGCGATGAACGATGGTGAT
The DNA here is from genome assembly GCA_958450375.1 of Homarus gammarus. Lineage (NCBI taxonomy): Eukaryota > Metazoa > Arthropoda > Malacostraca > Decapoda > Nephropidae > Homarus > Homarus gammarus. The sequence continues at coordinate 200,804 of CAUDMG010002576.1, read as the reverse complement.
GATATCTGTATAGTATTGTGTCAAGACTCATACGTGTGACGACTTGGAATTTTGTACAGCACATCATGAGCCGTCAAGATGATAGAAATAATTGCCAGGTGCTAGAGTAGTTTGGATTTTTGTTTTCTTTGGTCATCTGTGTATACAAGTGAGGTTAATTATGATACAAGTATAAGAAGTAATAAATGAGATATAAATCAACAGCAACTTAGACATCAAATAATATTCAGGGTTATGTATACGTGAGACAAATGGAGTAAAGAATAAATGGATTTAGTCAGTGGGAGATAAAAGTCGAGTAGGAAGCCGCCTTTCGAGGGTTTTGCTCCACCATGAGTGCTTGTTTTTTGCTTTTCTCAATAAATTGTATGAGCACCATCAGTCATATGCTGAGGAACTACCAGGTATTTTATTTCAGGATTACACACATAATTAATCCCATATTAGCCAATCATCAGTTAGTTGAGTGATTATATTTCTTCAGTATTTGTAGGTTTGGTTTGGATTCTCTTCCTATAGGAGTGCCGATACTGTATGTATTTGTCGTGTTGAGGGTATAGTACAGTTATCCCGTGTTTTTCGCGGGAATTACGTTCCTGAAACCACCGCGAATACTCTTTTAGGAATCACTGTACCTGTGGCCACCAAACAGGTGAGGTAGGTCATGCACTTAACCACGCCATACTCTCCACTCACGGCCCAGTGGTCACACTGATCACTGATGTATTGTACTGGCATTTACTAACATCATTATTTGAAACTTTTCATACAGTGAGTTTTGCTATAACACATGTTTTGACAACGAGAATTGGCTCTTACGCGATTTATGAAAGGAAGAACGATATTTGTAAAACGCGATCACTTGTTTGCTGTAACGCGATTTTTGCTTACTATTTCTCCAATTTTGTGGTATTAACTGTGAATATGGAAAAGAAGAATATCTCCAAGAAGCGCTCTGGTGATCGCATTCCAGGTGATGATCGTAAAAGAAAGGCTATAACACTTGAAGAGAAGCTCGATGTTATCAACCTCAAAATCACCCTTCTCCCCCATCAAGTTATATTCATATTTTTTCAAGGTAAAGTGTTACATTTACTGTATGATTTCATTATTAGATATGAATGTAACATCTATTTAGACTGTGCTATCCTTTGTGTTAGGCTAACTACTAAATTTTTTTCGATTTCGAGTAATCTGCACCTAACCCTATTTTCTCCATAAGCCCTGTTATTTCCATTGCGCGAATTTCTATAACACGATGTTTTACAAGAACACAACTGTCGCGTTATAGCAGAACTGACTGTATTATTGTATAATAATGGAAAAAACGTAAACACAGTTATATACAAAAACAAATTATTTACAAGTACAGTATAGTCTCAATTTACTCGGTCAATTGAACCCGTGGAGGTCCACATAAAACGAGGAACGCGTAAGCGAAATAACAGAACATATGGGATTAATTGAAATAGAGACTGGGCCGACCCCAGACTATCCGTTTTCCGACACTACATACCTTGTAGTAAAAATAACATCTTAATTTTATGATGGTATGAACACACACATAATATATAAATAAAAAACTACACTACTGTACAAATATAAAGGTGTTTAACACTTACGTTAGTAGAAGAGATGGGTCGGCACATGGGATGGCGGCCGATTCCGAGGCAGAGGGCAAATTAGTGGCCCTCCGGTGAATCACTATCACTCTTCACAGAGGTTTGTAGGGCCTCCCTGACAAACCCCTCAAAGTCCATATCATCACTGTCACTATCTCTGACTTGGGCTGGCTGTAGTTGTGGTGGGTTGCGGGCGAAGAACTATGTAATATTACGTTGACAAATAGCATTGATGTTGTCGTGATACATCTGGATATACGGCTCCATAGATTGCAACAGAAGGTTATTGGTAACTTCATGTCGGTGATTCACTGGGTCTTTTGAAAGGATGAGCTTGACTTTCTCGACATACTTGATGGCCTCCTTTACATCACTATGACTTAACTTTTGTTCTTTTTCTGCTGTACCACCTGCCTCCTCGCTGACGTCATCACCTTCCAACATCTCGTCGGCAGTCACCTCAGGTTGCCTGATTACCTCCAGGATGTCGTTGGTGGTCTCGGAGAAGCCTGCAGCTCTAACACTGTGCAGCCTCTCTTGCAAGGTCCAATGCCACTGCAATAGACTGAGCCCCTCCAGCCACAGGTTGACTCTGCCTCCCACCTGGGATACCCTGCAACACATGCAGCCACGCATGACGAATCGTTGCCACAGACAGCTGCCCCCATGCCTCCACCAAGAAATCAACAGCTTTCTTGACATTGAATTTCTTCCAAAACTGTTTGACGCGCATTTCATGCTCCGCCAACTCTGTTCTGGATCCTCGCTCTCGCTATCGGTGCCACTCAGAAGGTTCCACAATTCATCCTTGGTGTTGGTCAAGTCGTTCAGGAGCCGAAACTTCTTTGCGGAGAAAGCAGCCTTGACGTTGCAAATCAACTCTAGATCCATGGGCTGGATTAACGACGTTGTGTTAGCGGGAAGGAAGACCACTTTTACATTGGGGTGACGATCCAGCAATAGGGGCGAGTGTACTGGTACGTTATCAAGGAGCAACAAAATGTTAAATGGAACATTATGTTGCTCGCAGAATTTCTTGATGTCAGGAACAAAACAGTCGTCAAACCAGGAGAGGGACAGACCAGTGAACATCCACGCCTTACGTGCGGTTAGCCAGTGGACATTTAGCTTGGTCATGTCTATGTTTTTGTAGACGTTCGGCTTGCGGGCTGTGTGGATCACAGACAACTTGAGCTTACAGGTGCCAGAGGCATTGGTGGTGAACAGGACGGTGATGCGCTCCTTCTGCAACTTCCGGCCCCTACACTTGCTGGCAGACTTGACTATGAAGGTCTTGGATGGTAATTTCTTCCAAAAGAGCCTGGATTCATCCATGTTGAAAACCTGGTCGTCGGTGTACTGTCCTTCCTCCATAATGTCTCGTAAGAATGGTGGAAAATTCATGGCGGCAGCACGGTCAGCACTAGCTCCTTCACCAACAATTTCAGTGTTAGATATTTTATTGCATCGTTTAAACCCTTGCAGCTACCCAGTGGAAGCAGTGAAGTGATTGGGCTCTGCAATTTCCATTTTCCGCGCCACTGCTACGTACAATTCTCGGGCGTAGTCCTGCACCGCGCGAGTGTCCACCGCCACGTTCCTTCTCGCCTGACGAATCAAGTAGCTCACCAATAAACCCTCAGTCTTGAGCAGCACTTTATTCTGACAATATTTTACCATTGACGCACCTGCAGACTTTGTGATGCTCATGTGTTCTTTTATCTTGGCGGCATCCTTCTTGATCGTCCGGATCATAGATTCGTTTACGCCATGCTGGCGCGCCAAATCAACTTGTCTCGTTCCTTTCTCCAACTCCTGCACGATTTTGTATTTCACTTCATAGCTTAAAGCGCGTCATATCTTCTTTGCTTTTGGGCGACTGGGTCCAGGTAGTTCAAGGTTTCTCGGGGGTGGTGGGGGTCCAGCTGAACCATTGTTGAGGGGATTAGCGGGCACAAGAGAGAAGCGTATATGCGGAGACTGAGAACAATGAGACTGGCACAGCTTAGGTCAGCGACTTATTCCCTCTGGTGGCAGGGCACGTCATGGTACATTAGACCAATCACAGCTAGCGGCGGAGAGGGGTAAGGATGCGTGGCCCAATCACAGTCCGATACGTCATATGACGTCAGCGATAACGTAAGAGCGACATACTGCGCACCCTCCTTGGGCCGTATGGTCAAGAATGTACCGCGTAACTAATAATTGGCGCGTCTGGGCCTCTCGCGCCGCTTGCCTCGTAAATGATGGAATGTACCGAGTAACTGATAATTGGTGCGTCTGGTCATGTGCCGCGTAAATAACCAAACGCGTAAAGGAAATCCACATAAATCCAGACTACTGTATACTGCAAATAAAAATTTTTATATTTCGCTGAGGTCGACAACACCCACATTGCCAGCCTCTCCCTGCTGTCCCGGCGTCTGCCCGCCCTCACGCAGTCATGCCAGCCATCCAGTCCTCTTCCATCCACATTCCTCCACTTGAAGACTTGTATTCTGACAAAAGACACAAATGAATTGTCAGTCTTCACCACATCTCGAGCCATAGCTCATACCACCTCTGAGCTTGTCTAATAAAACTGTATTTTCCATTAAGTTCATCACTATTCATCTCTTGATCACTTTAGAGTCTTTGCTAGTAATATTTGCCTTTGATGAGGCTGGCTTACGTCCCAAATGCACGTGGGAGGACAAACAGAAGAGGTAATCACAGTAGTGTTCACAGTATGGTAGGCACGTGTGAACTGAGGCTTCGCAGAGCAGCTGGTGTCTGAGGCAGTAAAGGGTGGCGTCTGTTTGCCTCACCGCACGGGAATTTCGAAAATGGCACGAAATTTAGATTTTTGTTTTTAAAGGATATTTTCTATGCTGTATACAGTACAGTATATATAAATGTTTAGTAAAAAAAACGTGAATGGTCAAAATCACGATAAAAACAAACGCAAAAAACACAGGATTACTGTACTGTACAGTGTACCTCTTTCAAGCTTCTCCTACATGTACAGTAATTACATTGTAAACTAATGTTTTGAACTCTACTCCGTGACTAACCTTGGGTAAGTGAGTATTAATATACCCCAGGGTGTGTGTAGGCAGGTCTGTGGGTATGGTAACTTTTGAAGCCTGTCGGTAAATAAATTTGAAACTTGGTAAAAATTATCGTAACTCAAAGATGCACTCACACGTAGCTACATTTTCCGGATTTTGTAACAGATGTAAATGTGTGTAGCTAACAGCCAGATCGAGGTGTTTCCTGTGCATGTTTTATTATTGTATTTTGATCTTTAATGATGATTAATGGTATATTGGTTCAGTTCTCATTGTCGGTGTTAATTGAAAGCCGGCCTGAATCTCCCATTTATATAGAAGAAGAGTTATGTACTGTCCACACCCTTGACAGTGTTCATGTACAGTACTTCTCTGTTTATGATGAATGTTAATATTGCCCCTCAATGACCTGTGGATCCTTAACAAGTGACACTTAAGTCTGATGCTGTAACAACACACACTGACTCACTCTCTCACTGACACAACTTGCTTATGGCCAGTGTCATGTCATGTTTAACTACAGGATTTTCAAGTAATCTTCTCGTCCACTTGATCAGGTGGTTGTCCGAGGATCAAGAGGCTGTAGTACAGTGGTCAAAATGTGCTGTAGTCTTGTGACATTTAAACTTCTTCTACCTGAAAGAAAGTCCATACTCTTTCCCTCCTCATCTTGCTATCTTACCAGGGGCAGGTCTGGTGAGGTCAGCATGTTGGCACCATTTCCTGTGGTTGAACAGGTTATGTGTTCTCAGGATTCGGTCGGTTGAGGTGTCAGATGCTCTGCCTCACCCGAGTGTCTGGGAACCTCTTCATCCATTGTGTCTTTTCACATCAACCTAACCTTTTAACTGACAGGAAACTAGGAAAAAAATCAACCTAACCTAATCTAACACTAACATAATGCAACATAACTTAATACAACACTAACCTAACCCAACCCATCATAACCTCACCTAACCTAACACTGACCTAATGCAACCTACCTTAACCTAACCTAGTGTACATTGTAAAATTTTCTTGTGCCTTTTCTCCCCGTCAACTTTGTGAAGATGCTGAGGACAAAAAGTATAGAACCAGAGTACAGTATTTGTCATGTTGGTTTTTCTTCTGCTGTGCAACACAATTTTAACTTTGTTTTAAAACCAAAGACGGGGTCGTGTGACATTTTACTGTTGAGTGAGAGGCAGGGAATTTATTAACTGGGGGTCCAAAAAGCCCCATAATTTAGACGTCCAAATTTATGCTATGAGTATGATTCATTCTCTGTTCAGGATGGATTCTTTAGGGATTTTCATATTTTCAGAATTTTATGTTCAGTTAAAATTTTACAACTCTCAAATATAGTTTTAAGAAATGGTTGTGATCTTTTTGTTTATTGATTACTGTATTAATTTTATATGTCATGGCCTCTCTCTTGCTTTGTAATATCCTCTTAAAATCACAGACTTAGACACACCACTACATTAGGGTAATTGACAGACGCTGTACAGTTAATGATCACCAAACTAACTCGTGGGTGACGTTTGAGGAGCTGGTAATGAGGCAAAACTTAAGAGGATTGTTCCCAGACAGTTTTAATGAAGCGCTGCAGCAGGGTAATGTGGTCCACGTCTGTTGTTGTTGTTGGTATATTTATCTTTTATTTCCCCAGGCAGTTTGTTGTTGTTGGTACCATTATATTAGTTAATAGACAATATGACAAAGTTTAGATGTGAATTAAGTCTTTATGAAGATTCTTGAAAGGTGTTCACTAATAATTCCAGGTTCATTAATGATTTATCTCAGGGTTACACAGGATATTTAACAGTTTATATTGGCCAGGTGGAGCATCAGATTATAAGACCCTTGTCATTCCTGAATAACACTTGTACCGAGTTAACGACCTGGTACTGTACTAATCATGTCATTGTCCCACTAGCTGTCCTTGTTGGCCTGGGCATTGTCGCCAGTCAGTTTTAACATGTGAGATAGGTTACAGTCTCTCCCCGACTTACAACGGGGTTTGGGACCCAATTCCAGGTCGTAAGTCAAATTGGTCATACCGAAGTTGAAAATGCGAAAATAATACATAGAAAATCTAAAATGGGTCTCTTTTTCTTCTCAGCACCACAAAAACTCTCACTTTTAAGCATGCCAGCCATTTTAAATGGAATTACAAACGAAAATTTTGTCGGTACACAGCGCAATCACTAACGTCGGGACTCGAAAATACGTAATTTGAAAATTTTTGGGTACGACTGGTGCAGTCGTATGTCCGGGTGGCCGTAAGTCGAGTAGTGGCTGTACTGTATGTCAAATTCTTAAGGATTACAGTTAGGAAAAAAAATTATATTTTATTGAGATACAGTACCATTAACAAGTTAGGTTGGGTTGGATTAAGTAAGGTTAGTTTAGTTTAGTTTGGGTTAGGTTAGGTTTTGAATGTTTTCTTCGGTCACTAAAAAAACTACCCAACACTACAAGTGGTTCAGGAAGGCTTCAAGTGTACACGCGGAGATGAGCTTCTTCGTGTGTTAGGAATCGTTTCTTGTGGGATCCTGTTATGGTAAGAATCTGGTCGTAGATATCCTGGCTACTGTAGGGGTGTTGGTGGAACAGTACAGGGGTGACGTGTGTACATTATCTCAAGGCCCTTTGTCTTGGGTTCAGTCCCCAGCCTGGGTCAGATGTGAGAAGGGTGTCGTTCTGTGTGACACTACCAAACATGGCAGGTGATGCCTACGTGCTCACAGACTACCATAATAATAATAATAAACGGCTTATTAATAGAGTTGCAGCCGGTGGCTAAAAATATACAAACTTACATTTGATTTAGACATAATGATATGCTCTGAATACATTTACAGGGCTGTACAGTACAGTACATAAATCAGGAGTTGTTTATTATTTTAACAATAGATGGGATGGTGCTATCATCACCATGGCAGGTGATGTCTGCGTGCTACAGTTTCCTCCTGTACTAACACTGGACAATAAAGGTCATAACAAAGAGCAGATAAATGGCCCTAATGGCTAGTAAGATGATAAATGGTGTAATGATTAGAAATAAATAATAAATTAATGTCATCTGTAAGGAGGAAATCTGTCTTGTGCACCTGAGTAAAATATTAATATTAAATCCTTTAAATAGAGTTTACATACATAGAGATTTCCAAATACTTTCCCAGCGGTGCCCGACTTTACTAAACGGGAAAAGTTGAGGCTGAAATGTCAACAAAAGTTTTGATACGTCAATCAATCAGAGTACCTTCGTCATATCTGAGGATTGGCGACCACAGTCCTGTGTTCTAAATGTTCTTGAGCTGTTTTTGCTAATCCTCTAAGTCTAAGGGTTGGTACTTGAGTAGCACTAAAGTCATGTTGGCTCATTAAACAAGACAGTAATTTTAAGTTTATCTCTTGTAAAGGCATCATTATGGAGACGTTAAATACTTGATAACAACAAGGTACAGGACTTAAGTGATCTCAGTTGGTGGTTATTTAGACCTTGATACACACATTTGGTGCCTTCATACACTGTCCTCAAATTGGTATAAAGAAATTAACTGAGGTTTGTATGGGTAATATCCACTTCAATCCTTTCTCTTTGGGCCTATACAGTATCACCTCAGGGTAAGGATGTCCACTCCTTGAAGTAGTTTATTGGAAAGATTAGTGGTGAAAGATGAGGAGTACAGTACAGTATATTACAGTGTTTATAAAGTGTGAGCTTTTGTCAGTTTCTTATTTTTCTGGAGGACAAATGAAGGGTCATCAATTGTCTCATGTCCACCAGTACTGTACACATTTCTCTCTTTGGGGTAAGTTTAAGGGGAGTTTCCAGTGTTGTTGCTCCATAATGGCCAAACATGGTAAAGGAATTTGAAGTTTTAAAAGTATTGTAGATGTTTTACCTAGGAACAAGATGAATACTTTAGACTATCACTAGACCAAACATGTTCCAGTGGATGACATCATGATCAGTTACCTTCCCATACAGGTAAGTTCACCACCATAGACAGATACACCCACTCTTGTGTCTCCCGTCCTGCGAGAAGGTTTATTTACAGTAGACTGGATTGAACGGAAACAATTTATCAGTCCCACACTCTGTTGTTTGTTCCTCGTAGATGATGACTTAGACGTGACACTTGCAAAAGATCCTTATTTTGGGGGATCAGTAAGTCTTAGGTTCCCTCCCCTAGCGTGGTTCCTCAGAGGTAATCCAACTTGTAAGATAAAGAATTTACTGTAAGATACCCAAGATACCTTACTGGAGTGCACTAAACTGTGTGGGTGCAGCAAGGTGAGTCTCCTCTTCTTCATTTAAGACTCGTCATCACCGCCCCGTCACTTAACTACTCTGGATCTTACAGGAACACTTATTGGTCATTACTGAAGGAAGCAAATGTAAATCATCATAGTATGGCCGACGGTAAGTACTAATGCATGACCTCGTGTCCTCTCCTCCTCCTGTGGGTGAGATTGTAAACCTACAGACACTGAGAGATGGCATATGAACTTCCTTTTATGGCTGAAAGGTTACCAATCATGTGAGTGTTACGGGATGTTGTACTGTACTATGGGTTGCAGCCCTTGACCAGATGCCTCACGTCACTGGTCCCAAGACAACCCTGTGGATCAGATATGACTTACATGTTGACCTTCATATAATTGGGTAAGAAAATAATAAAGAAACCTCCATATGACAGACTTCTCTCTCGCTATAATCTGTTAGATAGACATTTCACATCTATTGGACCCTCAAATTAATGGACTTTCTTCTCCTTATAGACCATTAAATTGAGATCTCTTTGTACTGTAGTAGCAACATGAATAATATGACTTCATCCCTCTGCCTAGTTTATTTTGCTTACACATGTGAAGGTTTTCTCTTGACAATAGACCAACACTGCCAGAGGGAGAGTTTGGCAGTGCTGTAGTAGTGATCTTATGGCTGCTGTTTCTTCTTAATCATGAATGGGATTTATAATATACATTGTAGTGTTGATTTTTGGTCATCTGAGAATCTATTGTGTTAAGCTTCACTGTTTATGTGTTAATACCCATACCATTAATATGTATTGATGTTATAAAACTCACGGATACAGGACTCACAAATCATAAGAGTTTTTAAAATATTGTTGGAAACTGTTAATTTAATAAAAAATAAATACTATTTGGAATGCCATCAAACTAAAACTACTCAGCTTCTGTTTATCTTTGAGATGTACCTGAAGTATTTATTTAATTAGTTGTTATTCTCTTATATGTTAGATAAGTTAAGGGATATAGCATACAGATTTAATCATTCCTGGATTTACTGAACATTCTTAGCAATTTTTTCTTAAATTACCCACCATTTCTCTGTGCTTTACATGGATGAATTAGCCTACACAATGTTCTACCTTAATTTACACAGAGAGGAATGAGAGGTACAGTGTATAAGGGTGAACACAGGTGAGAGGATATATATAGGGGTGACCACAGATAGGAAATGTATACCTGTACGAAAATGTGAGAAAATATTGTCCGTTGAGCAACTCGGCCTAACTGGAAATACCTGTCTGATGGGTTAAATTTGACACCCGTCCCTGTCAGTCACTCATAGACAGAGTACTGTGTTCCTCTGGCTGCCCAACCTATATATTGTTGTTTGTTTCTAATGGGGTCCTTGATCTGAGCTTGGGTGTACTGTGCTATGCTGTATTTTATTGTATTTAAACCTAATCAGTGTTGTAATACCCTGTAGTTATGAAATGTTGAAATTGTAATGATAGACACTAAACTTAAAAGCTGTCTTATGTTGTAGAGCAAGTGTGGATAATACTCATTTGTTTTTGTGGAGGAGAATGAGTTTATCAGTGCTCTCATTGCCCCACAAGTCGATAGGTCATATGGTTAAGTGTGTACAGTGCTCTGTTGGGTTTTATGGGTAGATTAAACTAAGATTGTTATGTATTTGTGTTTATTTTTAAGGTTTGATAATGAAAAAACATATTACATGAACACTGATTTGCATTTGAGTGTTTTTAATACTCTTTAGAATTTGGCAGATTAATAGAGAGATGAGAGAGGACATGGTTTTATAGATGTAACCTGTGGTGGGGTGGGTGGTAACATAACACAGGGTGTCTCTTAGGTCATGCACCATAGTAAGATTAATGTTCTTCTCTTGTTTTTCAGGTGAGGGAATCGTAACATCATCAACGGATATTGGGCAACAAGGTCCACTGAAATGGTTACAGAGATCTCCTGGCCTCACGACTTAAAGTTTTTTGCTGGGGGGGGGGGGGGGTTCACTTAAATGGTTCTAGGATGATCTTGGTAGACAACAGGTTTTAAGTGACCCCGGAGAAATATATTATGAGGTGTGAGTTATGGAGACCTCGGTAACCATTAGATTGGTCCTCATCGCTCGGTCTCTGTTGATATGTTATGATTCCCTCACCTGGTAAAGACAAACAAGAAAATATTAATATTGTTATGGTGTGTGACCTACGAGACACCCAGTACAGTACAGTTTGTCACCAGGACTGGGAATATGATGATGGTTTGTTATATTTCCTGCTGTTATCATGAAAGTTTTTGCTCTGTCGTAAAACTTGCGCCTCCATCAACATTAAGACACCTGTACAGTACTCTTGAGTGTCCAGGAGCTCTGCCTCAACACACATCAATCTGTAATGTATTTTACTATTGGACTCAGAAATACACTGCACCACTTGATTTTATTATTAGGGAATATAACAAAGTAAAATTTGAAAAGAGCCATTTGAAGGTTAACTGTTTGTACGCATTAAGTGTTGTCTTAATTATTAGAAAAATAACCATAGATGGTAATGACAGTTTATGAGATAGTGTACTGTGCCTGTATCAAGGTTGAAAACTGATCCAAACAGGAACTGATTTTTTATTGATGGCTCTCGAGACCAACAGTACACTACTATATCATCAGCATCATTGTTTTACAGCCATTTTTTTCACACTTGCTTGGGTTACCTGCAGTTACTTGATGGCAGCTCTCCATACTGCACGGTCTACTGCAGTTTCTCTTGTCAGGTTCCTAACTTTGTGTGTGGAAATGAGAAAAAGAAAATAATTCATGAAAGACGTTGCAGTACTGTCTTGTCGTGAACAACTACCCTGTACTGCACTTGAAGATTAAGGTCATCCATAAGATTAAGAAACAGATCCCGAAGCTCTTAGGCGATAGTGTCTTGTAATGGCATTGTGTGGTAGTTGAGGGAACACAAGGAGATGTCAGGAAGAATTCTCAACGTCTGCTCGTGTTTCCTCAGCTGCCACACCCCCATCTGACCACTTGAGTCCTATTCAGTGTCTTGTAGTGTTAAAACAAATGCAGTAAGTGATAAATTGGTCCATTTTAATACATTGAGGGTTCCATCTCTGAGGAATCTGTCTGCCTCTCCTGGGAATCATTATTATCCATTTTTATCGAGTAGCATTTTATTATCAAATACCTTAATAATATAGTTACCTTTTGCTTCATCATATATTTAACACTGGTCATTTTTTATTTATTTTTTTCCTCCACTTTTGAGAACATTATTCACATTTATTCAGAATACTGATGCTATCAAAAGCTTCATGAGATGTTAAATATAAATACTCTCTTCATATTCACTTTATTTTATTAGTTATTTCTGGACATTTTATACGGCAAGGTGAAGCATTTTCTTATATGTGAGGCCACAGTTGATGCACTACCCTGACCATGTTGTTGTGGTGTACAGTACATGGAGTATATCTTCTGTGCTGTAGCTCCTTCCTATGTACCGCTGGTCTCGTCACAGAATATAGTTGCTAAAGTTACAAATATATTCACTGGATGACTTAAAATTATTAGGTTTTACCTAGATCATTTTAATACAGTACTGCATACTACTGTAGTTTATCTTAATTTATCATCTCACTACTTGGCTTACTAGCTGTTTGGCTGGTTGGTTTGTTCCTTGTTATAAGCCTGTGGTGTTTGGTGCCAGGACACAGTAGTGAAAGATACCGTGTGTTGTGTTACCGCTGTACTGTGCCACCAACACACTCTTGTTCTGGTGTAGTCACAGTTATCCACATGGTCAGTTCTCACTATGAGTTTAACAGTGGTAAAGGACAGATTATTCTATATCTCTTATGTTGATGCTACAGTGACAGTTATTTACACCTCATATTTATTAAGTTTTCTCCTCTTCTGCCATAAAAATTGTAGAAAGACAAAGTAAAATAAACAATAGGACAATAGTTGCATTAATAGATACCAAGAGTAGAATTAATTTGAGTCCAGTATTGGTGAGAGTAAGTTCATTAGAGGGAAGGAAGGTACCCCCCCCCCCCCCCCTGAACACTTAAACTTACCGGTGACACACACACACACACTTTCATTAGCAGTATATATGCTTGAACACTTCCAGTTTACATGTTCAAAAAGTTACTTTAAAAAAATAGAAGTGATAAAGAGTGAGTCTGTGCTGGTTTAAATGTTCGGCTTTATTAACATGACTTCCTCCACCGAGAGACTCCAGTTATGCATCCACCAAGACCAGTGAGTTGAGGCCTTGATCTGGGTGGATGGGAACCAATCAGTGGATAGTGTACCTCATCATTAAAACCAACTACTGTACCTGAAAAAATATAAGAGGAGATTATAAGTAACAATCATCATTTACGACAGACGAGGAGTAAGATGTAATGTCACACTACTGTCCACCTCGTGCCTGTCATTTGTGTTGGCCAGGTTGTGGTTCAGAGGCATTGTTTCTTTACCCAGCCACTTCCTGCCTGAAGTGTCTCCGGTCATCATCTTCATAGGTGTGCATCAGTCTGGATTTTTTATTTTTGGGGGTTTTATATATCTTAAGAAATGTCTCCCTTCTCCCAGATAATGTAAGACAGTTTGTGTTGTGGTGGTGTGTGATTTGGTGAGTGTAGTGATCCTATGAGCTTCAGTTTGGCTCTGAAATGATGGAGGAAAAGAACACAGGTGCATCTCAAAGATCCTTCAATGGATGTACAGTATTAAATCAAGAGTGAGGTTTGGATTTCTTGGATGAGACTTTTACCATGGAGTTTGGTGTTCAGGCCTGAAACATTACTGCCATTAGAATTTAGGAGATTGAATTTTATGGAAGTATATCAGACTCTATTATTACTGTACTATGTCTGTTGCAGTGTGTGTTGAGAGCAGGGATCATGTAGGTCTTGAGACTGTTGTAACTGGTGTGAGAGCTTTCCTGTACAGTAGTGTCCTGACTGAGCATGTTAATGTGAGGTGGGATCTAAAGGTGTGTCAACAGGTACAGCCCAGTGATGCTATCCAAGTAGAAGTATAAATATAATTATTTGTTTATAGATTCTGGTTCTGTTAATCTGGTGTTGTCTTTCTTATATTAAAGTAATTATCAATTTGGAGTATTGTGTTTCTTGTATATCTCAGTAGAGGCTGTGTAGGGGTGGATGTGTTGTGTTAACATTTCAACCCTGACTTGTATTATGGGACTCCAGTGAGTAGATGTATAGTATGTATCAAGAGACCTCCTGGGTTATGGCTTCATCAAGAAGAACATAAGCTCTTAGGATCAAGCTTCTATTTATCACTTACCAATCACATTCTTCTGTTCTGTCATTGGGTAGCAGGAAGTTTTGGGTGGCAGTGGAGGGTTGAACCTTAAATCTAGTGTAGTCTACCTGATTATGGCCTTTATAAGCACAGTACATGTACAGTAGCTAAAACAGTATCTGACAGGGTGGGTCCGATGACCTCCTGAAATTATGCGTACAACTCGTGATGTTTCGGGAGGGTTGGTATGCGTGTCTTCACCCACCGCCATTCAGTATCCAACACACGGGGTAAGTTGGCGTATAGGAATAAAATAAACAGTTAAGTGATTACTGTCATACTAGTGCAGTGGTTCTCAACCTTGTTTGCCCCATGCACCCCTTTCACCATATGTCAGAATGTCATTTCCCCCTCCTTTCCAAGATTGTCTGCCTCAAAAAGTGCATTCCAAATAATATGCATAGAATACTGAAAGTCCTTTATTTTTTCCATATTAGTACATATACATTTACAATTTTACATGGATTATTTTTATAGTGGAGTTTTACAAATTAAATGCCAATTGAAAATGTTGATGGATTTATAAAACTTGAATAAAAGTAAAATAGTTTTTTTATATTTATAATGAATTACTTAACAGACCAAACTGAAGCATAATGCAATAAACAAAAAGTTCAACAGCATACCAGGATATTGTAAATTTGTAATTAATTTTATTCAGATGAAGATTACAGTCAATGAGAAACCTGTGATTGTTTTTTCTTCGCCAATTCTGGGATACGCGGAGGAGTGCTTGAAAGGGCACAACGCAGGTCATTTCCTACCTCTAATCTACTACGTTGCTTCGTTTTAATTTGCAACAGAGTTGAAAAGCCTGACTCACAAAGATATGTCGACACAAACGGAAGCAATGCACGGATAGCTCTTTCTGCCACTTTTGGGTAGGAATCGCACATCAAGGGCCAAAATTCTGTGATTGATTTCTCATCGAACATATCTCTTGCTCCCGAATCAGTCCCCCCCCCTCCCTGAAAACCTGAATTCCCCCCCTGGTTGAGAACCCCTGTACTAGTGTGACCTTGTGGCTCATTGCCTCCAACCTTTAATGATGTTTGTTGTTTCAAATCAACTGTTTCCAGGTTGGTGGTTGCAACAGGGAGGTAAATCACTCACTAAATATGTTCCCAACTCCACTGTCTAGGGGCTCAAGTGTGTAGGTGAACACTCCATTTGAGTTGCTAGTTATGGGTTTGGTTATGGAATGATATTTGAAGGTTCAGTCCTTTTCTTTACTCTCATTGGTCGAGGTTCCTGAAAAATAAACACCTCGGTAATAATTGTGATAAATACTCTTGAAAAAAAATGTTATCACTACATTCATATACAGGTTGACAATCCTTTATCCGAAATCCTTGGGGCCAGAGGCATTTCGGTTTTGGAATTTTTCTGTTTTCAGAATGGTTTTTCTTTTTTTTTTTTTTTTTTTTTTTTTTTTTTGTGTGTATTAGCCCACCCGGTCATAGATCACTGACCCACTTTGGGGCCTGGGGATCGAAATTATAATAATAATAATAATTCATAGGTCTAGGTCGTGTTTCTCACATTTGATCTTTTTTTCATTCTTGTATTTCTTTACTGTATTATTATTATTTTATTATTACAGTATTATTATTATTATTTTATTATTACAGTATTATTATTATTAATTTTATTATTATATTTTATTATTATTTTTATTATTGTAATCATTATTTTATTTTGGTGTATTTTTATTAAATTTTATCTACTATGAATAATTATTACTGCTATTTCATTTTCGTCCCTCAGGCCCCGATGTGGGTCAGTGGTCTATGCCTGGGTGGGCTAATAATCCCTGTAAAAAAAAAAAAAAAAAAAAAAAAAAAAAAAAGAAGGACCCACTAAAAAACTTTCGGTTTTTAGAGCTTTTCGGTTTTTGGAATTTCGGATAAAGGGTTGTCAACCTGTAGTACAGTACAGTACCGTATAGGACTGTGCAGTATATCTATGCCTGGGACATTCCTCATGGTATACAGTACTGTTAGGGATTAATTTGTTTTCCAGTACAGTATATCATTGTTAGCATATTTTATGGTTACTATGTGAAGTGTTACTCTCCCATACACTAGTACTTGAAAGGTGTTTTAGTGGTGACCTCCGTGCTGAAGTGAAATACTGTGCCTCATACTGTACTTGTGTGATGGGTGCTGGGTGGGGTGATACATCTCTCTACTAGTGATGGGTAAAATGGGGCAACCCTACACTGAAGGATACAAGTGCCGAGTGCCTTTCCAGTTTCTCAGCCAATACGTACAAAGTTCCTTGAGAGGATGTATTGTGGTGATGGTATTTATAAACCTGCATTGTGAGTGTATGGTGGAATGGGGCACCAAGGATGTGCACTATGAACCTATTAAAGCTATTGAAACAGTGTATGATGAAACCCAAGACATTTATTTTGAGGTGATGAACTAGAGAATAGTTTTTATTTAAGAGATTAAAAGATTATCAGAAGGTAGGATTATATTGTACATGTTGCACACAAAATAAAGGTGACGTGTTGGATACACATTAGTCACGCATAAAAAACGTTAATTGGCTGAAGATCAGACGACTCCGAGCTGTTGTTGTTGTTGAACTATTCATCAAGAATGTTTTATGGTTAACTGCAGGTGAGGTAGTGTGAGTGTGAGACAATATGACACTGCAGACGAAGGAGTTTGACAACCCTACCCGGACAACTGGAGGGGGGTGATCATTCTGAAACTTATCGGACCGCTCCATAAAGATACTTTTTGGGGCAAGAAGGAGGTTGGTCTTGTGGAGGTTAAGCATGACACTATGTTGGAGTGGAGGAAAAGCTGAGGAGATTGAGGATGACAGACTCTATGTTGGAGTGGAGGAAGAGGTGACTAGGTACTATATGTCTTTTAAGATACTTAGTCAAGAGAGAAGAAGAATGTTGTGTTGTCTTCAGGCACGAGGGGTGTTGTGTTGTGTCTCGGAGGGTCCGGATCAGCACACCTTCCCATATCGTCTTAAGTCTAGCTTGAGAGTGATCACTGCCCACGGACGATGACATTACTCTGAAGAGAAGAAAGAAAATATAAAAGTCTGAAACCTTTAAATATGAATTGATTTTACATTTTGAAGAAGTAAAATCTGAAATGAATAGAATATTAAAATGAAAAACAAGAAGACAAAAGAAAAACAGAATGAGAAGACAGACAGAGTGAACATTATACAGTACAGGTACTTGTTAAAAAAAAATAATGCATTAATTCAAATATATTGAGGTATACAGTAAATATGTGGCTTGTGGGAAACTATACTGTACATGGGTCAAGTCACATTGATGTATTGTATAAGATTACAGTAGAGTAGACAGTATCTTATTAAGAGGTAAGAGTGGTTTATCCTTGAGCAAGAGGCATAACAAAGAGTAAGGAAGGAAATATATGATAGAAGAAATACTTAAGTTTTTATATACCAGCACTTTATATTTATTCTTGTTTATTTTGGTTCATTATACTGGTCAGTGGTGCCAGGGTTTGTTTTTACGTCTTGACAGCTTTAGGGTACAATGCATATATTCTTGGTTGTGGTATATCATGGTTGTTGATGGCAAGTTTTGGGTTGTGATGAGGAAGTAGTAAGGTTTGTTATATATTAAGAGATGGGTTGTGGTTGTGATGTCATAAAGTTGGAAGATCAAAAGTTTAGATTGAAGAAAGACTTAAGAAAGGCCAGCATGCTTTTAAAGGTGTGAGGAAAGTAAGAAAAGAAAGAAAGCATTGACATTATTTTTAGTACAAGTTGCATGTGATGGCCGGTGTTGAGATAAATACAAGGACTTGCGTTGATCTCGTCTCCAAAACATGAAGATAAAGAGATACAGTTGTTTGTTGGCTCGGTCCGGTGTTATGGTAAATACATATCTTAACAAATATATTGGTTGTCAGAGAGAATGATTTGATGGTTTTTAACTTTTTTTCCCGCATGAGTCGTGGTGGACAAGGGCAATGTTTACAGTGTTACAGTAAGAGGTGTGTGGGGCCCTGAGGGAGTGTATGTAACCTGACTCTCTCTCTGTTACTCACCTTTTGTACTACTGCTACTTACCCTCACTCTTCTCTCTCTTACACTTGTCTCTCATGATTTTTAAGTTTTTTTCTTATCTTTGGTTTTATTAAATACTTTTTGTCTCATCTTGGTTTTATTAAATACTTTTTGTCTCACTCATTACTATAGAGAGAATTTAAGCAACATTGTGGCAGCCTTAGAAAATTTTGGTTTGAGCTCATTTTTGGAGACAATTAAAAGGCCGTCTCCTGGAGTCTAACAGTGAATTATGGGAACTAAACTACCTTGATAATGGTACATTTATTCTTGCTAAAATTGGCCATTGTTACACTTTGTATGAGACTGCTTCAGATTTATTTCAGTTGTTTTGCTAAATTATGAGAGTATATTGTGGGTGAGAAATTCTCTAACCCCATCGCTACGGAGACGCCCCTTAATATTTTATGTAACACACCAGATGATTTTATTCAGCAGAGAGAGGAGCCTGTACACTAGTCTTTCCCAGAGTAGTCTGGTGTATGTAGGTCATAACTGCTGTGCCTACGTATGCAATTTGCCTTATTTTGCCTGCACGTGTTTTATTGTTTGGCGTTAAACTCACTCCCGTCCAATTCTTGCAAATTTACAAGTGACTGGCAAATATGTATTGAATGAGAAATGTTACCGAACTCTGTCTGGCTAATATATTATCAACCTGGTTATATATTTGTGGCCATCTGAAGTAATGTGTCAGATCGGTAACACTAAATTAGGCGAGGGCATAAATCTACCTTGTGTGTTGTGTCTCATCATAAGAAATTGTTTAGGGCGGTGAGTGCCCGGGCGAGAAGGATCAGTTCAGTTTGGGGTCTTAATATGACAAGAGGGGCAACATCTATGCCTTCACTGATGAGTTTCCTCCCTTCTGCCAACGCCGCCACGCCCCAGAGATCAAAGGCAGACTCGTGCAGGGTGCTGTGTACAGCCATATGATACTGTCAGCCCCGTGTTCTCGTACTAAATATAAGACCCCAAGAAAACCGCTTTGGTAGTCCGTTCATTATTCTAGACGCGTCCTCTGTGATAAACTGCTGACTTATTGATGTCTATGTTTTATTTTAGTGTTATAAAACTATTACTTTAAGTGGTACAATGTGTGGTGTCTTTTATTTGACATTTGTTTTATTTAGTATTCTAGTCACAGCTTAACCCTTACCTTATACAGACACACAATGGGACCTGCTGTATGTTAATGACTTGTGTTTTAGTGATGTAAGTAAAGGGCCACGTGTGGTAAGTTGACTCCTGTGGTACAAGTAAACTACCCTGTACTGTACTCTTTAACTCTTCTAAATAACTTTACTCTCATTCTCTTGTAGGCAACGTAAGTACCGAGGTCTCCTGCCCTTCCTGCCCTCGACGTGTCCCACACATGTCTCACACGACCCCCCAGTCAGACTGTCCCTCACATCCTCCCTCCAGTGTGTTGTAAGTTGTTACCCTCATGTTGGCTTGGCTCAGCTCAGCTCCTTGGGTGATGGTGATGCTGGCTCTCGTAACACCAACACTTCACTAACTGTAGGAAGTTGCTGTACTATACTGAACACAGTTAAGTAGGCTTTATTATACAGTTGGTCTTAGTTGTGTCTTGCTGAGTGTTGTGTCATGGTAGTAAAGTACAGTAGAACATGTGGGGTGAAGCTGGTAGTAATGTACAGTATACAAAGTTGACAATCTGGAAAAGTTGGGAAGGGGTTATAAAAAAGTGAGTTTCTTGGAAATTCCTAAATATTTTCCTGCAAGTACAAAATATCCCTCATACTGTATACACTGTTTTAACATTTTATGACTAGTTACAGTGATGTGGTGTACACTAAATATTCCTTACTTAAATGTACAGTATGTGCATTCAAGATGAAAAACACAAAAAATTAAATGTAGAGTTCAACAGAAAAACAAGAGTAAAACATTAGTAGAGGTGTGAATCATTGTAGTATTGTACAGTCATAAAGTAAACTTTTTAGGACTGAAGCTGTGTTCTCCTGTGACTGTTGCACCCTCAAGGCCATGGTGAACCCTTAGCTGGGGTGACTACTGTACTATTAGTCAGACTGAGGAATGTCTCAGGGTGGCTCATGTGTCACCTGCAGTATTTCTCATGTTTTTCTCTCCTCATATACATAACCTCACAGAGGGGGCATCACTCTTGTACACCAGCAGTCTTTCTTGTATTTATTATTGAAACTCACTTTTTTTTAATACTCTGTAATTACTGAGCACTTTAATTACACGCATCACGCTAACTCTTCTGTGTAGTAGTTATTTGTGCAATACAGTAGTCATATGCTTGGCTTTCCCGCCACTGGTGTAAGACAATACAGAGCATCAGCAGAAGGTTATCACTGTTAAATATGTTGGCTGTCAGTGAACAAGACTGGGAGATTTCTACACAGTAGAGACAGACAATGGAGTGAGTGACCTCAAGGGACTCCCCACCTGATAACCTAAGTGTTCACATGGCCCCAGGCTCTATATAAAGTGGGGTTACATGGCCTACAGCTGACACAACACCCAAGTGATGCCTCATGTGCTCACATTACCCACGTTTCAACCCAGCAGCTGGCTCTGTCCCCCCCCCCCCCCTTACAGAAGGTTACTTACTGATTGTGGTTTATTGAATAATCCACAGTGACGTAGATTTGTCTGAGTTATTCCAAATGACTCGTGTACAGTAGTTGTGGTGAAGGGAGTGACCATTAGGTTGAATTAATGTCAGAATATAGTTTAGAGTTATATATCTGATTTATATAAAAAAAATGCTTTGAGTTGAGATAAAGTGTGAGTATTTCTGTGTATCTGGAGTATTGATGTTGTACTGTACTGTACTGTATTACCACACTCGCTACCCAGGAGGTGTTTTATTGTCACTTTCTGCAGTTTTGTAAGCTTGAGAGGACTTGATATGTTTTATAAGTTATATAGATGTTCCACTAGTGTTTACATATACTGTATATAGTTTACAGTACAGTTTGTGGAGAACATTGCCTGAGTGATCATGACTTTCATCTTTTGGGCTGGGCCAACAATGTGTGTGTGTGGGTGTCTGTTTTGTGCATTCCTCTAACCCTTAATACCTGTTACGTATAAATTGAATCCTTAACATTTACATTAGCATGGTTTTATGTGCTAGATTTTTGTTTTAATGTAAGCGTGATATGAAGATGTCAAGAGTGGTGGTAGTGGATGAGGGACTGTATGTTCTCAGTGCACGGTAAGCTCGTCCATGTACAGTATTTCTCTTAGACTGGTAAGCTTATGATCAGTCATGTTTGTGCTAACTGGCATGATGCAGAGAGGTGAAGAAGAGCATGTAGAGAATAAACACTGCATTTTGATCTTATTTGTACCAAAAATATACCGCGGTGATCCTGAATCTAGCGTTTATATTTAAGTGAAAATATTATCTATACCTGTACATTGTTTTGGAGTATATATATATATATATATATATATATATATATATATATATATATATATATATATATATATATATATATATATATATATATATAGCCTATATACAGTATATAATTTTTTTTTTTTTTTTTTTTTTTTTTTAACTACACTGTACTATTGAAACTAGAGATATATACTGTACTGTATCCTGTCTTTAGCTGAGGACCAGAGAAAGGTACCCTGTATACACTGTACAGGTAAGTGGCTTATGCCTATTTATTGTTATTATTACAAATTAAGGTAGATTGGATAAACTGTCATGTCACATTACGTACCTGGGAACGACATTACCCGGGCACGACATTACCCGGGCACGACATTACCCGGGCACAACATTGCCTGTACGACCAATCTGTAACCTGATTGACGTTGATAAGAATGAGAGTTTGTGAAGGGAAGGAATGAACTCTGTACGGTGTTGTGTGGATAGTGATGTGGGTGTGGGGTAAATGTTGTGTGGATAATGGTAGTGTTGCGGGTAAATGTTGTGGAAAATGGTGGTGTTGTTTTGATAGTGATGGTGTTATGGGTAAATGTTGTGTGGATAATGGTAGTATTTTGGGTGTGGGTAAATGTGTGGATAATGATAGTGTTGTGGGTGTGGGTAAATGTTGTGTGGATAATGGTGGTGTTGTTTTGATAGTGATGGTGTTATGGGTAAATGTTGTGTGGATAATGGTAGTATTTTGGGTGTGGATAAATGTGTGGATAATGATAGTGTTGTGGGTGTGGGTAAATATTGTGTGGATAACGGCACTGTAGATGTGGGTAAATGTTGTGTAGATGTGGGTAAATATGTGGATAATGGTAGTTGCTGTGGGTAAGTCTAGTGCGGAAACTAGTGGCAGTATTGTGGATGTGGGTAAATATTGATGGTGAATGTGACTGCTGCTACTTACCTGTGGATATATGAACTGAATGATTAGACGTCTTGTCCTCTATACAATAATTAATTATATGAGAACTAAAAATCTATTCGTGATCAAAAAACTAGAATTATAGGAAACTGTATTATAGAAAGTAGAAAATATATTTGTATGATGAAACAAAACAATTATAGACGAAATAAAAATACCAAATTATAATGGAAAGTATAAGCACTTGAAGTACGCCGGGGGGGGGGGGGGGTCATAGGTAAGAGGTCTTTGGTACACCGTCTACCAGTGAGCCGTCAGTCACCTGTTAAGGATATCTGTGTCAACACCTTCGTTATCACCTGTTGTTTATTGTTATTGTGTCCCTCATTTATCCTTGTCAATATTGTCCACTGGTTTATTGTATGTTTTTATGCCCAAGTTTATCCTCTCTCTCTCTCTCTCTCTCTCTCTCTCTCTCTCTCTCTCTCTCTCTCTCTCTCTCTCTCTCTCTCTCTCTCTCTCCCCACACCTATCAAACACTTTTAAATGAGTTTATAATCCATTGTACTGTGTTATGGGGAGGGGCAGGGGGCTCGGCATGGGGGAGGGGTCAGGATCTCATCATTCATGGGTAATTACTTCATTGTAAACACCTTTGTCACAGCTGGACAACCAACACGCCAAATATCGCAAACACATCATTAAGTTTGTATAAAGGGGGGAGGGGGTGGTGGAGGAGAGAGGTGGGGGGCAAAGGAGGGATGGAGAGGAGAGAGGTGGGGGGAAAGGAGGGGAGAAGGATGGAGAGGTGGGGGTAGAGGATGGGGGAGGGATGGAGAGAGGTGGGGGGCAAAGCAGGAGGTCAGAAGTAGAGGGAAGGTGGGGGAGGGACGGAAGGAAGATCAGAGGGAGAAGGTGCAGAAATAGGGGGAAGAAGATGGGGAAGGGTATATGTGTGTGTCTTTCTTGTTACCGAAATATATTGAGTGTGAACGATTCAAGGGCGGATCCACGGGGGGGGGGGGGGACTCCTGGGGGTCTGGACCCCCCTTTTCACCAGAAAATTCCAACTTTTTCTTTAACGTCGTATTGTTCTCAGGCATTTTGGTGTAGTAAATCGTTTTTACTCTTGACTTCAGAATATCTCTTGATATCAAGTGCTCATGGCTTCAAAAATACCTCAAAATGGTCTTAAAATGCCCATGATATTGGTCAGATTTCAAAACCTCCAGCTGGGTGGCTCGCTATGTCCCTGAAATTATACCGAAGAGAACAACAACAATAATAACAGCGAGATGATTTTGTTTTGTTTAGTTTGACGTAGGTATTCGTTTTAGGGGTTGTTAGTTGTTATATAATGTGCTAAAATATTGACTTTGGCCTGGTATATATTTCCGAGACGTTGAGACGTGCTAAAATATTGACTTTGGCCTGGTATATATTTCCGAGACGTTGAGACGTGTGTGCGTGCTTGCTTCCTTCGAAAGTTTGTCAGTAACATTTTTAATTAAGAGAGTTTAGTGGTCAGTGTGTTTATGAGGCAGCCAGCGCGCGCGCACACATACACACATCTAGTTATTATATATCTTATTTGTATCACTTATGTTACTTGTATATTATTTGTAATTCGAAACCCATTCCCCAAATATGTAACTGTATATTTTCAGCCTTCTGGCTGCCAAGCTCTTTCAATAAACCGTTAATTATTATTATTATTACACTCACACGTTTCACCTGCTTGATATGTGTAACGAAGTGTGTGTGTTTTATGAAGGGTAGGACTGTAACGGGGTGATGAGGGGTGGGGTAGAGGAATTGAATTTAATGGATTGTGAGGTTGGTTAGGTGGAGGGAGAGGAGGGTAGGTAGGAGTGAATTGGGTGGAGGGAGTGGGCTAGTTGCAGGGTGGGATGGGTTAGAGGGGTCCATGACAAAATCCCCGCGGACAAAAACCCCACCGGACAAAAAAAAAAACACTGGACATAAACCCCACCCTACCGGACGAACCCCACAACGGACAAAATCCCCCTCGGTAAAAAATAAAACAAAACCTATTTAAAGTTTATCATAGCGAACATTATGAAATGTATTTTATATGATTAAGAATATATATGAAAACTATATAAGCATCAACATTTATCTCATGTTAAAAAAAAGACAAAATCTAATTGGAGTTTTTAGTAATTTCTTACAAATCCACTTTGGCAATATATCTTACTAAGACGATGTATGGACCAAATGAAGTGTAGGTCTTACTGAACTACGTAATCATATCGTAAGCGTCGGATGATCAAAGGGAGCTTTGCAGCGTGAAGTTCTGCAGTATATATATATATATATATATATATATATATATATATATATATATATATATATATATATATATATATATATATATATAAAGGTTGTATGAATATCAATATCGCTGATGTACAACTACAGTACAGTACTGGTTGATGTAATTAAAAAATAAGGTATTGATTTTTACATATATACGTATGTAACAGGTATATGTGTACTGTAATTATATTTTTTCTTTCATGTAACTTACACTTCATAATGTTATCTGTACGAAATTGTTAAAAACTTTCAATAAGTTTGTTTTATTTTCTACCATGAGATAAATATTGAGGCTTAAATAGGTTTAATTTATGTTTTTACCATATAACCTACACTTCATAATGTACCATACATACAGTGTCTTAGTAAGAGATACATCAAAGTGAATTTGTAAGAAAATTATTGAAAACATAAAATATTTTTTTTTCTTAAGCAGTGTTTGAGTACATTTCATAATGTTCGCTATTATAAACTTTAAATAGATTTTGTTTCATTTTTTACTATGAGGGGATTTTGTCCGTTGTGGGTTTAGTCCGGTAGGGTGGGGTTTATGTCCGGTGGGGTTTTTTTGTCCTAGGGGATTTTGTCCGTATCCCGGGTTAGAGGGGATTGAGTGGTGGGTTAGATACAGGGAGGGTGGGTAGAGGAGTGGCGGTGTCAAAGCCGTGAATAAATTGCTTGTGGCTCCCCAGGGTGATGTACTGTATAATGAAGTGAGCGCCTTTAATGGTGTCTCTCTCTCTCTGTCTCTTGGTGTCACTGCCTATGTCTCTCTCTCTGTCTGTCTCTTGGTGCCTATGTCTCTCTCTGTCTCTTGGTGTCACTGCCTATGTCTCTCTGTCTGTTTCTTGGTGTCACTCTCTCTCTGTCTTACTCCGTCTGCCTGTCTATCTGTCTAGCCTTCCACTCCTATAATTCACTAGTTTCACTCAAGGTTGTTATGATGGTGGTGACAAGACTGTGCCTGTTGTCGGGGTCTGCAACACTCGCCCTCCACGCCACAAGCAGAGGATTCGTCCGTCCTTGCTTAGCGAAGTGTTGGTATGTCGAGGTTACCAGCCGGAGTTAAGGCAGCTCTCTGTGAGAGAGAGAGAGAGAGAGACCCCATGAATAGGTGATAGAGGGCGTGGTCGAGGCAGTTGGTTGTCGCTTCTCCCCGGGGGAATTGGTTACACAACTCGGCTTTCACCTGGGGCTCCATTATTTATCTATCCAAGGGGAACAACCACACGGCCGGCCTTCCCTCCTTGTCCTTACTCACTCCCTGCGTCACTCCTTCCCTCCGTCCGTCACTCCTAACCTCCCTCCGTCCGTCACTCCTTCCCTCCCTCCCTCCGTCACTCCTTCCCTCCCTCCTTGCGTCTCCCCTTCCTTCCCTCTTTCCCTGCATCCTTTCACTCCTCCCCTCCCTGCCCTTCCTACGTCTCCCCTCCCTTCTTGCGTGTCCCCTTCCCTCCCTCCCTGCATCTCCTCTTCCCTTTTTCCATCTTTCCCTGCGTCCTCCCTTTCCTCACTCCATCCTTTCCTCCCTCCTTCCCTCTCCTCAAGGTAACCAGTTTACAGTAAGGGATACCTACCCTGAGGTACTCTAGTATATACACACAAAATAAATCAACTCATGTTAGTGTAAAGGTGCATCAGTTAGTGTAAGGGGTGGATCAGTTAGTGTAAGGGGTGGAGCAGTTAGTGTAAGGGGTGGATCAGTTAGTGTAAGGAGTGGAGCAGTGAGTGTAAGGGGTGGATCAGTTAGTGTAAGGGGTGGAGCAGTTAGTGTAAGGGGTGGAGCAGTTAGTGTAAGGGGTGGATCAGTTAGTGTAAGGGGTGGATCAGTTAGTGTAAGGAGTGGAGCAGTTAGTGTAAGGGGTGGATCAGTTAGTGTAAGGGGTGGAGCAGTTAGTGTAAGGGGTGGAGCAGTTAGTGTAAGGAGTGGAGCAGTGAGTGTAAGGGGTGGATCAGTTAGTGTAAGGGGTGGAGCAGTTAGTGTAAGGGGTGGAGCAGTTAGTGTAAGGAGTGGAGCAGTTAGTGTAAGGGGTGGAGCAGTTAGTGTAGGGGGTGGAGCAGTTAGTGTAGGGGGTGGAGCAGTGAGTGTAAGGGGTGGAGCAGTTAGTGTAAGGGGTGGAGCAGTTAGTGTAAGGGGTGGAGCAGTTAGTGTAAGGGGTGGAGCAGTTAGTGTAAGGAGTGGAGCAGTTAGTGTAAGGGGTGGATCAGTTAGTATAAGGGGTGGAGTAGTTAGTGTAAGGGGTGGAGCAGTTAGTGTAAGGAGTGGAGCAGTGAGTGTAAGGGGTGGATCAGTTAGTGTAAGGGGTGGATCAGTTAGTGTAAGGGGTGGAGCAGTTAGTGTAAGGAGTGGAGCAGTTAGTGTAAGGAGTGGAGCAGTTAGTGTAAGGGGTGGATCAGTTAGTGTAAGGGGTGGAGCAGTTAGTGTAAGGGGTGGAGCAGTTAGTGTAAGGGGTGGAGCAGTTAGTGTAAGGAGTGGAGCAGTTAGTGTAAGGAATGGAGCAGTTAGTGTAAGGAGTGGAGCAGTTAGTGTAAGGGGTGGAGCAGTTAGTGTAAGGGGTGGAGCAGTTAGTGTAAGGAGTGGAGCAGTTAGTGTAAGGGGTGGAGCAGTTAGTGTAAGGAGTGGAGCAGTTAGTGTAAGGGGTGGAGCAGTTAGTGTAAGGGGTGGAACAGTTAGTGTAAGGGGTGGAACAGTTAGTGTAAGGGGTAGACCGGTTAGTGTAAGGGTGAAACAATTAGTGTAAGGGGTGGAACAGTTAGTGTAAGGGTGAAACAATTAGTGTAAGGAGTGGAGCAGTTAGTGTAAGGGGTAGACCGGTTAGTGTAAGGGGTGGAGCAGATAGTGTAAGGGTGAAACAATTAGTGTAAGGAGTGGAGCAGTTAGTGTAAGGGGTAGACCGGTTAGTGTAAGGGTGAAACAATTAGTGTAAGGGGTGGAACAGTTAGTGTAAGGGTGAAACAATTAGTGTAAGGAGTGGAGCAGTTAGTGTAAGGGGTAGACCGGTTAGTGTAAGGGATGGAGCAGTTAGTGTAAGGGGTGGAACAGTTAGTGTAAGGGATGGACCAGTTAGTGTAAGGGGTGAAACAGTTAGTGGAAGGATGAAACACTTAGTGTAAGGGTGTGGAGCAGTTAGTGTAAGGGATGGAACAGTTAGTGTAAGGGGTGGACCGGTTAGTGTAGGGGGTGGAACAGTTAGTGGAAGGGGTGGAACAGTTAGTGTAAGGGGTGGATCGGTTAGTGTAAGGGGTGGAACAGTTAATGTAACGGGTGGACCAGTTAGTGTAAGGGGTGGAACAGCTAGTGTAAGGGGTGGAGCAGTTAGTGTAAAGGATGAAACAGTGTAAGGGTGGAACCGTTAGTGTAAGGGTGGATAGGTTAGTTTAAGGGATGGAGCAGTTACTGCATGAGGCTGAAACGGTTAGTGTGAGAGGTGGAACGGTTATTGTGAGGAGTGGAACAGTTAGTGTAAGAGGTGGAACAGTTAATGTAAGGGGTGGAACAGATAGTGCGAGAGGTGGAACGATTATTATACGGAGTGGATCAGTTAGTGTAAGAGGTGGAACAGTTAATGGAAGGAGTGGAGGTGTTCGTGTAAGGGGTAGAACACTTAGTGTAAGGGTGTGGAGCAGTTAGTGTAAGGGGTGGAACAGTTAGTGTAAGGGGTGGAGCAGTTAGTGTAGGGGTGGAGCAGTTTGTGGAAGGGGTGGAACAGTTAGTGTAAGGGGTGGATTGGTTAGTGTTAGGGGTGGACCGGTTAGTGTAAGGGATGGACCAGTTGGTGTAACGGGTGGAACAGTTAGTGTAAGGGGTGGAACAGTTAGTGGAAGGGGTGGAGCAGTTAGTGTAAAGGTGAAACAATTAGTCTAAGGGGTGAAGCAGTTAGTGGAAGGGGTGGAACAGTTAGTGTAAGGGGTGGACCGGTTGGTGCAAGGGGTAAACCAGTTAGTGGAAGGGGTGGAACAGTTAGTGTAAGGGGTAGACCGGTTAGTGTAAGGGTGAAACAGTTAGTGTAAGGAGTGGAGCAGTTAGTGTAAGGGGTGGACCGGTTAGTGCAAGGGGTGGAACAGTTAGTGTAAGGGGTGGAACAGTTAGTGTAAGGGGTGGAACGGTTAGTGTAAGGGGTGGAACAGTTAGTGTAAGGGGTGGAACGGTTAGTGTAAGGGGTGGAACAGTTAGTGTAAGGGGTGGAACAGTCAGTGTAAGGGGTGGAACAGTTAGTGTAAGGGGTGGACCGGTTAGTGTAGGTGGTGGACCGGTTTGTGTAAGGAAAGGACCAGTTAGTGTAATGGGTGGAACAGTAAGTGTATGGGTGGAACAGTTAGTGTAAGGGTGAAACAATTAGTGTAAGGGGTGGAACAGTTAGTGTAAGGGGTAGACCAGTTAGTGTAAGGGATGGACCAGTTAGTGTAAGGGGTGGAACAGTTAGTGTAAGGGGTGGAACAGTTAGTGTAAAGGGTGGAAGATATAGTGTAAGGGGTGGAACAGTTAGTGTAAGGGGTGGAACAGTTAGTGTAAAGGGTGGAAGAGATAGTGTAAGGGGTGGAACACTTAGTGTAAGGGTGTGGAGCAGTTAGCGTAAGGGGTGGAACACTTAGTGTAAGGGGTGGACCGGTTAGTGTAGGGGGTGGACTGGTTAGTGTAAGGGGTGGAACAGTTAGTGTAAGGGGTGGATCGGTCAGTGTAAGGGGTGGACCAGTTAGTGTAAGGGATTGACCAGTTAGTGTAATGGGTGGAACAGTTAGTGTAAGGGGTGGAACAGTGAGTGGAAGGGGTGGAGCAGTTAGTGTATGGGGTGAAACAGTTAGTGGAAGGGTGAAACAATTAGTGTAAGGGATGGAACAGTCAGTGGAAGGGTGAAACAGTTAGTGTAAGGGGTGGAGCAGTTAGTGTAAGGGGTAGACCGGTTAGTGCCAGGGAAGGACCAGTTAGTGTAAGAGATGGAACAGTTAGTGGAAGGGGTGGACCGGTTAGTGCTAGGGGTAAACCAGTTAGTGTAAGGGGTGGAGCAGTTAGTGTAAGGGGTGGAACAGTTAGTGTAGGGGGTGGAACACAGTGTAAGGGTGTGGAGCAGTTAGTGTAAGGGGTGGACCGGCTAGTGTTGGGGGTGGACCGGTTAGTGTAAGGGGTGGAACAGTTAGTGGAAGGGGTGGAACAGTTAGTGTAAGGGGTGGACCGGTTAGTGTAAGGGGTGGAACAGTTAGTGGAAGGGGTGGAACAGTTAGTGTAAGGGGTGGATCGGTTAGTGTAAGGGGTGGACCGGTTAGTGTAAGGGATGGACCAGTTAGTGTAACGGGTGGAACAGTTTATGTATGGGGTGCAACAGTTAGTGGAAGGGGTGGAGCAGTTAGTGTAAGGGGTGAAACAGTTAGTGGAAGGGTGAAACAACTAGTGTAAGGGGTGCAACAGTTAGTGGAAGGGGTGGAACAGTTAGTGAAAGGGGTGGACCGGTTGGTGTAGGGGGTGGGACAGTTAATGTAAGGGGTGGAACAGTTAGTGTAAGGGGTGGACCGGTCAGTGTAAGGGGTGGACCGGTCAGTGTAAGGGGTGGACCGGTTAGTGCAAGGGGTGGAACAGTTAGTGTAAGGGGTGGACCGGTCAGTGTAAGGGATGGACCGGTTAGTGTAAGGGGTGGAACAGTTAATGTAAGGGATGGACCAGTTTGTGTAAGGGGTGGAACACTTAGTGTAAGGGGTGGAACACTTAGTGTAAGGGTGTGGAGCAGTTAGTGTAAGGGGTGGACCGGTTAGTGTAACGGGTGGAACATTTAGTGTAAGGGATGGACCAGTTAGTGTAACGGGTGGAACAGTTAGTGTATGGGGTGGAACAGTTAGTGGAAGGGGTGGAGCAGTTAGTGTAAGGGGTGAAACAGTTAGTGGAAGGGTGAAACAATTAGTGTAAGGGGTGGAACAGTTAGTGTAAGGGTAAAACAATTAGTGTAAGGGGTGGAGAAGTTAGTGTAAGGGATGGACCAGTTAGTGTAAGGGATGGAACAGTTAGTGGAAGGGGTGGAACAGTTTGTGTAAGGGGTGGAGCAATTAGTGTGAGGGGTGGAACAGTTAGTGTAAGGGGTGGAACACTTAGTGTAAGGGTGTGGAGCAGTTAGTGTAAGGGGTGGACCGGTTAGTGTAAGGGTGGAACAGTTAGTGTAAGGGGTGGAACAGTTAGTATAAGGGGTGGATCGGTTAGTGTAAGGGGTGGACCAGTTAGTGTAAGGGATGGAACAGTTAGTGGAAGGGGTGGATCGGTTAGTGTAAGGGGTGGATCGGTTAGTGTAAGGGGTGGACCGGTTAGTGTATGGGGTGGACCAGTTAGTGTAAGGGGTGGAACAGTTACTGTAAGGGGTGGAACACTTAGTGTAAGGGTGTGGAGCAGTTAATGTAAGGGGTGGAACAGTTAGTGTAAGGGTTGGACCGGTTAGTGTAAGGGGTGGAACAGTTAGTGGAAGGGGTGGAACAGTTAGTGTAAGGGGTGGATCGGTTAGTGTAAGGGGTGGACCGGTTAGTGGAAGGGGTGGAACACTTAGTGTAAGGGGTGGACCAGTTAGTATAAGGGGTGGAACACTTAGTGTAAGGGGTGGATTGGTTAGTGTAAGGGGTGGAACAGTTAGTGGAATGGTGAAACAACTAGTGTAAGGGGTGGAACAGTAAGTGTAAGGGGTGGACAGGTTGGTGTAGGGGGTGGGACAGTTAATGTAAGGGGTGGAACAGTTAGTGGAAGGGGTGGACCGGTCAGTGTAAGGGGTGGACCGGTCAGTGTAAGGGATGGACCGGTTAGTGCAAGGGGTGGAACAGTTAGTGTAAGTTGTGGACCGGTCAGTGTAAGGGGTGGAACAGTTAGTGGAAGGGGTGGAACAGTTAGTGGAAGGGGTGGAACAGTTAATGTAAGGGATGGACCAGTTTGTGTAAGGGGTGGAACAGTTAGTGTAAGGGGTGGAACTCTTAGTGTAAGGGGTGGAACACTTAGTGTAAGGGTGTGGAGCAGTTAGTGTAAGGGGTGGAACAGTTAATGAATGGGGTGGACCGGTTAGTGTAGGGGGTGGACCGGTTAGTGTAAGGGGTGGAACAGTTAGTGTAAGGGGTGGAACAGTTAGTGTAAGGGGTGGATCGGTTAGTGTAAGGGATGGACCGGTTAGTGTAAGGGGTGGAACAGTTAGTGTAAAGGGTGGAAGATATAGTGTAAGGGGTGGAACAGTTAGTGTAAGGGGGTGGAACAGTTAGTGTAAAGGGTGGAAGAGATAGTGTAAGGGGTGGAACACTTAGTGTAAGGGTGTGGAGCAGTTAGCGTAAGGGGTGGAACACTTAGTGTAAGGGGTGGACCGGTTAGTGTAGGGGGTGGACTGGTTAGTGTAAGGGGTGGAACAGTTAGTGTAAGGGGTGGATCGGTCAGTGTAAGGGGTGGACCAGTTAGTGTAAGGGATTGACCAGTTAGTGTAATGGGTGGAACAGTTAGTGTAAGGGGTGGAACAGTGAGTGGAATGGGTGGAGCAGTTAGTGTATGGGGTGAAACAGTTAGTGGAAGGGATGGAACAGTCAGTGGAAGGGTGAAACAATTAGTGTAAGGGGTGGAGCAGTTAGTGTAAGGGGTAGACCGGTTAGTGCCAGGGATGGACCAGTTAGTGTAAGAGATGGAACAGTTAGTGGAAGGGGTGGAACAGTTAGCGTAAGGGGTGGACCGGTTAGTGCTAGGGGTAAACCAGTTAGTGTAAGGGGTGGAGCAGTTAGTGTAAGGGGTGGAACAGTTAGTGTAGGGGGTGGAACACAGTGTAAGGGTGTGGAGCAGTTAGTGTAAGGGGTGGACCGGCTAGTGTAGGGGGTGGACCGGTTAGTGTAAGGGGTGGAACAGTTAGTGGAAGGGGTGGAACAGTTAGTGGAAGGGGTGGATCGGTTAGTGTAAGGGGTGGACCGGTTAGTGTAAGGGGTGGAACAGTTAGTGTAAGGGGTGGATCGGTTAGTGTAAGGGGTGGACCGGTTAGTGTAAGGTGATGGACCAGTTAGTGTAACGGGTGGAACAGTTTATGTATGGGGTGCAACAGTTAGTGGAAGGGGTGGAGCAGTTAGTGTAAGGGGTGAAACAGTTAGTGGAAGGGTGAAACAACTAGTGTAAGGGGTGCAACAGTTAGTGGAAGGGGTGGAACAGTTAGTGAAAGGGGTGGACCGGTTGGTGTAGGGGGTGGAACAGTTAGTGTAAGGGGTGGAACTCTTAGTGTAAGGGGTGGAACACTTAGTGTAAGGGTGTGGAGCAGTTAGTGTAAGGGGTGGACCGGTTAGTGTAGCGGGTGGAACAATTGGTGTAAGGGGTGGAACAGTTAGTGTAAGGGATGGACCAGTTAGTGTAAGGGGTGGAACAGTTAGTGTAAGGGGTGGAACAGTTAGTGGAAGACGTGGAGCAGTTAGTGTAAGGGGTGAAACAGTTAGTGGAAGGGTGAAACAATTAGTGTAAGGGGTGGAGCAGTTAGTGTAAGGGGTGGAGCAGTTAGTGTAAGGGGTGGAGCAGTTAGTGTAAGGGATGGAACAGTTAGTGGAAGGGATGGAACAGTTAGTGTAAGGGGTGGACCGGTTAGTGCTAGGGGTAAACCAGTTAGTGTAAGGGGTGGAACAGTTAGTGTAAGAGGTGGAACAGTTAGGTAAGGGTGGAACAGTTAGTGTAAGGGGTGGAACAGTTAGTATGAGGGGTGGACCGGTTAGTGTAAGGGGTGGAGCAATTAGTGTAAGGGGTAGAACAGTTTGTGTAAGAGGTGGAACAGTTAGTGTAAGGGGTGGAACAGTTAGTGCAAGGGGTAGACCGGTTAGTTTAAGGGATGGAGCAGTTAGTGTATGGGGTGAAATGGTTAGTGTGAGAGGTGGAACGGTTATTGTAAGGGATGGAACTGTTTGTGTAAGGGATGGAACAGTTAGTGTAAGGGGTGGAACAGATAGTGCGAGAGGTGGAAGGATTATTGTGAGGAGTGGAACAGGTAGTGTAAGAGGTGGAACAGTTAGTGTAAGGGGTGGAACAGATAGTGCGAGGTGGAACGATTATTATAAGGAGTGGAACAGTTAGTGTAAGGGGTGGAGCATTTAGTTTAAGGAGTGGAGCGGTTAGTGTAAGGGTTGGAACAGTTAGTGTAATTGGTGGAACAGTTAGTGTAAGGGGTGGAACAGTTAGTGTAATTGGTGGAACAGTTAGTGTAAGGGGTGGACCAGTTAGTGTAAGGGGTGGACCAGTTAGTGTAAGGGGTGGACCAGTTAGTGTAAGGGGAGGTTGAGGTGTAATTAATTTGTATTTAATTTTTCATTAATAATTACACCATCATCTCCTCTCCCCACGCACTACGCTCCCCACTTCCATTCCTCCGCAGCTCCCTACCCCCTCCGCTCCCTACCCTCCTCCGCTCCCTACCCCTTCCGCTCCCCACTCCCAACCCTCCTCCGCTCCCCACTCCCCACCCCCTCCGCTCCCTACCCCCTACCCTCTGTTCCCTACCCCTTCCGCTCCCCACTCCCTACCCCTCCCGCTCCCCACTCCCTACCCCTTCCGCTCCCCACGCCCTACCCCTTCCGCTCCCCACTCCCTACCCTCTTCCGCTCCCTACCCCTTCCGCTCCCCACTCCCTACCCTCCTCCGCTCCCCACTCCCTACCCTCCTCCGCTCCCCGTTCCCTGCCCTCCTCCGCTCCCCACTCCCTACCCTCCTCCGCTCCCTGCTCCCTACCCTCCTCCGCTCCCCACTCCGTACCCTCCTCCGCTCCCCAGAGTTATCATGGTGTAAGAAGTGGATTAATGGGCAGAATTATCATGGTGTAAGAAGTGGATTAATGGACAGAATTATCATGGTGTAAGAAGTGGATTAATGGACAGAATTATCATGGTGTAAGAAGTGGATTAATGGACAGAATTATCATGGTGTAAGAAGTGGATTAATGGACAGAATTATCATGGTGTAAGAAGTGGATTAATGGACAGAATTATCATGGTGTAAGAAGTGGATTAATGGACAGAATTATCATGGTGTAAGAAGTGGATTAATGGACAGAATTATCATGGTGTAAGAAGTGGATTATCAGAGTTATCGTAACCCGTTGGCTGGCGGTGACTTGTCAGTGTTATACTAAATAACATAGTCGCCTTGGTCTGGGTGTGTGTGTCTGTCTTTGTCTGTGTACGTGTGTTTCTGTCTTTGTCTGTGTACGTGTGTGTGTCTTTGTCTGTGTGTGTGTGCTATCTCTGTGTGTGTGTAAGTATGTATGTCTGTCTGTTTGTCTGTCTGTGTATCTGTGTGTGTATGTATGTATGTCTGTATGTATGTCTGTCTGTCATCTGTGTGTGTGTGTGTGGGTAGGCAGCTGGTTTTTCCTCCTGACACCACCTGGCATCTCTAACAACCACATGATCTCTCTTGACACCATCTGACCTCTCCTGACATCCCTTGACACCATCTGACCTCTCCTGACATCCCTTGACACCATCTGACCTCTCCTGACATCCCTTGACACCACCTCCTGAAGGCAGTTGAGTGCAATGGCAACCCTCGCTGCCTCCTTGTGTTCATTACTACAGGGTGTGTCACAAGTCTCGCACCGTGGG
This sequence comes from Homarus gammarus, assembly GCA_958450375.1. NCBI lineage: Eukaryota > Metazoa > Arthropoda > Malacostraca > Decapoda > Nephropidae > Homarus > Homarus gammarus. Next base: position 165,223 of record CAUDMG010002576.1, on the reverse strand, counting down.
TAAAATACAGGGTGTGTCATAAGTCTCGCACCGTGGGTAAAATACAGGGTGTGTCACAAGTCTCGCACCGTGGGTAAAATACAGGGTGTGTCATAAGTCTCGCACCGTGGGTAAAATACAGGGTGTGTCATAAGTCTCGCACCGTGGGTAAAATACAGGGTGTGTCACTAGTCTCGCACCGTGGGTAAAATACAGGGTGTGTCATAAGTCTCGTACCATGGTTAAAACACAGGGTGTGTCACAAGTCTCGCACCGTGGGTAAAACACGGTGTGTCATAAGTTTTGCAAAGGAGGTTATACTGGTGGAGCCCACTGAGGGGTTCTACTGGTGGAGCCCACTGAGGGGTTCTACTGGTGGAGCCCACTGAGGGGTTCTACTGGTGGAGCCCACTGGGAGGTTCTACTGGTGGAGCCCACTGGGAGGTTCTACTGGTGGAGCCCACTGGGTAGTTCTACTGGTGGAGCCTACTGGGTAGTTCTACTGGTGGAGCCCACTGGGAGGTTCTACTGGTGGAGCCTACTGGGTAGTTCTACTGGTGGAGCCCACTGAGGGGTTCTACTGGTGGAGCCCACTGGGAGGTTCTACTGGTGGAGCCTACTGGGTAGTTCTACTGGTGGAGCCCACTGGGAGGTTCTACTGGTGGAGCCCACTGGGTAGTTCTACTGGTGGAGCCCACTGGGTAGTTCTACTGGTGGAGCCCACTGGGTAGTTCTACTGGTGGAGCCCACTGGGTAGTTCTACTGGTGGAGCCTACTGGGTAGTTCTACTGGTGGAGCCCACTGGGTAGTTCTACTGGTGGAGCCTACTGGGTAGTTCTACTGGTGGAGCCCACTGGGTAGTTCTACTGGTGGAGCCCACTGGGTAGTTCTACTGGTGGAGCCCACTGGGTAGTTCTACTGGTGGACCTTACTGGGTAGTTCTACTGGTGGACCCCACTGGGTAGTTCTACTGGTGGAGCCCACTGGGTAGTTCTACTGGTGGAGCCCACTGGGTAGTTCTACTGGTGGAGCCCACTGGGTAGTTCTACTGGTGGAGCCTACTGGGTAGTTCTACTGGTGGAGCCTACTGGGTAGTTCTACTGGTGGAGCCCACTGGGTAGTTCTACTGGTGGAGCCCACTGGGTAGTTCTACTGGTGGAGCCTACTGTGTGAGCCAATAACATTACCCGCTAGCATGATAAGGGGCGAAGGTGTGAACTGCCGCCTCTTACGTGATATTGTCAATGACTTGGTGGAATGTTGTTACAGAAGTTTAGGTGAGGTGACGTGTGAGGTGTGTGGTGAAGTGACGTGTAACGTGTGTGGTGAGGTGAGGGTAGTGAGGTGTGTGGTGAGGTGACGTGTGTGGGTAGTGAGGTGTGTGGGGTGAGGTGAGGTGTGTGGGTAGTGAGGTGTGTGGCGTGAAGTGAGGTGTGTGGTGAGTTATGTGAAGTGTGGTGATGCAGGCACTGACACCCCTCTCAGCGTAGTGCCATACAGACAACAGTAAGGCACAGTGCCGCTTTTCCACACCAGGTATTTTATTGTTTGTTGACACTATTTTTGTACCTGGGGAAATGGGTCATAAGTGTGTCATTTGGGGGGGGGGGGATTCACTCCCCCTCCTCACCCCCCAGGATCATACTGCAGGTTGAGTACCACAGCAGCTTGGGTACCACAGCAGCTCGATTACCACTGCAGCTTGGGTGCCACAGCAGCTTGAGGGCCACAGCAGCTCGATTACCACTGCAGCTTGGGTGCCACAGCAGCTTGAGGGCCACAGCAGCTCGATTACCACTGCAGCTCGATTACCACTGCAGCTTGAGGGCCACAGCAGCTCGATTACCACTGCAGCTTGGGTGCCACAGCAGCTTGAGGGCCACAGCAGCTCGATTACCACTGCAGCTTGGGTGCCACAGCAACTTGAGGGCCACAGCAGCTTGAGTACCACAGCGCACACAGACACGACACCTCTCCTTTACTTTACGCTCTGCTGTTGTTGTCAAGTCTGGAGAAAAAACCTGACCTTATGGGAACAGGCACCTGACATAGCCCCCCCCCCCCCCCCCCCCCGCCATCACCTGCAGGAGGAGGTTGCCTAAGATGAGTTTGCCGGAGGTTACATCAGCGTCTCATAGTGGGCTGGACGGGAACACCAGGCGTAGATGATTGCTCGTGCTGGCGGTGGCTTTATACGTATAGAGACCAGCCCAAACTTTCCGCCTTGTTGACCAAAATGTTGTTAACGTAGGATGTTTGGGTACCCGCAAGGTGTGTGGACGAACCACTTGACCTGACTGTGACCTGCTACATGTCACAGTCAGGTCAGCGATACACACCTGGTCCACGTCTCAGTACAGGGGCCGTGAGTGTAAGTGGCTTCATTAAGATAGTGGTGGGTAGGGGTGGTAGTGGTGGGTGGCAGGTAAGGGTAGTAGTGGTGGGCGGCAGGTAGGGGTAGTGTAGTGGGCGGCAGGTAGGGGTTGTAGTGGGCGGCAGGTAGGGGTTGTAATGGTGGGTGGTAATGGGCGGCAGGTAGGGGTGGGGTGGTGGGTGGCAGGTCCCTAGGGCGGTAGGTAAGGCCGGAGTGTTGGGCGGCAGGTAGGGTCGCGGGCGGGGGTAGGGCGTGGTGGGTGACAGGACGCGGGCGTGGTGGGCGGGCGGACGGCTGGATGCTGCATAAATGATACGGATCAATGCTGGGTGATTCTCTCCCCCGCCCACCGCCCGCCCGCCGCCCGTCCTCCTGCCAGACCTCCACCTCACCTTGCCATCCTGATACACCCAAGATGACACTGCTGCCGCCCCCCCCCGGCTCTCACCCCCCTTCTCCACCTACCACCCCTCACCTCTACCACCCCTCACCACTACCTCCCCTCACCACTACCTCCCCTCACCACCACCACCCCTCACCACCACCTCCCCTCACCACCACCTCCCCTCACCACCACCTCCCCTCACCACTACCACCCCTCACCACCACCACCCCTCACCACCACCTCCCCTCACCACCACCTCCCCTCACCACCACCACACCTCACCTCCACCACACCTCACCTCCACCACCCGTCACCTCCACCACCCCTCAGCACCACCCCTCACCACCACCTCCCCTCACCTCCACCACCCCTCACCACTACCTCCCCTCACCACCACCACCCCTCACCTCCACCACCCCTCACCACTACCTCCCCTCACCACCACCTCCCCTCACCACCACCCCTCACCTCCACCACCCCTCAGCACCACCCCTCACCTACCCCTCCCCCCTCCCTCACCGTCAGCCCGGAACATGTAAATAAGATAAGAGTTATTGAAACACACCGTCAAGGATTGGTTATTAGGTCTCTCTCTCTCTCTCTCTCTCTCTCTCTCTCTCTCTCTCTCTCTCTCTCCTTCACCTTCCACCCCTTCTTCCCCCCTTCACCTCTTACTTCCCCTTTACACCCCTTCCCCCTCCAACACTTCCTTCCACCTCCACCCTTTCCTTGCCCCTTTCCCCTCCACCCATTCCTCGCCTCTTCCCCCTTCACCCCTTCCTCCCCTCCACTCCTTCCTTCCCCTTCCACCCCTACCCTCCCCTCCTTCCCTCCCTCCCCCTCATCCCCCCCTCTACCCCTTCCCTCTCTCTTGGGTATGGGAGTAGAAAAAGGTACACATCTATTATCTCTGACCCATTACAGGTGTTCAGTATACCTGTGGCAGTGTCAATGAGGCTTGTACTTACTGATTAGCGTCGTCACCTGTAGTGTTACCCTGACACCAGCATCTCGTGGTCGGCAGATAGTGTTACCATACCTCCTTGTGCTTCCAAATCCCTCAACAACTTTCTTTCTTTTTTCTTTCTTTCTTTCTTTCTTTCTTTCTTTCTGGTCTACAATATTCAAGGGTTGTGTTTGACAGTGAGATAATGATACCCGCGTTATGTTTATTATTCACTATTTCCGTGTTGTTGTTGTGAGGTGAAGGTATCCACAACAGGTTAATAATGGCTCATAACTCTGTCAACAGGAGGTGATGTGACTGTACAGGTAGAACTGGGGTCTTGTCCTTACCTTGGCTTAATGAGGTAGACAGTGATCATATACTGTAGTTAGCCAGGAAGTGGGGACGGTGTGTGTGTGTGTGTGCGCGCGCGCGCGCCAAGTATCACCTACATTGTTGTGTGTATGTGAAGTATGTTGTGTTTGTGTGTGTGTGTGTGTTATGAGGTGTGAGGGGGGGGGGGGCAGGGCAGGGGGTAGAGTGCCCGGCCTATGGTTGGCAGGTGGCCAGGGAGGGCCACAGTGCCACCCTAACCCCGGGAACAGGTGCCGGTGTTGTTGGTCACTCTTCCACCCACCGCCCACACTCCAACCACTTACAACCACACTCCATCGCCCACACCCACCCACTCCCAACCACCCACACCTGCTCTCCACCGTCCACACCCACCCACATTCCAATCACCCATACCCCACCACCCACACTCCACCACCCACACTCCACCCCCACACTCCACCACCCACACTCCACTCCCCACACCGACCCTGATGGCCACATGACAACCCCCTGACCCCTCCCCACCCCCCCGACCCCTACCCACCCCCCCGACCCCTACCCACCCCCCCGACCCCTCCCCACCCCCCCGACCCCTCCCCACCCCCCCCCGACCCCTCCCCACCCCCCCGACCCCTCCCCACCCCCACGACCCCTCCCTCATGCTCAGCGTGTTCCGCCGCCGAATTGGAGGGAGGGATAATCTATGAAGAGGAGGCAACCCGCGGTGGTGTGGTGGCCCCTGATACCCACCACACCTCAGTGACAGACGGGTGGCAGCAGCAAGTGGAACACTGATTACCTCCACTTGGTGTCTGGCCCCACCTGTCCCCGCCCCGCCGCGCCCCGCCCCGCTCGTAACACTTAGTCAAGGTAAGACGGTGTACCTGGCGAATCCTGGTCATGCCCCTCCCCCTCACCCCCTCCACACCCCACCCCGCCACTCCACACAACCCCCTACACAACCCCCTCCACAATATACACAGCCCCCTCCACACTACACAGCCCCCTCCACAATATACACAACCCCCTCCACACTACACAGCCCCCTCCACACTCCACAGCCCCCCCCCCCACACGGGGAGTCTTTACAACTCGGTAATGAATAAAACCCGGCCAGGTGTTGTACCACTTCATTCCTTCATTAACCTGGTCGAGGCTGTGTGTACCTCACCTGTCCTCATGACTGTGTGTACCTCACCTGTCCTGAAGACTGTGTGTACCTCACCTGTCCTCATGACTGTGTGTACCTCACCTGTCCTGAAGACTGTGTGTACCTCACCTGTCCTGAAGACTGTGTGTACCTCACCTGTCCTGAAGACTGTGTGTACCTCACCTGTCCTCATGACTGTGTGTACCTCACCTGTCCTGAAGACTGTGTGTACCTCACCTGTCCTGAAGACTGTGTGTACCTCACCTGTCCTGAAGACTGTGTGTACCTCACCTGTCCTGAAGACTGTGTGTACCTCACCTGTCCTGAAGACTGTGTGTACCTCACCTGTCCTGAAGACTGTGTGTACCTCACCTGTCCTCATGACTGTGTGTACCTCACCTGTCCTGAAGACTGTGTGTACCTCACCTGTCCTGAAGACTGTGTGTACCTCACCTGTCCTGAAGACTGTGTGTACCTCACCTGTCCTGCAGACTGTGTGTACCTCACCTGTCCTGAAGACTGTGTGTACCTCACCTGTCCTGAAGACTGTGTGTACCTCACCTGTCCTGAAGACTGTGTGTACCTCACCTGTCCTCATGACTGTGTGTACCTCACCTGTCCTGAAGACTGTGTGTACCTCACCTGTCCTGAAGACTGTGTGTACCTCACCTGTCCTCATGACTGTGTGTACCTCACCTGTCCTGAAGACTGTGTGTACCTCACCTGTCCTGAAGACTGTGTGTACCTCACCTGTCCTCATGACTGTGTGTACCTCACCTGTCCTGAAGACTGTGTGTACCTCACCTGTCCTGAAGACTGTGTGTACCTCACCTGTCCTGAAGACTGTGTGTACCTCACCTGTCCTGAAGACTGTGTGTACCTCACCTGTCCTGAAGACTGTGTGTACCTCACCTGTCCTGAAGACTGTGTGTACCTCACCTGTCCTGAAGACTGTGTGTACCTCACCTGTCCTGAAGACTGTGTGTACCTCACCTGTCCTCATGACTGTGTGTACCTCACCTGTCCTCATGACTGTGTGTACCTCACCTGTCCTGAAGACTGTGTGTACCTCACCTGTCCTGAAGACTGTGTGTACCTCACCTGTCCTGAAGACTGTGTGTACCTCACCTGTCCTGAAGACTGTGTGTACCTCACCTGTCCTGAAGACTGTGTGTACCTCACCTGTCCTGAAGACTGTGTGTACCTCACCTGTCCTCATGACTGTGTGTACCTCACCTGTCCTGAAGACTGTGTGTACCTCACCTGTCCTGAAGACTGTGTGTACCTCACCTGTCCTGAAGACTGTGTGTACCTCACCTGTCCTGAAGACTGTGTGTACCTCACCTGTCCTGAAGACTGTGTGTACCTCACCTGTCCTGAAGACTGTGTGTACCTCACCTGTCCTGAAGACTGTGTGTACCTCACCTGTCCTCATGACTGTGTGTACCTCACCTGTCCTGAAGACTGTGTGTACCTCACCTGTCCTGAAGACTGTGTGTACCTCACCTGTCCTGAAGACTGTGTGTACCTCACCTGTCCTGAAGACTGTGTGTACCTCACCTGTCCTGAAGACTGTGTGTACCTCACCTGTCCTGAAGACTGTGTGTACCTCACCTGTCCTGAAGACTGTGTGTACCTCACCTGTCCTCATGACTGTGTGTACCTCACCTGTCCTGAAGACTGTGTGTACCTCACCTGTCCTGAAGACTGTGTGTACCTCACCTGTCCTGAAGACTGTGTGTACCTCACCTGTCCTCATGACTGTGTGTACCTCACCTGTCCTGAAGACTGTGTGTACCTCACCTGTCCTGAAGACTGTGTGTACCTCACCTGTCCTCATGACTGTGTGTACCTCACCTGTCCTGAAGACTGTGTGTACCTCACCTGTCCTGAAGACTGTGTGTACCTCACCTGTCCTGAAGACTGTGTGTACCTCACCTGTCCTCATGACTGTGTGTACCTCACCTGTCCTGAAGACTGTGTGTACCTCACCTGTCCTCATGACTGTGTGTACCTCACCTGTCCTGAAGACTGTGTGTACCTCACCTGTCCTGAAGACTGTGTGTACCTCACCTGTCCTCATGACTGTGTGTACCTCACCTGTCCTGAAGACTGTGTGTACCTCACCTGTCCTGAAGACTGTGTGTACCTCACCTGTCCTGAAGACTGTGTGTACCTCACCTGTCCTGAAGACTGTGTGTACCTCACCTGTCCTGAAGACTGTGTGTACCTCACCTGTCCTCATGACTGTGTGTACCTCACCTGTCCTGAAGACTGTGTGTACCTCACCTGTCCTGATGACTGTGTGTACCTCACCTGTCCTGAAGACTGTGTGTACCTCACCTGTCCTGAAGACTGTGTGTACCTCACCTGTCCTGAAGACTGTGTGTACCTCACCTGTCCTCATGACTGTGTGTACCTCACCTGTCCTGAAGACTGTGTGTACCTCACCTGTCCTGAAGACTGTGTGTACCTCACCTGTCCTGAAGACTGTGTGTACCTCACCTGTCCTGAAGACTGTGTGTACCTCACCTGTCCTGAAGACTGTGTGTACCTCACCTGTCCTGAAGACTGTGTGTACCTCACCTGTCCTGAGTACTGTGTGTACCTCACCTGTCCTGAAGACTGTGTGTACCTCACCTGTCCTGAAGACTGTGTGTACCTCACCTGTCCTGAAGACTGTGTGTACCTCACCTGTCCTGAAGACTGTGTGTACCTCACCTGTCCTGAAGACTGTGTGTACCTCACCTGTCCTGAAGACTGTGTGTACCTCACCTGTCCTGAAGACTGTGTGTACCTCACCTGTCCTGAAGACTGTGTGTACCTCACCTGTCCTCATGACTGTGTGTACCTCACCTGTCCTGAAGACTGTGTGTACCTCACCTGTCCTGAAGACTGTGTGTACCTCACCTGTCCTGAAGACTGTGTGTACCTCACCTGTCCTGAAGACTGTGTGTACCTCACCTGTCCTGAAGACTGTGTGTACCTCACCTGTCCTGAAGACTGTGTGTACCTCACCTGTCCTGAAGACTGTGTGTACCTCACCTGTCCTGAAGACTGTGTGTACCTCACCTGTCCTGAAGACTGTGTGTACCTCACCTGTCCTGATGACTGTGTGTACCTCACCTGTCCTGAAGACTGTGTGTACCTCACCTGTCCTGAAGACTGTGTGTACCTCACCTGTCCTGCAGACTGTGTGTACCTCACCTGTCCTGAAGACTGTGTGTACCTCACCTGTCCTGAAGACTGTGTGTACCTCACCTGTCCTGAAGACTGTGTGTACCTCACCTGTCCTGATGACTGTGTGTACCTCACCTGTCCTGAAGACTGTGTGTACCTCACCTGTCCTCATGACTGTGTGTACCTCACCTGTCCTGAAGACTGTGTGTACCTCACCTGTCCTGAAGACTGTGTGTACCTCACCTGTCCTCATGACTGTGTGTACCTCACCTGTCCTGAAGACTGTGTGTACCTCACCTGTCCTGAAGACTGTGTGTACCTCACCTGTCCTGAAGACTGTGTGTACCTCACCTGTCCTGAAGACTGTGTGTACCTCACCTGTCCTGAAGACTGTGTGTACCTCACCTGTCCTCATGACTGTGTGTACCTCACCTGTCCTGAAGACTGTGTGTACCTCACCTGTCCTGAAGACTGTGTGTACCTCACCTGTCCTGAAGACTGTGTGTACCTCACCTGTCCTGAAGACTGTGTGTACCTCACCTGTCCTCATGACTGTGTGTACCTCACCTGTCCTGAAGACTGTGTGTACCTCACCTGTCCTGAAGACTGTGTGTACCTCACCTGTCCTGAAGACTGTGTGTACCTCACCTGTCCTGAAGACTGTGTGTACCTCACCTGTCCTGAAGACTGTGTGTACCTCACCTGTCCTGATGACTGTGTGTACCTCACCTGTCCTGAAGACTGTGTGTACCTCACCTGTCCTGAAGACTGTGTGTACCTCACCTGTCCTGATGACTGTGTGTACCTCACCTGTCCTGAAGACTGTGTGTACCTCACCTGTCCTGAAGACTGTGTGTACCTCACCTGTCCTGAAGACTGTGTGTACCTCACCTGTCCTGAAGACTGTGTGTACCTCACCTGTCCTGAAGACTGTGTGTACCTCACCTGTCCTCATGACTGTGTGTACCTCACCTGTCCTGAAGACTGTGTGTACCTCACCTGTCCTGAAGACTGTGTGTACCTCACCTGTCCTGAAGACTGTGTGTACCTCACCTGTCCTGAAGACTGTGTGTACCTCACCTGTCCTGAAGACTGTGTGTACCTCACCTGTCCTGAAGACTGTGTGTACCTCACCTGTCCTGAAGACTGTGTGTACCTCACCTGTCCTGAAGACTGTGTGTACCTCACCTGTCCTGAAGACTGTGTGTACCTCACCTGTCCTGAAGACTGTGTGTACCTCACCTGTCCTGAAGACTGTGTGTACCTCACCTGTCCTGAAGACTGTGTGTACCTCACCTGTCCTGAAGACTGTGTGTACCTCACCTGTCCTGAAGACTGTGTGTACCTCACCTGTCCTGAAGACTGTGTGTACCTCACCTGTCCTGAAGACTGTGTGTACCTCACCTGTCCTGAAGACTGTGTGTACCTCACCTGTCCTGAGACTGTGTGTACCTCACCTGTCCTGAAGACTGTGTGTACCTCACCTGTCCTGAAGACTGTGTGTACCTCACCTGTCCTGAAGACTGTGTGTACCTCACCTGTCCTGAAGACTGTGTGTACCTCACCTGTCCTCATGACTGTGTGTACCTCACCTGTCCTGAAGACTGTGTGTACCTCACCTGTCCTGAAGACTGTGTGTACCTCACCTGTCCTGAAGACTGTGTGTACCTCACCTGTCCTGAAGACTGTGTGTACCTCACCTGTCCTCATGACTGTGTGTACCTCACCTGTCCTGAAGACTGTGTGTACCTCACCTGTCCTGAAGACTGTGTGTACCTCACCTGTCCTGAAGACTGTGTGTACCTCACCTGTCCTGAAGACTGTGTGTACCTCACCTGTCCTGAAGACTGTGTGTACCTCACCTGTCCTGAAGACTGTGTGTACCTCACCTGTCCTGAAGACTGTGTGTACCTCACCTGTCCTGAAGACTGTGTGTACCTCACCTGTCCTGAAGACTGTGTGTACCTCACCTGTCCTGAAGACTGTGTGTACCTCACCTGTCCTGAAGACTGTGTGTACCTCACCTGTCCTCATGACTGTGTGTACCTCACCTGTCCTGAAGACTGTGTGTACCTCACCTGTCCTGAAGACTGTGTGTACCTCACCTGTCCTGAAGACTGTGTGTACCTCACCTGTCCTGAAGACTGTGTGTACCTCACCTGTCCTGAAGACTGTGTGTACCTCACCTGTCCTGAAGACTGTGTGTACCTCACCTGTCCTGAAGACTGTGTGTACCTCACCTGTCCTGAAGACTGTGTGTACCTCACCTGTCCTAGACTGTGTGTACCTCACCTGTCCTGAAGACTGTGTGTACCTCACCTGTCCTGAAGACTGTGTGTACCTCACCTGTCCTCATGACTGTGTGTACCTCACCTGTCCTGAAGACTGTGTGTACCTCACCTGTCCTGAAGACTGTGTGTACCTCACCTGTCCTCAAGACTGTGTGTACCTCACCTGTCCTGAAGACTGTGTGTACCTCACCTGTCCTCATGACTGTGTGTACCTCACCTGTCCTGAAGACTGTGTGTACCTCACCTGTCCTGAAGACTGTGTGTACCTCACCTGTCCTGAAGACTGTGTGTACCTCACCTGTCCTGAAGACTGTGTGTACCTCACCTGTCCTGAAGACTGTGTGTACCTCACCTGTCCTGAAGACTGTGTGTACCTCACCTGTCCTGAAGACTGTGTGTACCTCACCTGTCCTGAAGACTGTGTGTACCTCACCTGTCCTGAAGACTGTGTGTACCTCACCTGTCCTGAAGACTGTGTGTACCTCACCTGTCCTCATGACTGTGTGTACCTCACCTGTCCTGAAGACTGTGTGTACCTCACCTGTCCTGAAGACTGTGTGTACCTCACCTGTCCTGAAGACTGTGTGTACCTCACCTGTCCTGAAGACTGTGTGTACCTCACCTGTCCTGAAGACTGTGTGTACCTCACCTGTCCTGAAGACTGTGTGTACCTCACCTGTCCTGAAGACTGTGTGTACCTCACCTGTCCTGAAGACTGTGTGTACCTCACCTGTCCTGAAGACTGTGTGTACCTCACCTGTCCTGAAGACTGTGTGTACCTCACCTGTCCTGAAGACTGTGTGTACCTCACCTGTCCTGAAGACTGTGTGTACCTCACCTGTCCTCATGACTGTGTGTACCTCACCTGTCCTGAAGACTGTGTGTACCTCACCTGTCCTGAAGACTGTGTGTACCTCACCTGTCCTGAAGACTGTGTGTACCTCACCTGTCCTGAAGACTGTGTGTACCTCACCTGTCCTGAAGACTGTGTGTACCTCACCTGTCCTGAAGACTGTGTGTACCTCACCTGTCCTCATGACTGTGTGTACCTCACCTGTCCTGAAGACTGTGTGTACCTCACCTGTCCTGAGTACTGTGTGTACCTCACCTGTCCTGAAGACTGTGTGTACCTCACCTGTCCTGAAGACTGTGTGTACCTCACCTGTCCTGAAGACTGTGTGTACCTCACCTGTCCTCATGACTGTGTGTACCTCACCTGTCCTGAAGACTGTGTGTACCTCACCTGTCCTGAAGACTGTGTGTACCTCACCTGTCCTGAAGACTGTGTGTACCTCACCTGTCCTGAAGACTGTGTGTACCTCACCTGTCCTGAAGACTGTGTGTACCTCACCTGTCCTGAAGACTGTGTGTACCTCACCTGTCCTGATGACTGTGTGTACCTCACCTGTCCTGAAGACTGTGTGTACCTCACCTGTCCTGAAGACTGTGTGTACCTCACCTGTCCTGAAGACTGTGTGTACCTCACCTGTCCTCATGACTGTGTGTACCTCACCTGTCCTGAAGACTGTGTGTACCTCACCTGTCCTCATGACTGTGTGTACCTCACCTGTCCTCATGACTGTGTGTACCTCACCTGTCCTGAAGACTGTGTGTACCTCACCTGTCCTGAAGACTGTGTGTACCTCACCTGTCCTCATGACTGTGTGTACCTCACCTGTCCTGAAGACTGTGTGTACCTCACCTGTCCTCATGACTGTGTGTACCTCACCTGTCCTGAAGACTGTGTGTACCTCACCTGTCCTGAAGACTGTGTGTACCTCACCTGTCCTCATGACTGTGTGTACCTCACCTGTCCTGAAGACTGTGTGTACCTCACCTGTCCTGAAGACTGTGTGTACCTCACCTGTCCTGAAGACTGTGTGTACCTCACCTGTCCTGAAGACTGTGTGTACCTCACCTGTCCTGAGACTGTGTGTACCTCACCTGTCCTGAAGACTGTGTGTACCTCACCTGTCCTGAAGACTGTGTGTACCTCACCTGTCCTGAAGACTGTGTGTACCTCACCTGTCCTGAAGACTGTGTGTACCTCACCTGTCCTGAAGACTGTGTGTACCTCACCTGTCCTCATGACTGTGTGTACCTCACCTGTCCTGAAGACTGTGTGTACCTCACCTGTCCTGAAGACTGTGTGTACCTCACCTGTCCTGAAGACTGTGTGTACCTCACCTGTCCTGAAGACTGTGTGTACCTCACCTGTCCTGAAGACTGTGTGTACCTCACCTGTCCTGAAGACTGTGTGTACCTCACCTGTCCTGAAGACTGTGTGTACCTCACCTGTCCTGAAGACTGTGTGTACCTCACCTGTCCTGAAGACTGTGTGTACCTCACCTGTCCTGATGACTGTGTGTACCTCACCTGTCCTGAAGACTGTGTGTACCTCACCTGTCCTGAAGACTGTGTGTACCTCACCTGTCCTGAAGACTGTGTGTACCTCACCTGTCCTGAAGACTGTGTGTACCTCACCTGTCCTGAAGACTGTGTGTACCTCACCTGTCCTGAAGACTGTGTGTACCTCACCTGTCCTGAAGACTGTGTGTACCTCACCTGTCCTGAAGACTGTGTGTACCTCACCTGTCCTGACTGTGTGTACCTCACCTGTCTCCTAGACTGTGTGTACCTCACCTGTCCTGAAGACTGTGTGTACCTCACCTGTCCTGAAGACTGTGTGTACCTCACCTGTCCTGAAGACTGTGTGTACCTCACCTGTCCTGAAGACTGTGTGTACCTCACCTGTCCTGAAGACTGTGTGTACCTCACCTGTCCTGAAGACTGTGTGTACCTCACCTGTCCTGAAGACTGTGTGTACCTCACCTGTCCTGAAGACTGTGTGTACCTCACCTGTCCTGAAGACTGTGTGTACCTCACCTGTCCTGAAGACTGTGTGTACCTCACCTGTCCTGAAGACTGTGTGTACCTCACCTGTCCTGAAGACTGTGTGTACCTCACCTGTCCTGAAGACTGTGTGTACCTCACCTGTCCTGAAGACTGTGTGTACCTCACCTGTCCTGAAGACTGTGTGTACCTCACCTGTCCTGAAGACTGTGTGTACCTCACCTGTCCTGAAGACTGTGTGTACCTCACCTGTCCTGAAGACTGTGTGTACCTCACCTGTCCTGAAGACTGTGTGTACCTCACCTGTCCTGAAGACTGTGTGTACCTCACCTGTCCTGAGTACTGTGTGTACCTCACCTGTCCTGAGACTGTGTGTACCTCACCTGTCCTGAAGACTGTGTGTACCTCACCTGTCCTGAAGACTGTGTGTACCTCACCTGTCCTGAAGACTGTGTGTACCTCACCTGTCCTGAAGACTGTGTGTACCTCACCTGTCCTGAAGACTGTGTGTACCTCACCTGTCCTGAAGACTGTGTGTACCTCACCTGTCCTGAAGACTGTGTGTACCTCACCTGTCCTGAAGACTGTGTGTACCTCACCTGTCCTGAAGACTGTGTGTACCTCACCTGTCCTGAAGACTGTGTGTACCTCACCTGTCCTGAAGACTGTGTGTACCTCACCTGTCCTGAAGACTGTGTGTACCTCACCTGTCCTGAAGACTGTGTGTACCTCACCTGTCCTGAAGACTGTGTGTACCTCACCTGTCCTGAAGACTGTGTGTACCTCACCTGTCCTGAAGACTGTGTGTACCTCACCTGTCCTGAAGACTGTGTGTACCTCACCTGTCCTGAAGACTGTGTGTACCTCACCTGTCCTGAAGACTGTGTGTACCTCACCTGTCCTGAAGACTGTGTGTACCTCACCTGTCCTGAAGACTGTGTGTACCTCACCTGTCCTGAAGACTGTGTGTACCTCACCTGTCCTGAAGACTGTGTGTACCTCACCTGTCCTGAAGACTGTGTGTACCTCACCTGTCCTGAAGACTGTGTGTACCTCACCTGTCCTCATGACTGTGTGTACCTCACCTGTCCTGAAGACTGTGTGTACCTCACCTGTCCTGAAGACTGTGTGTACCTCACCTGTCCTGAAGACTGTGTGTACCTCACCTGTCCTGAAGACTGTGTGTACCTCACCTGTCCTGAAGACTGTGTGTACCTCACCTGTCCTGAAGACTGTGTGTACCTCACCTGTCCTGAAGACTGTGTGTACCTCACCTGTCCTGAAGACTGTGTGTACCTCACCTGTCCTGAAGACTGTGTGTACCTCACCTGTCCTGAAGACTGTGTGTACCTCACCTGTCCTGAAGACTGTGTGTACCTCACCTGTCCTGAAGACTGTGTGTACCTCACCTGTCCTGAAGACTGTGTGTACCTCACCTGTCCTCATGACTGTGTGTACCTCACCTGTCCTGAAGACTGTGTGTACCTCACCTGTCCTGAAGACTGTGTGTACCTCACCTGTCCTGAAGACTGTGTGTACCTCACCTGTCCTGAAGACTGTGTGTACCTCACCTGTCCTGAAGACTGTGTGTACCTCACCTGTCCTGAAGACTGTGTGTACCTCACCTGTCCTGAAGACTGTGTGTACCTCACCTGTCCTGAAGACTGTGTGTACCTCACCTGTCCTGATGACTGTGTGTACCTCACCTGTCCTGAAGACTGTGTGTACCTCACCTGTCCTGAAGACTGTGTGTACCTCACCTGTCCTGAAGACTGTGTGTACCTCACCTGTCCTGAAGACTGTGTGTACCTCACCTGTCCTGAAGACTGTGTGTACCTCACCTGTCCTGAAGACTGTGTGTACCTCACCTGTCCTGAAGACTGTGTGTACCTCACCTGTCCTGAAGACTGTGTGTACCTCACCTGTCCTGAAGACTGTGTGTACCTCACCTGTCCTGAAGACTGTGTGTACCTCACCTGTCCTCATGACTGTGTGTACCTCACCTGTCCTGAAGACTGTGTGTACCTCACCTGTCCTGAAGACTGTGTGTACCTCACCTGTCCTGAAGACTGTGTGTACCTCACCTGTCCTGAAGACTGTGTGTACCTCACCTGTCCTGAAGACTGTGTGTACCTCACCTGTCCTGAAGACTGTGTGTACCTCACCTGTCCTGAAGACTGTGTGTACCTCACCTGTCCTGAAGACTGTGTGTACCTCACCTGTCCTGAAGACTGTGTGTACCTCACCTGTCCTGATGACTGTGTGTACCTCACCTGTCCTGAAGACTGTGTGTACCTCACCTGTCCTGAAGACTGTGTGTACCTCACCTGTCCTGAAGACTGTGTGTACCTCACCTGTCCTGAAGACTGTGTGTACCTCACCTGTCCTGAAGACTGTGTGTACCTCACCTGTCCTGAAGACTGTGTGTACCTCACCTGTCCTGAAGACTGTGTGTACCTCACCTGTCCTGAAGACTGTGTGTACCTCACCTGTCCTGAAGACTGTGTGTACCTCACCTGTCCTGAAGACTGTGTGTACCTCACCTGTCCTGAAGACTGTGTGTACCTCACCTGTCCTGAAGACTGTGTGTACCTCACCTGTCCTGAAGACTGTGTGTACCTCACCTGTCCTGAAGACTGTGTGTACCTCACCTGTCCTGAAGACTGTGTGTACCTCACCTGTCCTGATGACTGTGTGTACCTCACCTGTCCTGAAGACTGTGTGTACCTCACCTGTCCTGAAGACTGTGTGTACCTCACCTGTCCTGAAGACTGTGTGTACCTCACCTGTCCTGAAGACTGTGTGTACCTCACCTGTCCTGAAGACTGTGTGTACCTCACCTGTCCTGAAGACTGTGTGTACCTCACCTGTCCTGAGACTGTGTGTACCTCACCTGTCCTCAGACTGTGTGTACCTCACCTGTCCTGAAGACTGTGTGTACCTCACCTGTCCTGAAGACTGTGTGTACCTCACCTGTCCTGCAGACTGTGTGTACCTCACCTGTCCTGAAGACTGTGTGTACCTCACCTGTCCTGAAGACTGTGTGTACCTCACCTGTCCTGAAGACTGTGTGTACCTCACCTGTCCTCATGACTGTGTGTACCTCACCTGTCCTGAAGACTGTGTGTACCTCACCTGTCCTGAAGACTGTGTGTACCTCACCTGTCCTGAAGACTGTGTGTACCTCACCTGTCCTGAAGACTGTGTGTACCTCACCTGTCCTGAAGACTGTGTGTACCTCACCTGTCCTGAAGACTGTGTGTACCTCACCTGTCCTGAAGACTGTGTGTACCTCACCTGTCCTGAAGACTGTGTGTACCTCACCTGTCCTGAAGACTGTGTGTACCTCACCTGTCCTCATGACTGTGTGTACCTCACCTGTCCTGAAGACTGTGTGTACCTCACCTGTCCTGAAGACTGTGTGTACCTCACCTGTCCTCATGACTGTGTGTACCTCACCTGTCCTGAAGACTGTGTGTACCTCACCTGTCCTGAAGACTGTGTGTACCTCACCTGTCCTGAAGACTGTGTGTACCTCACCTGTCCTGAAGACTGTGTGTACCTCACCTGTCCTGATGACTGTGTGTACCTCACCTGTCCTGAAGACTGTGTGTACCTCACCTGTCCTGAAGACTGTGTGTACCTCACCTGTCCTGAAGACTGTGTGTACCTCACCTGTCCTGAAGACTGTGTGTACCTCACCTGTCCTGAAGACTGTGTGTACCTCACCTGTCCTCATGACTGTGTGTACCTCACCTGTCCTGAAGACTGTGTGTACCTCACCTGTCCTGAAGACTGTGTGTACCTCACCTGTCCTGAAGACTGTGTGTACCTCACCTGTCCTGAAGACTGTGTGTACCTCACCTGTCCTGAAGACTGTGTGTACCTCACCTGTCCTGAAGACTGTGTGTACCTCACCTGTCCTCATGACTGTGTGTACCTCACCTGTCCTGAAGACTGTGTGTACCTCACCTGTCCTCATGACTGTGTGTACCTCACCTGTCCTGAAGACTGTGTGTACCTCACCTGTCCTGAAGACTGTGTGTACCTCACCTGTCCTGAAGACTGTGTGTACCTCACCTGTCCTGAAGACTGTGTGTACCTCACCTGTCCTGAAGACTGTGTGTACCTCACCTGTCCTGAAGACTGTGTGTACCTCACCTGTCCTGAAGACTGTGTGTACCTCACCTGTCCTGAAGACTGTGTGTACCTCACCTGTCCTGAAGACT